>QAOC01036728.1:0-31564 GCA_003255005.1 Begonia fuchsioides | reverse complement strand
GGGGGGGGGGTTAGGTTAACTAAAATTTTTAATTACTAAGTCAAATTCGTGCGAATTGCTTAGTTATTTCCAAACTCTAGTGCGGAATTCTTAAACAAATAACTAGGAGTTTAGAGTAAGGAGAATGACACCGGTTTGGTAACGCGATTCGGCCAACCTTGCCTACTTCAGGGCATTAAGTTACCTCTTTGAAGATCTTCCCCGCTCAAACCTTGAGCTTCACTGACACGCTCGGGGTTAGGAGGTGTCGGGATAAAAGGGGACAAATGGAAAGACAAGGTAATCTGCCGGGGGAACAAGAATGGCTTGCAGAAACAGGGGAGTGAACACACTAGAGCTCCAAATGCATACGGGCCCTTGGGCTAAGATATTGTGGACTGAAACTTAAGGGAATGGGCTAACTTTGGTTAAAATTTCAGAGTGATAGCACGTGATAAACTTAAAATGGCACGGGGTGAACTTCTGGTGCACAAACAGACAAAACTGTTTTAGACAGTGCAGAAGGTTTGAGATGATCTTTGCACAACTTTCGATGTAGGTAATCTGGGAAGCCAAAAATTGACAGAAAATAACTTCAAGGAAAGGGGAAGAGAATGGTTTGTTTTTGGAGGCAAACTCACTGCTGGATTACAAGTTATGAAGATTTGAAATCAGGTCGACAGAATGGGTCTGAATTGATTAATCCACTAGAGAGGTGGAGAAAGGAACGTGTACAACTTCGAATTGAAGAAATCTGGGAGTGACATGCAAAAGCAAGTATTTCTAAATGTGAATGAGGAACGCACAGCCCAAATTTTAGGACATTAGCACACGGAAAACAGAAGTTTGCACGGAGTGGACTTTTGATGCACAAAATCCACTCGGGTAAGGGAACAAACACAAGCTACACCAAAAACAGCAAAGACCCGAAAACAAATAAGGTGGAATGAGGGCTATGTGACTTCCAAGCTTACCTTGATCCTAATCAAGTGAGGAGGAAGGTTGGAATAAAAGGTTAAGTGACTCTAGCAAAATCACCAACACCAAGACAAACCAAAATAAGGATATTACTCACCTTGAATGAAATGCCATGAGAAAGGAAAGGGTTTGAGAGCTTCAAGCTTCCAAAATTTTATCCAATTCTTTTCTATCTTCCCAAAAGACGTGGGAGGGGGATTCATACCCATCCAAAAATACACAAATTAAGTAAAACAAAAATAAACCTAAATTAGGGGGAAATGATAAGCTAGGTAGGTGTTAGGTGAGAAGGAGGACCCACCACCCACTTGCAAGCAAACCCACCCTAACTCCACGTCCAAACCAAGCTAAAAAGAACACAAAGGAGTTTTGGAAGAGAAGAATCTTCCGAAGCTCCATCAAAAGAGGTGGAAATGGTTCAAACCGAACCACTCCAAGCAAGAATGGTTCAATCCAAACCATTTCTCAAACCAACTTCAAGTACTACAACTATTACATCATTACAAGTATTTTAAATAAACAAAAGTATTCACGTGGGATGCTAGCAAACCTTCGTTGGGGGCTTCCTTGGGCTTGACTAATTGGTCTCCAAACCGTGCTCAAAATGAAGGAGGCTTTAACTCCGGTTTGGTCCATCACTTGACGGGTTGTCTATGGACAGTTGGATAAGGTCACTTGCTTCCTTCTTGGACCAAGGTGGAGCAGCTGCTGATTCTTGGGCTGGACAAAGATGAAATTGGTCTTCCTTCTCTTTTGGGGCCAAACATGGCCATGGATCGGACTCCATGGGTTGGATGCTCTCGGGCCGCTACCTGTTCTGGAGGCCTCTGTAATGGCGATGGTTGACCGGGTAATCTTTGTCCACAATTGATGATCTGCCCCATGATGGAAACCTTAGGATGTTAGCCACATTTTTGTAGAAGCATGCTTGGCCAAATCAGGTCTGGAAGGTGTTTGAAACAGCCGCACAACCCCCGGAGGTCATCCTGGGCCGAAACCAAAAATGGTGCTATCATCACGTAGGATGGTCGGATCATCCTTTTCATGTTGGCACCTACAAAATTAGCACATTTGTTAGACAAAATATTGACTCGGCCTTGGCTTAGAAACCGAGACCAAGTCCATGGTGCTAGAGCCTTCCGCTTCTAGATGTGCTAATCCGTGGCACATCATTCACTACGATTGACTTACGGGTGTCAATCAAACCTTTGACTCTTTTTTTGAAGCAGCGTCACCCCTTTTACAATGATCGTGAAAGAGAACAAATACAATTTGTACGATTATAAAAACCGACTCACTCAATCTCAAGAAAGATATACAGGTGTAGTAGTAGGATTTGAGAGAGTAAAAAGATCTGGGAAGAATTCGGCAGCACTTCGGCGTAGTTTTCTCCCTTCAAAATCTCATTCTCAAAATGAGCTTGCTTCATCTATTTATAGTTTGCTTCTGAACTACCGAAATGGGTCGACACACGCTGTTGGGGTCAACACATGCACTAGCCGGTAGACACATAAAAAATATAGCCGTTGGAAGCTTATGGATAGTTTGGTCGACATAACTTTTCGTGCGGTCGACATAACTCTGAAGGATCCGTCTCTGGAAAATCTAGGGTCGACACATGTAGGTTGGGGGCGACACATTTTGAACGTTGGAGTCGACATGTAAAGTGCAGACTCAGCTTGACACATGAAATATTGTAAGGTCGACACAATGTCTTTTCTAGGGTCGACCCAGACAGTTTGGATGGGTCGACACGATTTGCACGCTGCAGTGCCTTTTTTTTGGGTCAACACAATTTGTAAAGATGGGTCGACACAATTTGAACGTAACGGTTGACATAAGTAATCTAGTTGATGCGACATATTTTGTACGTTGGGCTGATTTTCTGGTCTACACAAGGAATGAAAGATTCGGCCTCTGTTTTGAACAGGGGTCGACACAATACACTGGGGTCGACACAAAGTATGTATGGTTAAGCTTCTGAATTTTATAAGGGTCGACACAAGGTGACAAGCTTTAAGAGTGGGAAGAGGAATAAAAGGGATTTTGGGTGAGAAAGAAAGGAAGAAATGGGCCGGAAATTGGTGATATTAAGAAAGGGAGTTCACAAGTTTCATACGGAGTTTGCAACCGAGATTCGGAGGGATGGTCTACGGATGAGAGAAGAGTTTAACCTCCAAAAAATGAAGGTAAAATCTTTTGGGAATCGGGAGATATGCAGAGGAGAATATCGGGTGCCAAAATGGGGGTTATCGGAAAAGGGGATGGTGTTTGTCGGAAAATGAAAGATAACCGGAGATGGAGAAGAGCTAATGGGGATTACACGCTTACCCTAAGGCCACGGGAGAGTGGCTGAAGACGTGTAGCACAGCCTAGCTTACCCTAGCTCGGAAGGGAAGCCAAAACCTTGAAGAAACGCTCTCGGGTCGCCGGATATTACTCACCGGAAAACCGAGTCTTGGAGGTCAGAAAAACCACAGCCAAGGAGAAAATGCAAAGCACTTTTGTATTCAAACTTCAACTCACTACAATGCTCGGTGATGGGAGAGTTTTAATTTTCCTCACATTGGAGAGAAACAACCAAATCTGATGGCTACCAAGAGCTTACCCGATTTGGTGTTTGCACAAAAAGAAAGGATGGAAAAGACCACTTAACCTTTACCCGATTTGGGGGAGACCAAGGGAGTGTGGTCCACGAAAATGGTTCCCCTTCCACGGCTGCCATCCATGCATTCCCAAAAGCAAAAACGCATGCAAAAGATAAAACCCACTCCAAACCCATACCAAACCCATAGAAACCCATGGGAAACCCATTTTGCAAACCCTAACCCTAAAAGTAAGTTGGTAAAGCTGAAACAAACACATTCAAAAGGCTGAGAGTAAGACGTCCGTATCCCTTGGAATTGGGCTTGGACCAATGTCTTGAGCCTTGTGGACTCCAAAAAGAGGAAAGTGTTCTTCCTAGGTAAGGCTCTTCTTGGACATGGGCTCTCAGTGATGTCATCGTTTGACGGAGCAAAAGGTGTCCAATTTGAACATTTGACCACTCTCTGAAAAGCTTGGGAAGTTGGCTACATTGCTCATGAAGACGTCATTTTCTTTGGATTGAGGGCGGCTATTAAAATGGCTGAGAAAACATCGGAGGTCCAATTGTGCCGGATCCAAATATGGTCCCCATGTTTTGTTGCTTGGATCACTAGCATGTGGTCCCATCTCCACCAAAAGGCATCCAAGTTGGCGCCCTAAAATTGCCTCAAATGGCCATGAACAAAATATAAAGTTTTGTGCAAAAATTAAACCCTAAATATAAGTGTTACATTTAATTTTTCCAAGGGAACATTCTCTCTCCTTCAAGGGCCACTTGGGTCATGGCTTGACTTGAAAAGGGAAGGATTGGGCTGCTCCATATCCACCTTGGTTGTCCTCTAATTTCTCATTTCCTTCAAATGGCTCTTGAGCCAAGTTTTGACTCCAATTTGGTGAAGGCTTGGAGCCGCCAAAGGTTGAATTCTTCAATGAAATAAGGAGCTACAAAATTAGCAACCATATTAGATAAAAATTTATGGCAAGATAATTTTAGGGTCGTCCATATCATGTCACAAGGTTTTATGGGTGTACACAAAATATTATGGGTAAGCTTTTGAAATTTATAAGGGTCGACACAAGGTATTATGGGTCGACACAAAACACTGCACATACTTCAAATTTCTGCAGCACTTAAACAAATTGTTAGACTTTAATTGTACCCTTCAAAGAGGGTATTTCTCATGAATGGTTAAGTCTAATTTAAACATTGTAAAGTAGTTTATTTTATCTTTCATGCTTATCTTACATAGTTATCATAAAAAACAATTGATTGCTTTAAAAACACTTTTAAAGCCAACAAGATGGACCAATGAGAAGCCTTCATGGGACGCTCTTCCTACCCTCCTCCTCTAGCTCATTAGGCTCCAAGGAAATGTCCTAAGTATCCTCCCAAATGATAATTAGCTAACTTTATATTCTTCAATTTTCCCAAAGGCTTTAGGACGTGGATTAGGCGTGAAACCGATCGTGGATGGCTCCTCCTGGGCTCTCTGTGATTACATCGTTTGATGGAGCAAATGGTGTCCCATTTGAACGTTCTAACACTCTTTAGAAACCTTAAAGGATTTACTACATTTCATATGAAGACGTTGTCTTCATCCGAGGGCAGGCCAATTGTCAAATTTGTGGAGCAAGCTTCGGAGGTCCAGTTGTGCTGGATCAAATTGTGGTACCCATGCTTTGTTGCTTGGACCACTAGCATGGCAGCTTCGACTCCTTCCATTCGACCTCCATGCTTTTAATTCAAAGGAAAGAATTAGAGTTGAACAAGTTTGAATTCTTCAATGATATAGGGAGCTACAAAATTAGAAAACATATTAGATAAACATTGATGGCAAGAGAATTTTTGGGCCCTCCATATCATGTCAAAGAATTATGATCTTCTTAATATGGAGAACTATTCAAGCAATGAGGGACAATTTGGTAATTCTAGTAAAGGAGTCTATGGGCCACTCATCAAAATAACCAAGGAGAAAGAGGTAGCTAACTATGATCATTGGATGAGGTTCTTGGAATCCTTAATAGAATACTTCCATGGAATATATTTGCTTCAAAATGCGCAAGGGGCATTAAAAAAGACAGTTACGTGCATCCACCATGATTGGCTAACAATCCCTTCCTTGCTAACTAATAGCTCAAGAGATGTTACAGTAATTATGCATATTTGGTCCCACGAATACTTAGAAGGATATATTGCTGATTATATTGGGAACACTAAGGTTTATAATTGGGAGAATGAAACTCGTGTTGAACTAGTTATTTGGTTGTTTAGTACAAACTAGATTATTGAATATTTTTGCCGTGTAAAGAAAGGTGTTGTGGTGATAGACATAGAATCTTATGATTCAAAAATGGAAGTTGTTCAAGGCTGGCACACTCTTAAGGATGCCTCAAACGTAGAAATTTTGGAATAATGAAGTCAACACTAATGCATGCAAGCTCGAGTTACCCAAGATTTATGGTATTTCAGCCACATTTAATGTTCAAGACCTTTCTCCCTTTGTTGGATTTGATGAAGATGAACAAGATGGAGATCACGTGGATGGATCGGTCGGAATGTAATGGAACAGTAACGGTAGTCAGTTGTGGCCGAAAATTGATAACCGGAGGAAGAGATGAAATATCAAACAAAAACAACGATGGAAGAAGGAGCCTATAGACTTCAAGCTAACCCTACGTCCTTGAAGAAGGCTGGAGACTTTGAAGCAAGAAGAGATCTCCAGCTCGGAGGGAGAAATCTTGAAGGGAACCCACGCTGGCCGGAGAACTTCCGGCTGCCGGCTGAAATTGGAAAATGCCCAAGAAAGGAGAGCTAAAAAGCTTCTTTAATTCAAATTCCAAATTGACCTTACAATCATGCAATGAGGGAGGTTTTATCTGCTGAGAAGAGTGGGAAAAATGGAAGGAAAATTGAGGGCCAAAGGCATGCAACTTGAATGCTGGAAATTAAAAAAGGAGGGAAAATTGGACAAATGAGATTGCAATAATGTGAAGGCCACGTGATCTTGAATCTCTTCACCAATTTTCCATTCTTCCTTGGCCCAAAATACCCTTCTCTTAGCCAAAAATTCCTCATGCAAAAAACCCCATGCAAGCATGCAAAAATAAATAACATAAAACCTAGCCGAGAAACCCTTTCGGTTCTCCAAATATGCAACGTAAAATTCACGTAAAAATTAAGCTAAAATGAGATTAAATCCCTTCAATCCAAGTAAATGCTGGTGAGTTGAGTCGTGGAACCCTTGATTACTTTTGCATGGGACACCAACTCGCCATGCAACGTGGTACTTCAATCGGGTTTGGGTTCGGGCTTGATTCCGGAGCTCTCGGTTTTTGGTTGGAAATCCTCCTTTTCTCCACGCCAATTTATCATGTATTTTGGCCTTGTTTGATCCTCCAAAGTTGGCTTAGAAATGTATAATTCTTCAATTAATTTTCTTGCAAAATTAACAACATATGAGAAAAGTTTCGAGCTCGGGCTCGGGTGATTGCTCCGCTTGGCATGCCAATCCGTGGCATGTCAAGCCCCTAAAAGAACACTTCTTTTGTCCACAACTCATTTGAGATGTGCATAAGGCGATTGAGAAGTGCATCATTTGCAAAATGGCCAAGAGTAGGGTGCTACCCCAAGGACTTTAAATGCCTCTACCTGTTCCTAATCGTCCTTGGGTTGAATTCAGCATGGACTTTGTCCTCGGTCTTCCTCGGACTTGTAGGGCAAAAGACTCTATTATGGTGGTGGTTGACCGGTTCTCCAAAATGGCAACACTACCTTTGTCCTCTGTCTTCCTCGAGCTTGGAACACCATGGAGGACGACATGCAAAAGGCTGACTTTGTCCTCGGTCTACCTTTGTCCTCGGTCTTCCTCGTTCTTCCTCGAAGGGAGGAAGAACCCTAGATTTGAGGAAAAATCCTCAAATACCCCAGGAGCATGACATGCAAAAGGATGCCTTGCATAGAACCATAACTCAAGGAGTCATCACCCGAGCTCGAGCTAAGGAGTTTTCTAATCAATTTGCTCTTTTTGTAGGAAATCATGAGCGCAGAATAATTATGTAGGAACATACCACGAAAGACTTGGAGCAAACATCTCCTCATATGGGAAGCCTTGGAAATGGAGGCCAAGATCGAGTCATCTTCGAGCTTGGAACACCATGGTGGGAAGAGCAGAGCCGAGGCAAGGGAGGAGGAGGAATTGGGTACAAGCCGGGTCTAGGTCGGGTTTAGGTCGGGGCCCATGTAGCATGGTGCAAACCCGATCAGAATTCTCTCTCTTTAGTTTTATTTTTTGCCTTTTAAATTTTGCAAAAACAATTATTTAGGGTTCTATGGGTTTGGCATGGGTTTCTATGGGTTTGGTATGGGATTGGAGTGGGTTTTCTCTTTTGCATGGGTTTTTGCTTTTAAGGGTGTTTGGATGGCAGCCAGTTAGAGGGGAACCAATCTCGAGGACTACTCTTCCTTGGTCTCCCTCAAATCGGGTAGATGTTGGGTGGTCCTTTCCACCTTTCTTTTTTTGCATGCACCAAATCCGGTAAAGCTCTTGGATACCATCTGATTAGGTTGCTCCTCTCTAATGTGAGAGAGATTAAAACACTCTCATCACCTAGCATTGTAATCAGTTTTAGGGAATACAAAGAGTTCTTTTGCATCTTTCTCCTTGAATGGTTTTCCACCTCCAAGACTCTTGACATGCCACGAGATGCTTTGCATGAAGCCATACCTCAAGGAGCAATCACCCGAGCCTGAGCTAAGGGTTTTCTAATCAATTTTCTCTTTTTGTAGGAAATGATGAGCGTGTAATAACTATGGAGGAACCATCCCCGAAAGACTTGACGCAACTCAAACATCTACTCACATGGGAAGTCTTGGAAAATGAGGTCAAGATCGAGGCATTTTTTAGCTTGGAACACCATGGAAGGAAGTGCAAAACCGAAGCAAAGGAGGAGGGGGAACACAGGTACAAGCTGGGTCTAGGTCGGGTATAGGTCAAGACTTGATGCATTTTGAATTTTGCAGAAACACTCATTTAGGGTTTTATGGGTTTGGTGTGGGTTTTATCTTTTGCATGGGTTTTAGTTTTTGAAGGAAGTAGAATGGTTTTCAGTTGGAGGGGGACAAATTTCAAGGACAATTATTACTTGGTTCCCCCCAAATTGGGTATATGTTGGGTGGTCCTTTCCACCTTTGTTTTTTTGTGCCACACCAAATCTGGTAACCCCTTGGATGCCATCCGATTATTGTGTTTCTCTCTCATGTGAAGAGCATTAAAACTCCCTCATCACCGAGCATTGTACTCAGCTTATTTTATATTTAAAATATTGCTTTTGAATCTGCTTCCTTGGCCGATTTCTGACCTCCAAGACTCGGCTCTCTGGTGAGTAATATCCGGCGACCCCGAGAGCATCCTTTAAGGTTTTGCTTTCCTTCCAAGCTAGGGTGAGCTAGGCCATGCTACACAACTTCAGCTACTCCTCTATGGTCTTAGGGTAAGTGTGTAATCCACATTAGCTCTTCTCTATCTTTGGTTACTTCTCATTTTTCGATCAACCCCATCCCCTTTTTTGATAACCCCCTTTTTGGCACCTGATATTCCTCTATGCATATCTCATGATTCCCCCAAGCTTTTACCCTAATTGCTGGAGGTTAAGCTCTTCTCTCATTTCCAAATGACCCATCCAAATCTCGATTGCAAACTCCATATGCAACTCGAGAACCATATTCCTCAATAACACCCATTTTTGGCCCGTTTCTTTGCTTCTTTCTCACCCGAAGCCCATTTTGTTTCCCTTTCCATTCTTGAAGCTTGTCATTTAATATTAGAGCTGTTCATCCCTTTCCACCCTTCCATTTTTCTAGTTTTTTGGCTATCTTGTTGATTTAAAACATGATGACTCGAAATGGAGCAAACCACAACCCCAACCGAGACCTTATTCCACCACAAAACCCACCTTCGGTGACCCCTAACCCTGAAGTTCTAGAGTCGAGCATACAATTATAACTAGATGAGATTCATCAAAAGTTTGAGATGGTATTCCAAAGGTTGGAAGCAGCCTTTTTCTCCAATGAGGCCCCCTCCAACCCCTGCTCCAAGGAAAAGACCCGGGAATGGCATGAGGAGGCCGCGACATCAAGCAATTGAGGACTCCGATGAATAGTTCAGTTACAATGACCAACTCAACCATGAAGATGAAATGAGAAATATCAAGGTAACCATTCCACACTTTAATTGTTCCTGCAATGGTGATGCATTCCTTGATTGGGTTGAAAAAGTAGATAAGGTGTTTGATTGTTATAACTACTCAGAACGGTTGAAGTTTCAATTGGTTTCTTTGGAGTTAACGGGGTATGCTAGCTTATGGTGGGATAGTTTGAAGGCCCAAAGGAGGCGTGATGGTGAGGATGATATTCCTACTTGGAGGGAAATGAAACCCTTCATGAGAAAGAGGTTTGTGTCGAGCCACTACAAGCAAGAACTCTTCCTCCAACTCCAAACATTGAAACAAGGAAACCTCTCGGTGGAAGAGTATTTTACCAAATTTCAAACGATTAGGATTCAGTAAGACCTAGATGAACCCGAAGAACAAATCATTGCAATGTTTTTATGAGGTTTAAATAAGGAAATTGGAGATATAGTGGAACTACAACCGATCAACGCCATGGATGCGGTCATTCAACTTGCCATAAAAGCGGAGAGACAAGTGAAGAGAAAGGGGAAGGGGGTGGTTAACCAATTTTCTCCCAAAACCGCCCCTCCTTACAAACCCTTTTCTAAGGTCGAGGTGAAACCCCCTTATGTGAAGCCTTGTTCCCAAAAGAAAGAAGGTGATGGGAAACCTAATGATGAAAGCAATCGGCCTCGAGCAAAGGAGATCAAATGCTTCAAGTGTCTTGGCTTAGGCCATATTGCCTCTCAATGGCCAAACAAGAGGGTCATGATTCTTAGTGAGGACACCAATGAATTTTTGAGCGAGGATGAAGTGCCAGAAGAAGCTCGAGAGGAGCAAGAACCCAAGGAGGAGGTTTTTCATGCTCAAGAGGGACCCCTTTTGATGGTGATCCGGAGAGTTCTATCCTCTCAAGCCCGAATTGAGGATTTTCAAAGGAAGAACATATTCCATAGTAGGTGCCTAATTCACGGGAAGGTATGCTCTCTTATCATAGATGGTGGGAGTTGTACTTATGTGGCATCTTGAGATCTTGTGGAAAAATTGGGGCTCGAGACTATGTTGCACCCGAACACTTACAAGCTGAGATGGTTGAACGACAAAGAAGACATCAAGGTGACCAAACAAGTCTACTTGGTGTTTTCAATCGGTGGATACAAGGATAAAGTCCTTTACGATGTGGTGCCAATGAGTGTAAGCCACATTTTCTTGGGAAGCTCGTGGCAATATGATCGGCTGGTCCTTCATGATGGTTACACCAACTATTACTCCTTCAAGTTCAAAGAGAGAGCAATCAAGCTAACTCTCCTTGGCCCGGATCAAGTTGATAAAGATGAGACCGCAAGGAAGGAAGGTATGACTAAATCCAACTTTTTCACGTATAAGAAAGAGTTTTTGAAGTCTATTTTGGAAGGAGGGCAAATTGTGATGTTGATGTTCTGGGAGAGGTTGGAGGAAATTGAAGAGGTTCCAAAGGAGGTCTGAGTACTTCTAGAGGAGTTCCCAGACATTTTCCCCGAGGAGTTACCACAAGGATTACCACCCCTTCGAGGCATTGAGCACCAAATCGATCTAAATCAGGAGTGGTGCTTCCTAATCAGGCATCTTATATGTTGAATCTCGAGCAGACCAAGGAGCTTCAAAGACAAGTGGAAGAGATCCTAGACAAGGGGTACATTAAGGAATCTTTGAATCATTGTGTCGTTGCAACCCTATTTGTTCCAAAGAAAGATGGCAGCTTCGCGATGTGTGAGGATAGCCAAGCTATCAATCAAATTACAATGTAGTACCAGTTCAGGGTTCAAGGTTCTAAGGTTCGGTGTTCAGTGTTCAGTGTTTAAGGTTAATGGTTTTAGGGTTCTAGGGTTCCATGGTTCAGTGTTGAAGGTTTAAGGTTCAAAGTTTCAAGATTTTAGGGTTCAAGGTTCTAAGATTTATGGTTTAAATTTTATGGTTTTAGGGTTCCAAGATTCCATGGTTCAGGGTTTAGGGTTCCTAGGTTCAAGGTACCAGGGTACAAGGCTTATGGTTCATGGATTCAATGGTTCTAGGTTTGAGGGTTTATGTTTCAAGGGTTCTAGGTTCCGGGTTTCCAAGATTCAGGGTTCTAGGGATTAGGATTTAGAATTTATTGTTTTTGGGTTCCAAGGTTCCATGGTTCAGGGTTTATGGTTCCAAAGTTGAAGGTACAAGGGTTTAAGGTTTAGGGTTCATGAATTTAACAGTTCAAGGGTTCAGGGTTCAGGGTTTAAGGGATTAAGGTTCCAACATTTAGGGTTCAAGGTTTATGGTTTAGGGTTCAGGTTTCAAGAGTTCTATGGTTCTATGGTCCGAGCTTAATGATTCACAGTTGATGGTTAAATGGTTCCAGGATTCCAAAATCCAAGGCTACGGGTTCAAGGTTCCATGGTTTTAGAGTTTCTGGTTCCAGTGTTTAGGGATTGGGGTTCAATGTTCCAAGGTTAGAAGTTTAATGTTCAAGAGTTTAGGGTTTAGAGTTTATGGTTTTGGAGTTCAAAGTTTAGGTTTCAGGGTTAAAGGTTCAAGGCTTATGTGATTCTAGGCTCTAGGGTTAAAGGTTTAACAGTTTAAGGGTTGGAGATTCCAGGTTCCAAAGTTCTAGGGTTTGAGCATTCAATGTTCAATGTTTAGGGTTCGGGAGATCAGTGATCAAGGTTTTAGGGTACTAGGGTTCCTAGGTTTAGGTTTCATGGTTCTAGGGTTCAGGTTTTGAAGGATTTGGGTTTAGATTTCTAATGTTTCAAGATTTCAAGGTTCCAAAGTTCAGGGTTATAGGGCTCTAGGGTCAAATGTTCAAGGGTTTAAGGTTCTAGGATTTTAGGGTTCAGGGCTCCAGGGTTCAAGGTTAATTGTTCTAGGGTTTAAGGTTCCAAGGTTCAGGGTTCAAGGTTAAGGATTATAGGGTTCAAGGTTCCAAGGTTCATGGTTCAAGGTTCAATGTTCTAGGTTGCAGGGTTTAGGATACTTGTTTCAGGGTTAATGGTTCAAGGTTCTTTGGTTCAAGGTTTGAAGGTTAGAAGTTCAATGTTCAGGGTGCTAGGGGTTCGAGGGTCCCAAGTTCACAGTTCACGATTCACATTCCATGGTTCTGTTCAAGGATCAAGGTTTAAGGGTTCCAAGGTTCTATGGTTCAAGGTTCTAGGGTTCAACTATTAATGATTAAGGGTTCAAGGTTGAGGGTTTCATGGTTTCATTGTTCTAGAGTCCTAGGCTCTAGGGTTCAAGGTTATGGTTCTAACATTTAGGGTTAAAGCGTTCAAAGATCAAGGTTGCTAGGGTTTCTCAGATTAGAGTTCAGTGTTTAAGGTTCTAAGGTTAAGGGTTTCAAGATTAAGGGTTCATGGTTTTAAGGTTTACGATTCATGGTTTTAGGGTTCTAGTGTTACAAGGTTCAGGATTCATGGGTTCATGTTTCTAAGGTTCAAGGTAAAGTTTTTAGGGTTTAATGTTAAAGGGATCAGGGTTCAAAGGTTCAATGTTCCATGTTTCTAGGGTTCTAGGGTTTAAGGTTTAAGTGTATAGAGTTCAAGGTTCCAAGGTTCTATGGTTAAGCATTCAATGTTTGTGGTTTTAAGGATCAGGGTTCCAGGGTTCAGGGTTAAGGGTTTTATGGTTTTAGGGTTCCCGGGTCCATCGTTAAGAGTTTAGGGTTCACAGTTCAGGGTATTGGGGTTCAATGTTTGTGGTTTAATGATTCAATGATTCTAGGGTTCAAGGGTTCTGGGTCACAGGGTTCTAGGGTTCCATGGATCAGTGTTCAAGGTTTAGTGTTCTAGGGTTCATGGTTTAAAGGTTTAGGGTTTAGGGTTTAGTGTGCAAGGTTCAAGCGTTCTACGATTCCAGGGTCTGGGGTTAATTGTTAAGGGTTGAGGGTTCGAGGGTTCAAGGATTCTAGGGTCCATGGTTAAGGGTTCATGGTTCCCAGGTTCAAATGTTCCAGAATTAGAAGGTTTTGGGTTTAGGGTTCAAGGATCCAAGGTTAATAGTTTAGGTATCCAGAGTTCAAGTTTCAAGGTTTATGGTTCTAGGGTTCAGGGTTTAGGTTACAAGGTTCATGGTTTAATGGTTCTGGGGTTAGAGGCTCCGGTCTCAAGGGTTTTAGGTTTTCAAGGTTTAAGGGTTCATGTTTCAATGTTCCACGGTTTTAGGGTTAGAGTTGTGGGGTAAGGGTTTAGGGTTCTGGACTTCAGTGTTTAAGGTTGCAAGGTTCTAGAGTGCAGGGTTTAGGCTTCTAAGGTTTAAGGTTCCAGGGTTCTAGGTTCAAGGTTCATGGTTCTACGATTCAAGATTCCATTGTTTTTGGTTTAGATTTTCAAGGTTTCAAGGTTCTGGGATTCCAAGGTCAGTGTTCTAGGGTTCTAGGGTCTAATGTTCTAGGGTTCAAGGTTCTAGAGTTTTAGAGTTTTAGAGTTTTAGGGTTTAGGGTGCATGGCTCAAAGGGTCAAGGTTTTGAGTTTGAGAGTTCAAAGTTTAAAGGTTCAAGGGTTTGGGGTTCAAGAATCTAGGTTCAATGTTTTAGGGTTTCAGGGTTCTCACGGTTCAAGGTTTAGGGTTCATGGTTCCAAGTGTCTTGGTTTGAATGTTTAGGGTTCTGGGTTCTAGGGTTCAAGTTTTTCGTGGTTCAAAGTTTAGTCAAGGTTTAAGGGGTTCTAGGTTGTAAGGGTTCAAGGATTTATTGTTCTAAATTCACGGTTATAAGGTTTTGGGTTTGAGGGGTCTAGGTTTTAGGGGTTAGGGTTCATTGTTAGAGTTCATTGTTTATGGTTTAAGGTTCTAAGGTTAAGTTTTTAGGGTTCCACGGTTCATTGTTTGAAAGATCATAGGTTTAGGATTCAGGGTTCAAGAGTTCTATGGTTCAAAGGTCTGAGGTTGATGACATGGTTTATGGTTGAATTTGTTCCAGGATCCTAAGGTCCAAGGCTAAGGGTTCAAGCTTCCAAAGTTTCAGAGTTTCTGGGTTTCTAGGCTACGGGGTTAAAGGTTTTGGGGTATAAGGGTTCAAGTTCTAGGTTCCAAAGTTCTAGGGTTTGAGGGTTAAGGGTTCAACGTTTAGGGTTCTGAAAATCAGTGTTCATGGTTCCAGGGTTATAGGGTTTATGGTTTAGGCTTCTAAGGTTCATGGTTCTCGGGTTTAGGGTTAATGGTTCTTGGGTTTTAGTTTTTGAAGGATCGAGTTTGAGATTTCCATTGTTTTTAGGTTCTAAAGTTTAGAGTTCTAGGGTTGAATTGTCGAGGGTTCTAAGGTTTAAGGTTCTAGGGTTTTAAGGTTCAGGGTTCAGGGCTCCAGGGTTCTATGTTAAGGGTTCTAGGGTTCATGGTTACAAGGTTCCAGAGTTCGGGGTTCAGGGTTTAATGTTCAAGGTTCCAAGGTTCAGGGTAGTTTCAAGGTTAATGGTTCAAGGTTCAAGGTTCTAATGTTCAAGGTTTGAAGGTTCCAAGTTCACGTTTCAAGGTGAAAATTTTTAGAGGGTCCCAAGTTCACGGTTCAACATTCCACGATTCAGGGTTCAAGGTTTTAGGGATCAAGCTTTAATGGTTCCAAGGTTACAATGTTTATGGTTTAGGGTTCAGGAATCAGGGTTTCATTATTTCATTGTTCTAAGTTCTAGGGCTCTAGGGTTCATGGTTATGGTTCCAACATAAAGGTTGAAGAGTTCAGAGTTCCAGATTTCTAGGGTTTCATGGATAACGTTTAGGGTTTAAAGTTCTAAGGTTAAGGTATGAGGGTTAAGGGTTACATGGTGGAAGGTTTCATGGTTTGGGGTTCGAGGGTTCAGGGTTCTTGGTTTTATGGTTCTAGAGTTACATGGTTCAATTTTCAAGGGTTCATGTTTCTAAGGTTTAGGGTTATGGGTTTAGGGTTTTATGGTTAAGGGATCAAGGTTTGAAGGTTCAAGGTTCTAGGGTTCCATTGTTAGACATTCAGAATTTAAGGTTTTAAGGACCAGAGTTAAAAGCATTCAGGGTTAAGGGTTCATGGTTTTAAGGTTCCCGGGTTCTATTGTTCATAGTTTAGGGTTCCAAGGTTCAAGGTACTTGGGTTTAAGGTTTAGGATTTAATGATTCAACGGTTCTAGGGTTTAGGGTTTGGTGTTCATGGTTTTGGGTTCAAGAGTTCTAGGTTGCAAGGTTCTAGGGTTCCATGGTTCAGTGTTTAGGGTTTGTTTAGGTATCCAAGGTTCAAGGTTTAGGGTTTAGGGTTCAAGGTTCCAATGTTAAGAGTTTAGGTATCCAAGGTTCAAGGTTTAGGGTTTATGGTTCTTGGGTTCAAGCGTTCTACAATTCCAGGGTCCGAGGTTGATTGTTAAGGGTTGAGGGTTAAAGGGTTCAAGGATTCCAGGGTCCAAGGTTAAGGGTTCAAGGTTCTTGGGTTCCAAAGCTCTAGGGTTTGACGGTTTAGGGTTCAGGGTTCAAGGTTCCAAGGTTAAGAGTTTAGGTATCCAAGGTTCAAGGTTTAGGGTTTATGGTTCTGGGGTTCGAGGATCCATGGTTTAAGTGTTTCAGGGTTTAAGGGTTTAGGTTTCAAGATTCCACGATTCTAGGGTTAGAGTGTTGAGGGGTCAAGGTTTAGGGTTTAGGACTTCAGTGTTTATGGTTCCAAGGTTTTAGGGTTTAGGGTTTGGGCTTCTAAGGTTTAAGGTTCCAGGGTTCCGGGTTCAAGGTTCATGGTTCTACGGTTTAAGATTCCATGGTTTTGCGTTCACATTTTTAAGGTTTCAAGGTTCTGCGGTTCTAAGGGTTCTTGATTCTAGGGTTAACGGTTACATGGTTCTAGGGTTTCGGGTATCATGGTTAAGGGATAAAGATTCGAAGGTTCAAGGTTCCATGGTTACAAGGTTCGAGGGTTCCAGAGTTCCAAGGTTCTAACGTTCTAGGGTTTCACGGTGTAGGGTTCCACAGTTCAAGGGTTTATTGTTCTAGTGTAAAGAGTTTAGGATTCCATGGTTCCATGGCTCAGGGTTTAGGGTTTTAGGTTCCACTGTTCAAGGTTCCAGGGTTCAAGGTTTTAGGGTTTAGGGTTCAAGGTTTACGGTTTACGGTTCATGGTTTTGTGGTTCCAAGGTTCCATTGTTAGAGCTTTATGGTTACAAGGTTTAGGGTACTAGAGTTCAAAGTTTAGGATTCAAGAATTCAATGTTTCTAGGGTCCACGATTCAAGGGTTTTAGGTTGCATGGTTCTAGGGTTTCAGAGTTATGTTTTCAAGGTGCAAGGATTCCAAAGTCCAAGGTTAAGGTTTTAAGTTCCAGGGTTCTAGAGTTCTAGGGTTCCAGGGTTTAGGATTCAGGGTTCAAGGTTCCAAGGTTAAGAGTTTAGGGTTCTAAGATTCAGGGTTCTGGGTTACGATTTTAGGTTTAGGGTTCAGGTTTCAGGGTTTAGAGTTAAAGGGTTCTGAGAATCCAAGCTACATGGTTATGGGTTTTAGGGTTTAAGGGTTCATGGTTTAAGGTTCAACAGTTATAGGGTTCAAGGGTTTATGGTTCAAGGTTTAGGGTTCTAGAAATGTGTTCAAGGTGCCAGGGTTCTAGGGTTTAGGCTTTTAAGGTTTAGGGTTCCACAGCTCATGGTTCATGGTTCTATGGGTCAGAACTCCATGGTTCTTGGTTTAGATTGAGGTTATTGGGTTATAAGGTTCAGGCTTTTAGGGTTCAAGGGCCAGGGTTCTAAGGTTCAAGGTTTTACGGTTTAGGGTATGGGGCTGAGTCCAATGTTAGGGTAAAATGGTTCAAGGTCCCAGTGTTCCGTGGTTTAGGGTTTGGGGTTCAGGGTTTAAGGTTCCACTTTTCAGGGCTCAGGGTTCCAAGTTTTGAGGTTAAAAGGTTCAGGAATCACGGTTTAAGGTTGAAGGGGTGCTAGGGTTCTAGTGTTCCAGTGTTGGAGGTTTTATAGTTCTCAATTTAGGATTCCAAAGTTCAAGGTTCAAGGCTCATTGTTTAGGGTTCAAGATTCTAAGGTTTAGGGTTCATGGTTCTTAGGTTCAAGGTTCCAAAGTTTTCAGGTTCCAAAGTTCAGTTTTTGTTGTTCAAGGGTTAAGAGTTCTGGGTTCCAGGGTACTAGGATGTCATAGATCCTGGTTCAAGGTTTAGGGTTCAAAGGTTACGGGTTCCATGGATAATGGTTTTAGTGTTAAGGGTGCCAGAGTTCAGTGACATGCCTCGGGTTGCACCATCCATCACCAACCCGAGAGAGGCTATCACCCGAGCTCGGGCTCGGGTACTTTCTAACCAGTTTGTTCCTTTTTCAGGGGAGGCAATACAAGGACTCAATATATTGGAGCCTACCTTGGAGGACAAAGAAAAGCCAAATCCATTCAATTTGGATGTCAAGACACAGCCCAAGTGGTCCATGAAGGAGAGAGCATGTTCCCCTTGAAATACAAGATGTAACACTTAGCTTTAAGTTTAATTTTTGCAAACAAACTTTGTATTTATATTTGAAATTTTGTGCATGGCCATGTGAGGCCCATTTAGGCACCAACTTGGCTGCCTTTTGGTGGAGAAGGGACCACATGCTAGTTGTCAAAGCACCAAGCATGGGGACCACGTTTTGGATTCGGCTCAGTTAGACCTCCAAAGCTGTTTGGGCCTTTTTGAAGATCTACTTGGCCTTAAATTAAAATGACATCTTCCAAAGAAAAGTAGCTATTTATTTAGTCTTTCCAAAGTGGGGTGGAACGTTAAAATCAAAAGTCGTTTTCCTAGTCAGCTATAGAAATTACTGAGAGCCCAGTGCAAGCAAGCTCCCCGGCTTGGACTTCTCAACTTCTTTTCCACCAATTTGGGCCAAGTCCAAATTGAAAAGGAAGCTAGGGTTTGCAGCCAAAGAAAATGAGAAACACAGCTGCTCACATGGCTGAAGCTATTCTTGGGAAGAAATCAAAGGCTTCACCATCTTTCCTATTGCGTAATGGGCCAAAGCGGGAAAGCTTGTTAGCCATCCAATTTGACACATTCTTACTTACCTTTGAGGGCTAGGATTTTGTGAATGGCTAGTTAAATCCCCCCTTTGCAGCTTGTAATCCTCAGATTTGAAATTAGAAGATTTTCTTTTCAAATTTTGAATCTCCCCCTTTGGAGTTTTTTCCTCAAAAGACTCAGTCTGTCCAGCCCCCTCTTTGCGCATTATTATTCTCGATTTCATATCTCCCGATTTACCATTGAGAATCCTCCCAAACTTTGAGGACTTTCTTTTCATCCATCTTTTTGCCACTCCTCAAAATTTTAGCTCCAAAATCACTCGTAATCCTGAGATCTCTGCCTTCCATTATCAACTCCCTTCCCTTATTTTTTGGGATCTTTCACTCCTTACCCGAGTTGGTAATTTCCCCGCTTATTCCATTTTCCATTTAGTGTCATTTAGTATCATAGCCAAACATCCCTTCCCACCTTTCCTTCCCTCTGATTTTTTTTAACGATTTTGAAGATTAAAGAATGACGACAAGAAGTGGTTTTCATTATGACCACAATCGGGAGTCGGATCCCAAATATCCCGAGTGTACAAACTACATCCCGAGATCTAGCATCCAAGGCCACCTAGATGGGCTCAACAGAAGGTACGATACTTTTCTTCAAAGATTGGAGGATTGTTATTCCCCCCTTGAGGCCCCCTCCGAACGCACCTCCAAGAAGAAGACCCGATAATGGGTTGAGAATACCCCGTCATCAAGCATCCGAAGACTTGGATGACTATTTAGGTCACCATGAGCAACCAAACCAAAAAGATGATATGCGACACATCAAGGTATCTATTCCTCCATTCAATGGATCTTATAATGGTGATTTGTTCATTGATTGGATTGAGAAGGTTGACAAGATTTTTGAATGTTATGATTATTCTGAGAAGTTTAAGTTATAACTAGTGTCCTTGGAACTCACAGGTTATGCTAGTTTATGTTGGGATAGCTTCAAGGAACAAAGAAGATGTAATGAAAAAAATTTCCTCATGGAGAGCCATGAAAAGGCTCATGAGAAAAAGGTTTGTACCCAGCCACTATAAACAAGAGATCTTTCGCCAATTCCAAACATTGAAGCAAGAAACTCTCTCGGTGGAGGAATATTTAACCAAGTTTGAGACCCTTAGGATTCGGTGTGACCTTGATGAATCCAAGGAGAAAATCATTGCAAGGTTCTTGAGAGGTTTGAACGAGGAAATTAGATACATGGTGGAGCTACAACCAATGGATATTTTTGATGTCGTGGTCCAAGTTGCCATTAAAGTGGAGAGACTAATGAAAAGAAATGGAAGAAGGGTGTTTAGCCAATTCGCTCCCAAAAAGACCCCTCATTACAAATAAATTTCGAAGGTGGAACAAAACCCCCTTTATGTTGAGCATTGGTTCCAAACGGAAGAAATTGGTAAAATTCAAGGACCCGAGAAGGAGACTTTCCATGCTAATGAAGTGGTGGAAACAATTATTAATGATCAAGAACCCGAGGAGGAAATTTTCTTTGCTCAAGTAGTGGTAGAAGAAGTTGGCGAAGATAAAAAATCCAAGGAGACTTCCCACAATTAGGAAGTGTTGAAAGAAATTAGTGAAAGTCAAGGACTCAAAAAGGAGACTTTCCTTACTCATAAAGTGAACTTGGAATTTTCAATTGGTGATTACAAGGACGAGGTTCTATGTGTTGTTGTTCCCGATGCTCTTTTAAGGAGGTTTACTTCCCTAACTGAACTTTTTACTAACTTCTTTGGTTTTGACTGGATAAAGAAAGCTTATAAGGGTAATGAAGACCTCGGCCCTTGGTTTGAATTGAACCTAAAGAAGGTAGATTGTGGTATGATGACTGACTACTTAGTCGAGAATGGAAATCTTTGCATCTTTAGTGGGAGAATCCATGAATCCCTCATCAAGGAAGCTAATGGAGGTTCCTTGGCAAGCCACATTGGTGAGATAAAGATCATGGAAACCTTCATAGAACATTTTTATTGAACTCACTTGTGGCGGGATGAACATAAGGTGTAACAACCCTCGTTTATTTTAAGAATTATGATTTTAAAATGAAAGTGTTTAAGATTTTTATTTATGAATGTTGGTTACGATTATGAATAATTGGAAGAAGAATACTCTGTCTGGGGTGTATCACACCGTGCACCGGCAGTATTTGGGTTTGATTGGTGTTTATTTGAAGTCCATTGTTTGATGTTTGCTTGGTTTAAGTAAAGTAATGAAGTAAGTTGGGTTAAATACACTAAAGGATTACCTTCAAGTAAGATCCGGTCGACCTCAAGATTTAGGAGGGGTCGACACAAATGGAAGTTTTGGTAGGATCGAAGAGGGGTCGACACAATGAATGATTTCGGTCGACCCCAAGATCACAGAGGGGTCGACACAATTATAATGCTTTTGGTCGACCCCAGGATCGAAGAGAGGTCGACACTTTGTTCACCGGTCGACCCAAGGATTTAGGAGGGGTTGACACAATAGGACCCCAGGATCGAAGAGGGGTCGACACAACTGGAACTTTCGGTCGACACAAGTCGTTCTCGGGAAACACTTTCGGTCGACACACAAGACGAGTGGTCGACACAAATGACTCTAGGGAATAGATTGGGTCGATACAATTGGACAAGCGGTCGACACATTCATACATGCCGTTGAAAAGTCAGCCAAAACTTGGAGGAATCCGATTGGTGGACATAAAGGAAAGATTGATTTTGTTTAATTAAGAGATAAGAAGGCATGGTCTGCCATTTCCCTACTAGCACGACCTCTTTTCCCTATCTATTTACTTAGAGTTCTCACGTCTTGATAAGGGAGAGGGAGATTGAGAAAGAAAAGAAATTCTGTGAGAGAAAAACAGTGAGAAAGTGAGATATCTCAAGAGAGGTGAGGTAGGAAACTCTAAGGCTCTCATGGAAACTAAACTTCAAGGTAATATTTTCTATCCTCTTAAGTTCAGTAAGGATAATATGATAGTAGTATTTGAATTGGTGGATAAAAACGAGTGATTTCATGTTAAGAGATAAGAAAGGAGTTAAGTATGAACAAAGTTAGAGTTCTGGATATTCGGTCAAGAAGTAGTAGGAATTAGAGTTTGTTTACTTCATAAGAGTTAGAGTAAACTTTTAGAGTGATTTAAAGCCGTTAGAATCACTTAATTCAAAACTATGTATAAAAAGTTATCGACGTCGCAAGTTAGTGTACAGAAACTGAGGAGAGTTTGGGTTGACCCCTTGTAGTTTGGGTCGACCAATTATCTATCTAAAAATGCGACGTCTCTGTTTTGTCAACATGGGTTGACCCCTAGTAGGTGGGTCGACCGGTCCATGATTTCCAGAGAAGTATGCTCACTAATATGTGCCGATACTTAATGCTGCGTTAGTTTTCTGAAACTGGTGTCTTCTGAGAAGTTATAGTAGACTCCTTAAGGAACAATTTGACACATTAATCAATAGGAATGGATCATTAACGAGAAAGTTATAGTCATTTGAAGTTGGAAAAGAAAGTTAAGACTTTATGCAATTTCTGATCCTTATATGATTTATATGTTTAGGTCATTTATTGGATTAAAAAGGGACTCAAGTGGATTGATTCAAGAAAGCAGCTAAGGTAAGTTTGCATTAAGATGGTGTGGCCCTTAAGTGGGACTACATTGCAAAGATAGGATTATGTTTGATGTGTGCTGCATGTTTGTTTTCATGACATGTTTGGTGATGTATCCTTATTTTCTTGTTATGTGATGTGATTTAAGTGATGTTTTTCATAGTCACATGGTCATGCATCATAGTTTTACAAAATGTCTACGAACTATTTTCATGCATGGTTTTACAACGTAGTTGGAGGTAAATGAGATATGATTGGTGGTATGAGACGCTGATTATGTTTCGTCTCCGATGAATTAAGAACTTGAATATCATAACATGTAAACGACCGGTGGAACCACGAGGTGGGAAGCTCGATCTCGAGGACTGGGTGGAACCACGAGGTGGAGAGCTGGATCGTCAAGTAAGAATAAAAATGTAAATGACCGGTGGAACCACGAGGTGGGGAGCTCGGTCTCGAGGACTGGGTGGAACCACGAGGTGGAGAGCTGGATTGATAAGCGAGAATAACGCAATAAAGAACGAAATGGAAATGTGCATTGTTTTATCAACAGCATAGCATACTCATGCATTGCATTTTATAGTTATGCTTCTTACTGAGCCTTAGGCTCATAGTTTAGGCTTTGCAATGTAGGAAATGTAATGGAGGAAAGGGTGCAAGTGACTGACCAAGAAGTTAGAGCAGAAGAGTGTCCAAATGATACCGTTTATTGAGTGATGACCGACGAGGAGTGATGTATGACACACACAGTTAGAATATAAAATGTTTTGAGTATTTTGAATGTTTTGAAGATGTAATTAAGATGTATACCCTTATTTTGGTGTGATGGATATGCAAAGCTTTTGAAAATGAATGTATTTTAGTTAAAGTAATTGTCTTCCGCTGCAGTTTTAAGTTATTAAATGCTTATGTATATTTTATCAAAGGTGGAATTCAAATCGTCGTTTACAAAGAGAGTATGTATGTTTTAATTTGACGGTGTTTCTTGTAAATTATTTTACAAACTAAAGATAGTTTTTTAGAAATTAAAGCAAACGATTTTTCCACCTGAGTAAGTAAGTAAGAAATCTCGTAACGGAACGGTTCTCGGGTCACCAAAGAGCAAGCGAGTAAGTAAGTAAGTAAGAAAAGCAAGTAAGCGGTGACTCGGGAATCGGGTCGTTACATAAGGTGTTGGAAAAGGAGACCAAATATAGGTTCGTTGAATGGAAATTGGATGATCTCAAGATTGATATTAATCAGGAATTGACTAGTTCTAAAAGTGTCTCGGATGAGAAGAGTTGTCATGACATTGAAGTCCTTGACCTGAATGGAGCCAAGAATTTTGAGCTAGTAAAGATTACGCATAACAATGTGTGTGAAGCTATGCAAAGAGACACAAAATCTTATACCGAGATTTCTAACCGAGGAAGAAAGAAGGTAAAGTTCAAGGTAGGAGATTTGGTTTGGCTTAGCCTAGAGAAGGAGATGTTTATGAAACAAAGTTGTTTAAAGATAAATCCTAGAGGCGAAGGTCCTTTCAAGATTTTGGAGAATGTTACTCAAAATTCTTTCAAGCTTGAGTTACCCGGAAAATTTGGAATTGCAGCCACTTTCAACATTCATTGTCTATCTTCTTATCTCGATGATGATAAGGCTTACAAGGAGAAGGAGGATGACAAGCCTCGGGTTGCACCATCCATCACCGACCCGAGAGAGGCTATCACTCGAGCTCGAGCTCGGGTATTTTCTAACAAGTTTGTTCCTTTTGCAAGGGAGGCAATACAAGGACTCAATATATTAGAGCCTACCTTGGAACAAAGAAAAGCCAAATCCATTCAATTTTGATGTCAAGACACAACCCAAGTGGTCCATGAAGGAGGGAGCATGTTCCATTTGAAATACAAGATGTAACAATTAGCTTTAGGTTTAAGTTTTGCAAACAAACTTTGTATTTATATTTGAAATTTTGTGCATGGCCATGTGAGAAGGGACCACATGCTAGTTGTCAAAGCAACCAAGCATGGGGACCACGTTTTGGATTCGGCTCAGTTGGACCTCCGAAGCTGTTTGGGCCTTTTTGAAGATCTTCTCAGCCTTAAATTAAAATGACGTCTTACAAAGATAGGTAGCTATTTTCTCAAGCTTTCCAAAAAGGGGTCAACGTTAAAATAAAACGTTGTTTGCCTAGTCAACTACAGCAACTACCAAGAGCCGAGTGCAAGCAAGGTCCCCGGCTTGGACTTCTCAACTTTTTTGCCACCAATTCGGCCCAAGTCCAAATTGAAAAGGAAGCTAGGGTTTACAGCCAAAGAAAATGAGAAATACAGCTGCTCACATGGCTGAAGCTATTCTTGGGAAGAAATCAACGGCTTCACCATTTTTCCTTTTACGTAATGGGCGAAAGCGGGAAAGCTTGTGAGCAATCCGATTTGGCAAATTCTTACTTACCTTTGGGGGCTAAGATTTTGTGAATGGCTTGTTAAATCCCCCCTTTGCAGCTTGTAATCCCCAGATTTGAATTTAGAAGATTTTCTTTTCAAATTGTGAATCTTTGGAGTTTTTCCCTCCAAAGACTCAGTCTCCGGAATCCATATTCTGGCCACCGAGAGACAACCAGAGTTGGTCATCTTTCTGAGCTAGGATGACCTATCCTTACTACATTTCTCCAGCCATCTTCATGGTCTAAGGGTGAGAGTGTGGATCATTAGCTCAAGCATCCATTTTTACGTGAAGTGAAGTCCAATTTTCGATGTTCATCGTTTCCGATCAACTGTTCTTTTCAATTTTTGAGGATTGCTTTTACATTTATACATCAAATAAACCTCAAAAGTTCATTGTTCACACCAATCCAAAGTTTACCCTATTTTCCCGGTTATTCTGAGAAAACCCTAATTTCCTATCACCACCTTCGGTTACTGATTTCCGCAAATCTTTCATTTTATCCATGAGGATCCCTTAAAATTTAGAGGATCATTTATCCCTTATCCATCTCCAATCCCTCCAAATTTTAGATCAAGAACCAGTACATTTTTCTAAGATACTGCCTCCACAACCTCACTCTATATCTGTCTGGCCCCCTCTTTGCGCATTATTATTCTCTATTCCATATCTCCCGATTTACTGTTGAGAATCCTCCCAAACTTTGAGGACTTTCTCTTCATCAATTTTTTTTCCTCTTCTCAAAATTTTAGCTCCAAAATCACTCGCAATCTTGAGATCTCTTCCTTCCATTATCAACTCCCTTCCCTGATTTTTCGGGATCTTTCACTCCTTATCCGAGTTGGTAATTTTCCCGCTTATTCCATTTCTATTTCGTGTCGTTCAAGGTTCATGGCTTTTTAGTTCTATGTTTCCAAGGTTCAGGGTTAAGGGTTTAGGATTCTAAGGTACCTTGTTCCAGAGTTTCACGGTTCTGGGTTTCATGATTAAGGGATTTGAAGGTTAAGGTTCCATGGTTCACTCCAAGCTTCAGGGTTCTAGTTTAAAGAGTTTAGGGTTCTAGGGTTCTATTATTCATTATTTAGGGTTTAAGATTCTAAGGTTTAGGGTTCTAGGGTTCAAGGTATACAGTTTATTGTTTTAGAGTTCTAGGTTTCCAGGGTTCCTTGGTTAAAGGTTTAGGGTTTCAAGGTTCAAGGTACCAGGGTTTAATGTTTAGGGTTCAAGGATTCAACGGTTTTAGGTATCACGGTTCAGAGTTCAAGAGTTCTAGGTTGCTGGAATATAGAGTTTCATGGTTTAGTGTTCAAGGTTTTAGGGTCTCATGGTTTAGGGTTTAGGGTTCAGGGTTTAAGTGTTCTATGGTTCAAGGGTCCAGAGTTAATTGTTCAAGGTTAATGGTTTCAAGGCTTCCAGCATCCAAGGTTAAAGGTTCAAGGTTCCAGGGTTATTGGGTTTAGAGTTAAGGGTTCAAGGTTCAAAGGTTAAGGTTTTATGGTTCCAGGGTTTATTGTTCCAGGGTTCATGGTTCAGGTTTTAGGGTTCAAATTCAAGGGTTTTCGGGTTCATGGCTCTAGAGTTAGGGGTTTCAGATTTCCAAGGTATCAAGGTTCCAAGGTTCCAAGGTTTAGAGTTCAAGGTTTCTAGGGTACTAGGTTCTAGGGTTCAAGGTTTTAGAGTTTTAAGGTTCAAGGTACAACACTCTAAGATTTAAGGTTAAGGGTTTAAGGTTTTTAAGGTTCCAGGATTCCAGGGTTTGGATTTCAGGGTTCATGGTTCAAGGTTCTAGGGTATCAAGGTTCAGAGTTCAGGGTTCCAAGTTTAAGGATTAAAAGGTTGAAGGTTTAGGGTTCTAGGGTTTAAGTGTTTTATGTTTCAAAGTTTAGAGTATAAGTGTAACGACCCTCATTTTTATTTTAGAATTTTGTGACTTTAGGATGTAAATGTTTAAGAGTTATTTCATGAATGTTGGGTAGTTATTGAGGAATTTAAGTATTGTGGATGTGAGCAATTTAGTAGGTTGAAGGTGATGAAGAAAATAAGGTTTAAGGGGTATAAGTAATGATGTTATTCGGAAAAGTTAGAAAATCTTCTAAGTGTTTTGGAACACTTTCGGTCGACCCCAGGATTGAGGAGGGATCGACACAATTGAAGACTTTGGTCAACCCCAGGATTGAGGAGGGGTCGACACAAGATAACCCCTTGGGACACTTTCGGTCGACCCGAATAACAAGCGGTCGACACATTCTCACCGACTCAAGTTGAAAAGTCAACAAAACTTTGAAAAATATCTGATGGTGGACGTGAGAGAAACATTGATTTTTGTTTAATTAAGGAGATAAGAAGGTATGGTCTACCATTCTCCACTTCCAGCATGATTACTTCTCCCTATTCTCTCTGAGTTCTCACGTCTTGACAAGGGAGAGTGAGATAGAGAAAGAAAAGAGATTTTGTGAGAGAAAGAGTGAGAGAGTGAGTTATCTTAAGAGAGGTGAAGTGGAAAACTCTAAAGTTTCTAGGAGACCAAAGGTCAAGGTATTTTTCTATCCTTTAGAGTGTCTTTTAGGTTTAGTAAGGATAATATGATTGTATTGGTTGAATTGATGGATAAAAATGAAGGATTTCATGTAGGTTGTTAGAAAACCAGTTGATTGTGTGCAAGGTTAGGGTTTTTGAGATTCAGTCAAACTTTAGCAAGAATTTGAGTTTATATCCTTCATAAGAGTTAAATTATACTTTTAGAGTAATCTATAGCCGTTTGAATCACTCAATTCGAAGCTAAGTAGAAAAAGTTATGGATGTTGCAAGTTTGTAGACGAAAACTAGGAGAGGAATTCGGACGACCGTTTTGTAGTTTAGGTCGTCCGTTTTATAACCGGTCGACCGGATCCCAATTTTCAGAATACACGCTCTCTGTTTTTGAGCATGGGTCGACCCTCATAGGTTGGGTCGACCGGTCCTTGGTTTCCAGACAATATTGATCGACACTTTATGCTATGTTAGTTTTGGGAATTTGGTGTCTTCTAAGAAGTTATAGTAGACTCTTAAAGGAATAATTTGACACCCGTATCATCACAAATGGATCAATATAGAGGAAGTTATAGTTGATCAAAGTTGGGATAAAAGTTATGACTTTATGCAATAAAACAGGTCATGCTACATGAATTCTTATCCTTAAATGATCTGTAGGTTTTGGTCATCGATTGCATCAAAAGAGGCTCAAGTGAATTAATTCAAGATAACGGTTAAGGTAAGAACTCATAGCATGTGTTTTGCCCTTCGGGGCCTACATCACAAAGAGTAGGACTGAGGTTGATGTGATTGAATGATTGAGAAATGTTAAAATGTTAAATTATTAAGCATAAAATGAATACGTTATAGTTATGTATGTATGAAATCTGTTTGGGGTGCATCGCACCGTGCACCGGCCCAACAATATGGGTGTGATTGGTGTTTGTGTGACATTGAATTGTGATGTGTATGCTATAAGTAACGCCTTAATACGTAAGCATGAAAAGTATGTTAAGAAATAAAGTTTAAGTGCATTTGGGAGACGTATGTGTTTATGTGTGATTTATGTTAAGTTGTTAAGCAAAGCATGATATCTTAAGTTATCAAGAATGCATGAATTAAGTCAAGTTGTCAAGTTTTGCATGTCATCTCATTCATGCATCATATTTCAAGAAAAATGTTTATTAGGAATGCATTTAAAATGTCACCATTCATCGCATGAAGATCAAGTTATCAAGTATCAAGTTATCAAGTATCAAGTTATTAGAGGACCCCGTAGGTGCTAACTCTCTATCAAGCTATTATATTATGAGAGGACCCCGTAGGTGCTAACTCTCTATCAAGTTATCAAGTTATGAGAATGATGCATTTCCCCTTTATGCGATGTAATGACAGCATGCATCAAGTTAAGTTTTGAGGATGGTCGTGGTATGGGACATGGATCTTCACTCTAAAAAGGAAATGATGTTTTGAGGATGGTCGTGGTATGGGACACGGATCCTCACCCCAAAATGATTTGAAAAAGACACATTTTATGAAAAGAACATGTTTTAAGCATATCATGAGCATGCTAGGCACGTAGGACATTATGATTTCTTACTGAGCCTTAAGCTCACTAGTTAAGCTTTGTGATGTAGTTGACGAAGCTTGGGATGAGGAATTTAGTCCTCATCACGTGCCATGACATGTGGATAAAGCTGTTTTGGAGCGGGCTGTTTACGAAACCAAGCAACGACCCGTGGGGGAAGGAAAAGAAAATGGTTTTAATGTATTTAATGTTTTATCGCAAAACTAATTAGATGCTTTACGATATTTTGAATGATGTTGGTAAAGCCTTTTGTTAAAATCTTGAACAATTATGTCAAACGTTTTAAAGGAATGAAAATTGTTATTTTGCGTAAAGTTACCTTTAACCTGTATTGATGAAATTGAGGCTTACACGTGTATGGGTTCATTAGTTCAACGTTTAAAGTATTACGCTTCCGCTAAGTTTTCAAGTCAAGTATTTCAAGTGTATTTACAAAAAGAAAAATTTTACCGTTGTTTTGAAAAGGTTTTTAAATAACGGGATGTTACAATAAGGTTCAATGGGTTCTAGGATTTAATGTTTCAGGGTTTAGGGTTCAAGGTTCAAGGGTTCCAGGGTTACAAGGTTCAGGGTTGTAATGTTTATAGTTTTGGGTTTCATGGTATATGGTTACTTGTTTGGGGTAACTACGTTAAGTGTTCAAGGTTCTTGTGTTCAGAGTCTAGGATTTGGAGTTAAAGGGTTTGAAGGTTCAAAGTCTCTAGGGTTTATGGTTTTAGGATTCTAAGGTTCAGGGTTTTAGGGTTCATAGTTAAGAGTTGATGGTTCAGGGTTCTAGGGTTCTATTGTTCAGGATTCTAGGGTTCCAAGGTCCGGGTTGCAGGGTTCAAGGTTCTAGGGTTCAGCGATCTACGGTTTAGGGTTAAGGTTTCCAAGGTTCAAGATGCCAAACTTTAGGGTCAGTGTGTTCTAGGGTTCAAGGTTTAGTGATCTCGATTCAAAGTTCCATGGTTCAGGGTTCCAAGGTTAAGGGTTTAGTATTCTAGGGTTCAAGGGTTTAGAATTTTGGGTGGAGGGTTCAAGGTTCAAAGGTTTCAGGGTTCCAAGGTCCAAGGCTATGAGTTCCAAGGTTTAAGGTAATAGGGTTACATGGTTCAAGGATCCTGGAGCTTAGGGTTCTAGGGTTCAGGGTTCAAGGTTATCATATTTTAGGGTTCAATGTCCAATGTTCAAGGTTTGGGAGTCCAAGGTGAAAGGTTCAAAGGTTCCAAGGTTCTAGGGTCAAGAGTTTGTGATTTCAAAGTTCTAGGGATTAGGGTTTGGGGTCGAAAGGTTCCAGGGCTTAAGGGTGCAGTGTTTAGGATTCCAGGGTTCTAGGGTTCAAGACTTGAGTGTTACGGGTTTAAGGTTCAAGGTTTATGGTTTTAGGGTTTTAAAGTCCCATGGTTTAGGGTTTGGGGCTCAAAGGTTCCAGGGGTTAAGGGTGCAAGGTTTAGGATTCACGGGTTTAGGGTTAAAGGTTTCAGTGTTAAGGGTTCCATTGTTAAGGGATCAAAGTTCTAGGGTTCAAGGTTTTAAGGTTCTAGGGTTCCAGTGTTCTAGGATTTAGGGTTCACGGTTCTATGGTTTAGAGTTCAAGGTTCCAAGATTCCATGGTTTAGAGTTTAATGGTTTAGTGTTCAAAGGTTAAGTGTTCATAGTTCATGGTTTTAGGGCTAAGGTTCCATGGTTCTTTGTTTAGGGTTCCAAGTGCAGGTTTCTAGGGTTCATGGTTTAGGGTTCTAGGATTCAAGTGTTTCGAGGTCCAAGTTTCAGGATTCAAGATTCAAGCTCAAGCTTCAATTTCAAGGGTTCAAAGGTTTTGAGTTCATGGTTTAGGGTTCATAGTTTAGCATTTAGGGTTCAGGGATCAAGGGTTCAACGATTATAGGGTCTTGGGTTATTTGTTTAGGGTTATGGGTTAAAGGTTTAAGGGTCCAAGGTTCTACAGTTTCTCGGGTTCAGCGTCCATGGTTTATCATTACTAGTTTAAGGTTCTAAGTTTTAGGGTTCCAACACTTAGGGTTGAAGGGTTTAGGGTACATGGTTCAAGGTTTCAAGGGTTCACCATACAAGGTTTTGGGTTAAGGATGCAAGGGGTTTTTGTAACGACACCCATTTTATTTTCAGAATTTGTGATTTTAAGACGAAAGCGTTTAAGATTTTTATGAATGTTGGTTAAATTTTAAGGTATTAAAGTATTGTGGAGATTAGTAAATTAGTAAGTTGAAGGTGATAAAGAGAATAATGTTTAAGGGCATATTGGACGAAGTTATTAGGAAGTAAGTTGGGTTAAATACACTAAAGGATTACCTTCAAGTAAGATCCGGTCGACCCCAGAATTTAGGAGGGGTCGACACAATGTAAGTTTCGGTCAACCCCAAGATCGAGGAGGGGTCGACACAAAGTAACCTTTCGCTCGACCCCAGGATTTAGGAGGGGTCGACACAAGAGTGTATTTTAGGTCGACCCCGGGAATTTGGAGGGGTCGACACAATTGTATGTTTTGGTCAACCCCAGGATTTTGGAGGGGTCGACACAATTGTATATTTCGGTCGACCCCAGGATTTAGGAGGGGTCGACACAAAATAGTCATTGAATATAGTTTCGGTCGACCCCATGATTTAAGAGGGGTTGACACAATATATAGTTTCGGTCGCCCAGGACTTAGAAAGGGTCGACACAATTGACACTTTGGGTCGACCCCAGGACCGAGCGGTCGACACAAGTTGTTCTCTGGGAATGCTTTCAGTCGACACAATAGACGTGCGGTCGACACATTCTCATACAT
>QAOC01036717.1:0-13405 GCA_003255005.1 Begonia fuchsioides | reverse complement strand
CCCTAAGCCCTAAGCTATAATTCATTAGCTTTAATACCTCAGTCTTATGCCCTAAACTTCAATCTCTAAGCCTTAAGCCTAAGTTATAAGCTAGAAGCTCTGAGCCTAAATCAAGAGTCCTAAAAATAAGTAGTAAGCCCTACGCCCTATTCCCTAAGCCCTAACCATTAAGCTCTAAGTCCTAACTCATAAGCCATGTGACCTAATCACTACTTATTAGTTATAAGCCCTAGGCCCTACGTCTGAACTTGTAAGCAGTAAGCACAGTGCTCTAAGCCCTAATATCTAAACCTCAATCTATAAGCTCACACGAAATGGAATGGAAGAGAGGAAAAATGGGAAACCGATTAGGGTTTGACGAAAATCTGCAAAAAAAAAATAGAATTAGGGTTTGGGAAGGAATAAAGATATCTCAAAGAAGAAATCGATTTTAGGACTGAAATTTGAAATTGAACATTAAATATGGGTTGAACGAATTACCTCAAAAATTGAAGGCAATCCCTTCAGCCAATTGTGAGATATAGAATCAAAAAGTAGCTAGGGTTTGACTAGGCAGTTCCGAAAAATCTGGGATTTGGAGGAGAGAGAAATTGAATTAAAAAATTGAGTTAGGTGACGAATATGGGGCTGATTTTTGGAGGGATGAGATAGGGGTAAAAGATTATGATATCCTCTGAATTTGAAGATGAATTATCGTGGGAACAGGAAGATATTCTAAATAAAGCTCGGATGGTCAAGGCAGGATTTGAGGGTTTCACCGAATAGAGAATTCCAAATCGGGAATGATTTTGAATCACTCTTCTCAATGAATGGGTCCGTATTTTTGGACGAGGTTGAGTATGAATCTGGACAGTTGGATGAGGAAGAGATCTCTCTAAAATTAAGAGAATTCCTCAGGGGAAAATGGGTGGTTTAGTCGGTACCCGAAAATACACAGGAAATCAACCTGTGGTGCTTAGGTTTAGGAAAAATGATTCTCAAAATGAGAATGAGATGGATGAAGGAGCTAGGATCCACAATCTCACCCTAAGACCATGAAATGGCTGGAGAAAAGTGGTAAGGATTAATCGTTCGCTCGGAAAAAGATCAACCGAGTCTTTGAAGCGGCAAGCTTCAAAGGGGAGAGATCAAATTTGAAAAGATAAATCTTTATTCAATCGAATCTGAGATTTACATTCAGCATAAGTAAGATTAAATAGGAAAATTAAGCAACATCAGGTTCTTCATCGGACGGCCGAAAACATCTCCAAGAAGCACAATCCATGGCATCAAAGATGGACCAATGAGGAGCTTTCATGGGATGCTCTCTCTGTGTTAGCTGTAGTTGACTAGGAAAACGACATCCAATTTTAACGTTCTCCCTATCGTTGGAAAGCTTGAGACGTCAGCTATCTTTCCTTAAACGATGGAGTTTTGATTTAAGGCTGCCAAGATCATAAAAAAGGCTCAAACAGCTTTTGAGGTCCAACTGAGCTGAATCCAAAACGTGGTCCTCATTCTTGGTTGCTTTGACAACTAGCATGTGGTCCCTTCTCCACCTAAAAGGTAACCAAGTTGGCGCCTAAATGGGCCTTACATGGCCATGCACAAAAGTTCAAATATAAATCTAAATTTTGTTTGCAAAAATTAAACCTAAAGCTAAGTGTTACTTCTATTATTTCAAAGGGAACATGCTCCCTCCTTCATGGACCAATTGGTTCGTGTCTTGACATCAAAATTGAATGGATTGGGCTTTTCTTTGTCCTCCAAGGTAGGTTCCAATAGATTGAGTACTTGTATTGCCTCCCCTGCAAAAGGAACAAACTTGTTAGAAAATACCCGAGCCACTACCGCCAAGAATTATTTCTCCAACTCCAAGGCTTAAGACAGGACAACTCATCGGTGGATGAGTATTTGACGGACTTTGAAACTCTTCGGATTCGGTGCGACTTGGCCGAACCCGAGGTGCAAATAATGGAGCGGTTCACCCGTGGACTTCATCGAAACATAGGTGACGTGGTGCAATTACAGCCGTTAGAGTCATTTGATACCCTTATTCAAATGGCCCTAAGAGTAGAGCGGCAACTCAAAAGGAAGGGCAAAGCGATCACTCAACGCTTAACCCCCAAGCCTACCACGCCATACCGGCCCGCGCCAAAGATCGAAGAACGGGCCCCAACACCAAAGCCATGGACCCCAAAGTGTGACCTGGACATTAAACCCCAAGACACGGGGGTTGACCAGCAAAGGACCCGAGAGATCCAATGTTTTAAGTGCCTTGGATGAGGCCACGTTGCGCCTCAATGTCCTAACTGACGGATGATGACCGTCCAAGAAGGGACCGAGAAGATAATTAGCGACAATGAAGGTCAACCCGAAGTCAAAGAATAACCGAGCCCGGTTGAAGAAGAAATATGCCACACCAACGATGGGCCGAAACTCATGATGATCCGACTAATTTTCACCACACAACAAAAATTGACAGATCATCAACAAACAAATATTTTTCACACCCGATGCACAATCAAGGAGAAGGTTTGCTCCTTGATCATCGATGGCGGAAGCTGCACCAATGTGGCTTCACGAGAGATGGTCGAAAAATTGAAGCTACCAACAACCGTACACCCGACGCCATATCAATTGAGATGGCTGAATGACCGAGAAGATATTAAGGTCACAAAACAAACTCGGGTAGCATTTACAATCGACCGGTACAAGGACGACATCCTTTGTGACGTGGTGCCCATGAGCACCACCCATTTAATTCTCGGGCTACCTTGGAAAATTCAACCGACAAGTATTACACGACGGCCTCACAAATCGGTACACATTCAAGTTGAATTGACGTAATATTACCCTTGCTCCAATGACACCGGAGCAAATAAGGAGGGATGAGGCCGAGAACAAAAGTTTCACGGCTAAGAAGACACTTTTTCTTAGCCGATTACTTGACCCCTTTCTGGAAAAGCCGCCCGACGAATCACCACATCATCTTGGTATCGAACACCTCATCGACATATCACCTGGAGAGGTTGACGAAGGACCGACTGATTTGAGGGCAAATCCTCATGAACCTCGGGCGGATGATGTACAATCAAAGTACATCGTCGGACAAGCCCCCATGACCGGTCATGGGTTTACTAATTTAGTTGCTCATTTTGCAGGAAGAACACCTTTCGAGGCTGATTGGAAGCAACCAAGGAGTGAGCCCAATTGGTGTTTGAACAACCCCGCCCACGACACACCCGACATGCCCGGCTGAGACACGCCCAGACAACACGGCCACGACACCCCCGACGGCCACCTCCGCGACCATGACCCGACGACCCACCAAGGATTGATCATCGACCTTTCCGAATCCTCTAGAATTTCGGCCCAATTGAATAAGTGATCAACATAGAAGAACGTCCGATCCATTTACCACTGATCGAGGATTCGACCATGGGCCAACATTTGGTCACATTTATGTTTTAGTCTTTATTTATCAGCAAAAAAAACCTTGGAAAAGGAGAAAACAGCCCAGAAGAAGGAATGCACAAAGGCTCACAAAGGAACGCCGTAGCCGAGCCATGGTCAACCTTCGGTCAAGCTACGGTCAAGCCTAGGTCTTCCTTCGGTCAACTAGGAGACCTTGACCAAATCCTATCGGACACTTGACTTAAATCCTTAAGTAATCTGATTATTTGGTCAACGAAAGGACAAAGCTCGAGAGGGACACGGGTGGATTTATCGTTGTCCGAGACATAGACACCCGGGATGCCCTCCTCAAGACATCAACGGGCCAATGGGACTTTGCATCATAAATGCTTGTGCCTTTGTTCATTTTTGGACAGCCTAGGAGTGTCCAAAATCACAAATTCAAAATGGCACGAACATATCTCGTGATGTCCGGAGAAGAGACCAGCCGGCCACATTTGAAAGCACCCGCGCACCCACACAAACCACCCTTGGAGCCATCAACGGATCACCGGGGATTCTAATTCAAAAAGAGACCAGGTTCATGCTAATCAAATCAAGGAAGGAGTGTCCAAAGTCTCATTTCAAAATGGCCCTCGTGGATCCCTACATGTTCGAGATAAGGTCAACGACGGGTCACCATTTTTGAATCAACCACGCACACCTCCGAGCCATCAGCCGAAAATGGAAAGATCCGCGTCCAGGTTCAGCCATAATTTTATCACTCATTTAGGCTAGGTTCATCCAAGAGCCTAAATTCAAAATGGCCCACGCGGATCCCGTGATGTCCGAGATTTGGTCAACCCCGGTCAGCTGCGCGCGCACCCCCTCGGTCAGCTGCAAGTCTCCCACGGTCCACCTTGGTCTTCAATTTGAATTCAGCCGTGCATATCATTTTGGTTCAGATTTCCAGCTAAAGAGAAGAGCATCTGGACCCTCCATTTCAAAATAGCACGCAGCAAATCCCATGATGTCCGAGATAGGGTCAACATCGGTCAACCGCGCGGGCACATCCATCGGTTAACCGAAGGTCATCCCCCGGTCAACTACGGTCTCCATTCGGATTTTGCCGAGCTTATCCATATTGGTTCGAGTTTACAGCTGAAGAGAAAGGCATTAGGACCCTCCGTTTCAAATTGGCACGCATCAAATCCATTGATGCCCGAAGCTTCATTAAACCGTGGTCCACAACGGTCACTTTTCAAATTCAGCCGAGCAAATCTTCATTAGTTCGAACCATCAGATAAAGGGAAGTGCCTTGGTCCAAATTTGGTCAAAGAAGACCGTCTCCTAAGCGATCCAAGACGTTCGTCTCATCCAAAGGCTTAGTTTTATTTCTTTTTCATTTATCTTTAGTTTTAATTTTTAAGTTTATTTAAGTGTATCGACCTTCACTTTGAAGGTAGAGAGAAATTGAATAAAATTTGTGCTTAGCACCTTCTTCCTAACCGTTGAAGCTCTCCACGACGTACCCTTCTCCGGTGAGTAATATCCAGCCAAGAGCGTCACCCCTTGCACGTACGATAGGTGCGTCACATCCGAGTGCGGGTAAGGTCTACCAATCCGAACACTTTGATTGCTCAAGTGTTCAGATTCTCCACCCACCTTTCTACCAAAACTCTCACGAGTCCGCTCCATCTCCCGAGCCATCATCTCCTCCCATTTTTCCAATTACGCCTCCCACTTAGCCACCCGAGCTATCTTTCCATTTCTTCTAGCCAGCTCCATAAATTCCCCTCCGATCACCCACATTTCGATCCCATTACACTTCCGCAATCCAAATTCCCACTTTGCCCGAGTCCGTTTTTCCCGCATGCTACACTCACCCGAGCCCGAGCCCCGTGAGCGCGCATATTCCGACCCATGGTGCGCCGACCACCCCGGACGGCACATCATGGTGAAGGTCTTCTAATGGACCGAAGGTGGGCCGAGGCTTGACCGAGGGTCGGTCAATGTTTGTCCGAGGTGGTCCTTTGCGGGCATTCGGTTATGTAATGAGCTCTCCTCTTCTTGGGCTGTCTTCTCTTCCTTTTCTAAGGCTAAATGGTTGCTGAAAAGAAATAAACTAAGTGTGACCAAAAATAGGGCCCATGCTTGAACACTTGATCCGTGGGGATTTGCATCGAGCGTTCCTCCATGTCGGTCACTTATTCCAACGGGCCGAAGCCCTAGTGGACTTCGGCAAGGCCGACGACCATGTCTCCATTTGTCGTCGAGTCGAGTTCGTGGTGTGTCCGTTGGGTGTCGGGGCTATGTCCGTGATGTACTCCAATTGCACATCATCCTCCCGGGGTACTTGAGCATTTACCCTCAAATCTTCCTCTTCCTTGTCCTCGTCCGCATCTAAATAGGGGTATAAGTCTTTGACGATGATGGTGGTTGTAATGCAATGCTCGCCCGAAAGTTTAATCTTGTAAGCATTCGGGTTGACTCTCTCAGCCACCCGGAAAGGACCCTCGACCCTAGGTAATAATTTGGCGTGCTTATGTTTCAATTAACACAGCTTTAGCCAAACCAAGTCTCCTTCTTGAAAAAATTTTCCTTGCGGCCTCTATTTGCCGCGGCAGCATACTTGGCATTTTTCTTCTCGATGGTCTTCTTAATTTTCTCGTGCAATTTTAGGACCAACTTGGCCTTGGTGTGGCCGTCAGGATTCATATGCTCTTTGGTAGGTAATGGTAGTAAATCCATCGGTGTTGATGGATTAAATCTGTATGCCACTTCAAATGGCGTCATGCCCGTGGTACTATGTCGGCATCAGTTGTAGGCGAATTCGATGAACGACAAGCGTATGTCCCATGCCGTGACCTTGGTGTCCACGACACTTCGTAGTAAAGCGCCGAGTGATCGATTGACCACCTCGGTTTGGCCGTCGGTTTGCTGGTGGAATGTCATGCTAAGTAATAATTTCGTTCCGAGTCGTGCCGACAAAGTCCTCCAAAAGGTGCTAACAAACTTTGAGTCACGGTCAGACACGATAGAATGTGGCATTCCATGTAGCCGGACCACTTCCTTGAAAAAGAGGTCGTCAATTACCGGAGCTTCGGCCGTCTTGGAGCATGCCACAAAATGGGCCATCTTGGAAAACCGATCACCCACAACCATAATGGCATCTTTGCCTCGGCTAGTTCGGGGAAGGCCGAGAAAAAAGTCCATACTAAGTGCTTGCCATTGGTGATCCGGTACCGAGAGTGGCAAGTACAATCCTTGGGCCAAGGTTTTGGTCTTGGCCTTTTTACACACCGTGCATCGTTCCACAAAGTTGTGCACGTCTCTAAAAAGATGTGGCCAATAAAAATGTTCCTTGAGCATCTCCCATGACTTTTTCTCACCAAAATGTCGCGCAAGGCTGCCCCCATGAGCCTCGGTAATGAGAGACTCACGAATGCTTCCTTTTGGGTTGCAAATCCGTCCTCCGCGGAAAAGATATCCGTCGATCACATGGTAGCCCATTAATTCACCTTTGACCGTAGCTTGAAAACGTGGGACAAAATTCGGGTCATCCTTTTATCCAAGTTTCATCCAATCAAAACCAAAAAATCTAACCTTTAGCTTGGTAAAAAGGGCACTCCTTCGAGATAATGCGTCGGCCACAATGTTCGTGTCCCCCTTTTTATACTTGATGATGTATGGATATTTTTCTAGGAACTCAATCCACTTTTCATGTCTCTGATTTAGCTTCCCTTGCCCCTTAATGAATTTAAGGGCTTGGTGGTCGATGTGGATAATGAATTCCCTTGGTAATAAATAATGTTGCCATACTCTGATGGCTCGTATCAAGGAATAAAGTTCCTTGTCATATGTAGAATAATTTAAAAACGCACCTTTGAGTTTTTCACTAAAGTAGGTGATCAGGCGACCCTCTTGCATCAAGACTGCTCCAATGCCCGTTCCCGAGGCATCACACTAACCCTCAAAGACCTTTGTGAAATTCGGAAGGGTGAGCACGGGCGCTTCACAAAGTCGTGCCTTGATGTGATCAAAACTTGCTTGACAAAGTTTTGACTATTCAAATTCCTTCCCTTTCTTGGTGAGCTCGGTTAAAGGTGCCATGATGGTGCTAAATCCTTTGATAAACCGCCGGTAGAAATTGGCGAGTCCGTGGAAGCTTCGGACGTCCGAGACCGTTTTTGGTGTCGGCCATTCTCGGATGGCCTTTATTTTCTCGCCATCTACCTCGACACCGTTCTCGGATAGCACAAAGCCGAGGAAGTGTATGCGTCTTTGGACAAAGGCGCACTTCTTGCGGTTTCCAAATAGCTTGGTCCGCCGCAATATAATAAAGAGCCGTTCCAAATGGTCCAAATGGCTAGGTACATCCGCACTATAAACAAGACTATCATCAAAATAGACAATGATAAACTTACCCAAATAACTTAGGAAAAACCGTACCTTTTCTTGAAGGCCGTCTTCAACTCGTCGCCTTCGCGCATCCAGATTTGCTGGTAGCCACTCTTAAGGTCTACCCGGGAAAATAACTTAGCACCGCTAAGTTCATCTAATAAATCATCGAGCTGGGACATTGGGAATCGATATTTGATCGTGATGTCATTGATGGCTTGACTATCGAAACACATGCGGTGGCTCCCGTCCTTCTTTGGAACTAAGAGTGCAAGGAGCTCTTGATCTTGCTCTTGCAAGATCTTGCTTTCTTCCTGGTTGAGGCGGTAAGTTGGTCGGTTAGGTAGCATGGCTCCCAGCTTGAGGTCGATGTGATGTTCAATGCCGTGGAGCGGTGGAACACCATCGGGTAACTCTTCCGGAAACACGTCTTGGTATTGGTCGAGGAGGGGTCTAACTATCTCGGGAATAAGCTCTTCTTCTTTATCTTCATGCTCTCGGTGTAAGAGCATGATGATCAGACCCTCTTGTTTTACCGTGCGCCTCAATTCTTTTTGGCCCATAAAAAGGGTTGCTTTCGCCAATGCCTCCTTTCTTTCGGCTTCATCCTTAGAAATTTGCTCCAGTGTCAAGCGAGCCAATATGATGTTTCGCCCAATCAATTTGAACGAATATTGGTTTGATTGGCCGTGGTGTAGTGTGTCTCGGTCGAATTGCCATTGTCGGCCGAGCAGCAAATGGGTGGCGCTCATCGGCACCACATCACATATGACCGTGTCTTTGTAATTACCGATCGCAAAGTCTATCTGGGTTTGTTTAGTGACCCGGACATCCTCTTGGTCGGTAAGCCATCGTAGCTTGTACGGCGTTGGGTGCTCGGTCGTGGCTAGCGTGAGCTTCATGACAAGATTGCGGGACGCGACGTTAGTGCAACTCCTGCCATCGATAATCAACGAACAAACCTTGCCTTTGATCAAACATCGGCTATGGAAAAGGTTTTCCCGTTGATGTCTCTTGTTGCGGTTGAGTTGAAAGAACCCGTCGGATCATCAATAGAGTTGGCCCATCGGGGGCGTGACACATCTCGTCTTCGGCTAGGGCCGGTTCATCCTCGGTCTACTTGGCCGGCTTGTCCTCGCTCACGACCTCCTCGGTCTCCTCGAGAATGGTCATGACACGGCGATTTGGACATTGAGCGGCTATGTGTCCTCATCCGAGACACTTAAAACACTGAATTTCTCGGATCCTTGGCTGTTCACCTACCGAGTCTCGAGGTTTGGTGTCAGCGTCTCGTTTTGAGGTCCACGGCTTAGGTGCCGTGCCCCATTCCTCGGTCCTTGGCGCGGGCCGATATGGTGTTGGCGGCTTTGGAGCCAAGCGTTGAACCACGGCTTTGCCTTCTGCTTGAGTTGTCTCTCCACCCTTATAGCCATTTGAATAAGTGTATCAAATGATTCCAAAGGCTGTAGTTCTACTACATCACCAATGTCTTGATGCAAGCCTCGAGTGAACCGCGCCATTATTTGCTCTCTGGTTCGGCCAAATCACACAAAATTCGAAGAGTTTCAAAATCCATAAGGTATTCATCCACGGATGAATTACCTTGTCTCAATCCTTGTACTTGGAGGAAAAATTCTTGGCGGTAATGGCTCGGGACGAACCTTTTCCGCTTGAGGTCCTTCATGGCTCGCCATGTCGTGACCTCTCCTTCTCGATCTCTCCTCCTTTGTGCACGGAGGCTATCCAACCAAAGACTTGAATAATCTGTAAGCTCCAAGGATGCCAATTGAGCCTTTAATTTCTCTGAATGGTTGTAAAGGTCAAAAACTTTATCGACCTTTTCAACCCAATCAAAAAATTTATCTATGTTGGAGGCGCCATTAAAAGGAGGAATATTTAACTTTGGTAGCCTCTACTCTTCATCCCGATCCGATTGGTGGTCGGGAAAGAATTCTACGTCGGATCCGTCTAAGCCACGATGTTGCGCTCGGTGGTGTCTGGATCCGTGTCTTCGCCTCGGTGGCGGTGTGAGTCTTTGCGCCGGTTGCGCTTGATTTTGCTCGGCCATATTGTCGAGTCTTTGTAACATCGCGTCCATCCTCCGGTTGATTGCCTCAAGTTGTTCTTGAGTATTATGCTTGGGTTCCCAAGGCTCAGAGAACATTGTTTGTTCACTCGTCGTGGCTTAATCGCGGCCGGCGTTGTGAACGGCACCACTTCGAGTCATCATAAGAAAAAGTCGGGAAAATTTTTTGGTGGGTATCAAAATAAGATTTTTTCTCTGATACCAAGATGATGTGCCTTCCTTGGGGGTCCGCGCACCATGGGTCGGAAGAATACGTGCAAGCGGGGCTCAAATTGGTGGTGCGAGCGGCAAACAGGAAAATGGCTCGTGCGAATGGTAGAGTTGGGTTGCAGAAGCGTATTGTGGTGGAAATAATGAGGAATGGTTGAATAAAAATGGAGATGGCTTAGTGAAATAATGTAATGGCTCGGTTGATGGAAAAGGTGGTGAATTTTGGGTAATTGAGGGATTGATAGCTCGAGGGATGGGATGGATAAACTCTTGCAAGTTTTGGTGTTGGGATGGCTGGACAATTCGAACAATTGAGCAATCAAAGTGTTCTCCTCGGTAGACCTTACCCGCACTCGGATGTGATGCACCGATCGTACGTGCAAGGGTTGACGTTCTCGGTTGAATATTATGCACCGGAGAAGTGTACGTCAGAGAGAGCTTCAAACCTTTCGGGAAGAACGTGCAACACACAATTTTTACTCAAAATTGACTCTATTCATTAAAGTGTAAGTGTTACACTTAAAGACTAAAAACGTAAAAGATAAAAAGCTAAGAAAGATAAATTAAGCCCTTGGATGACTTGAACGCCTAAGATTGCTTCGGAAGGTCTCCAGTTGACTTTAGGCTTGGTTCATTAAGATTGGCACGGTTGTCTTTGAGTCTTGACCAAAGGTGATCGTGGTTGATCGAGAGGGTGCGTCGGGTGGACGGAGCTCCAAACAAATGAAAGATTGTCTCAAGCCAATTTGGATCCGGGGCTTCTAAAGTCCCCTCGGTGGTCAACATAATGCAGCGCACGGTCTGGTTCTTCGATGGTCCGATAATGACTCGTTCATGTGCGTGGGCGCATCCGAATGGGCCGAACCGGGGGTTGTGAATATCCAAAAATTATGGCCTACGACCATGTCTCCATTGGTCGTCGAGTCGAGTTCGTGGGGCGTCCGTCGGGCGCCGGGCGTGTCTCGGTCGAGAGCCTCGACCGTGTCATAGGCCGGGGCGTTAGGTGCGTCGTGGCCGGGCGTGGTCGGACACCACATGATCGAGATTTTAAGTTGTTCCCGATCATGTTTGGTCAGACGTTCCGAAGTTAGGTTCCCTGCAAAATAAGTAACTAAATTAGTAAAATCTCCCGTGCTTATTGGGGCTATGTCCGTGATGTGCTCCGATTGCACATCATGCCCTAAGCCCTAAGCATTATTCTTTGATACCTAGCCATAGGCCGTAGGCTCTAACCCTTAGGCCCTGCACTAAGAACGAAGCCTAAAGCACAAAGCCTTAATTCTGAAGACTCATGCCCAAAGACTTAATTCCTATGCCATAAGACCTAGGCCCCAACAAGTAAGCCTTATACCCTAAGCCTTAAGTAATAAGATCGAAGCCCTAACTAGTAAGCCATATGCTCTTAGTTTTATGCCCTATTTCCCAAGCTCAAAGTCAACTGCCCTAGGTCCTAAGCCCTAAGCTATAAGCCTTATGCCCTGATACCTTTGTCTTATACCCTTAACTCTAATCCCTATGCCATGAGACCTAAGCTCTAAGACATAACCCCTAAGTCCTATATCCTAATACCTAAGCTATAAGCTCTAAGTCTTAAGCTATAAGCCCTAAGCCTCAAGGCATAAGCCCTAATTCTATTCTATTAGTCATATGACTTAAGCCCTTAGCCCTAATCGCCAAGCCCAAAGCTTAAGCCATAACCCACAGACCTTAAGCCTTAATTTCTAGGTGATAATCTCAAACCCCAAAGTTCTTAACCCTTAATTCTAAGCCAAAAGCCTCATAGAAAAAGTCCAAACCCTATGCCCTAAAACTTAAGCCATAAACACTAAATTGTAAGCCCTTAGACGTAAGTGCTAAGCTTTGAGCGCTAAGCGCCAAGTGCTAACTGGTACGTCTTAATCTATAAGTCTATAAGCTTTTATATATATGTGCATGACCCTAAGCCCTAAGCCCTAAGCCCTAAACCCAATGTCCTAAGCCCTAAGCACTAACCCCAAATCAGCAAGACCTATGATCTTAGCCATAACGCCTAAGCACTAAGCCCAAAGCACTAAGCTCTAAGCCCCAAGTCCAAAGCTTTAAGCAAGAAGCTCAAAGACCTAAGTGACATGCCTGAGAGTCACCCCTCACCCCTTGACAAAGAGCTTCCCAAACATTGTTTACATTGGGAATTTGAAGAGGAGAAGTTGACAACCGATGCCCAAAGCCCTTCTTGCCGAGATAACCTATCCGAGCCTCGGCCATGTCCAACTCCAAAAGAAGGGAAAGCCGACTTCACTTTGTTCACCATGGGAGAGGACGCTGTTCAAGTGTGGTCCAAGAAGGATGCAAGTGATCATATCCATTTGTCAATGGACAATCAGTCAAGTGATGGACCGAACCTTGCCTAAAATCCTCTTCACTTTGAGCACAGATTGGAGCCCAATAAATCAAAGGAGAAGTTGGTCCAACAATGGAGGTTTGCTAGTTCACCACTTGGAGATTTTTTGCTTGTTTAGAGTACTTGTAAATTGTAATTATTCTAGTAGCTTGAAATGATGTATAGAGGTTGGTTCGGTTTGGATCAATTTGCTGGAAATTGGTTCGGATTGGACCAATTTATGCTCCATCATGTTGGAGCTTAAGGGAAATATTATTTCCCATGAAACTTAAGTTTGTAAAGTCTTTTAGACGTTTTTAGGTTTAGGGAGTGTTTGAGTTGGGAGGCAAGTTGATGTGCCACGGATTAGCAAATCTAGAAGCGGAAGCAAACTATTTTCTAATGAGTTTGTTGATTTTGTAGGAAGCTTAGTTTATAAAGGTTTAATCAAGAAGCCAAAGATGAAGGGCATGGTGAGCCCTAGTTTTCAAGTGGGGTTGATGCATTTCATGGGGCAACCACACTTGATGAAGGAAGAGGAGTTCAAGGGTGGCACATTAAGGTGGCCCCAAATCACCAAAACATGAAGGGGAAAGCTTGTTTTCCTTTTGACAACTTTGTGTAATAATTTAGTTAGTTTTATGTAATAATTAGGAGGATAATTAGTAGCTTAAATTTGTGCACATGTAAGGGTACTTAGTGTACCCGTGGCATGGAAGGGTGATCCAAACCACCTAGGTGATGATAGCACCACTTTTCGTTTCGGCCCAGGATGACCTCCGGGGCTTGTGCGACTGTTTTGAACACTTTCCGGACCTGATTTGGCCAAGCATGCTTCTACAAATTTGTGGCCAACATCGTAAGGTTTCCAGCATGGGGCAGAGCATAAAATTTGGACAACAACTTCCCAGCCAACGATCGCCATTACAGAGGGCTTCAGAAGATGGAGCGGCCCAAGAGCATCCAACCCATGG
>QAOC01036678.1:0-39532 GCA_003255005.1 Begonia fuchsioides | reverse complement strand
TTCTAATTTTTTTTTTGGTTTTAGGTAAATAAAATAAAAGCAACAAAGAATTACAGATAAGAGAAATCCAGAGTGAGGAGCCGGGGGGAAATCTACAACCCAGAATGACCGCCCCAGACAACTCAATCTCAAAACGAGGAAGAGCTAAAACACGATCGGAAAGCCAACATGCTGACTTACCAAATTACAAAAGGCCCGAGAAGGGAGACATAAAGATAAACCCTCACTAACACAAAGCCGGCAATAAACAATCAAACCAGACACAAAAATAACGGCAAAACAGAGAAATTAGCTCAACCCATAGGCCACAAAAAAACATCGCGGGGAGAAACACAAAATGGACAGCAGCATTTGCGGGATCAAATCAGAGCAAGCAAAAACTGGAGGCAAGGCAGCGGCAACTAATGTGACAGCGGATCCGAGCAGGCAAGACAGCGACAACTAATGTGACAGCAGATCCGAGCAAGCAAGAGAGCAGCGACAACTACCAAAAACAAAACAGCATCAGTAGCCCGAGGCAAGCCGAGGGGGTAGCGACCCATAGGCAGCAAAAAGGAAGCACCGCAGGGAGAAGCACAAAATGGCCAACAACAATAGTGGGGACAATTCAGAGCTAGCAATAGCTGGAGGCATGAGGAAGCAAAAAGACAGCAATCTGAGCAAGCAAGAGAGCAGCGACATCCACCGAAACAGAGCTAAGCAACCCGAGGCAAGCAGAGGAGGTAACATCCTAGAGCTGAAGAAGGAGACCGAAGGGATGCATCAACAAACCTGCAAACAGACCGTAAAGGAAATGAGGTAGGAAAATGGAAAAGGAGCTTGTCATGATGGAGTTGGTGATATTTGATCAATCATCTTAGGATAGAGAGCGAAAAGCATTTTGAAGACATGTTTTTCAATCTTTCTTGAAATGTGCTCACCCGACCATGACTTCTCCTCAAAAGATTTGGCATTTCTAGCGTTCCAAATGTAGTAAACAGTGGCGGCAAGAATGATTTTCATCAAGTTGGCTTTTCTGTGATCTACTTTATTTTCCTTCTTTGTCCATTTGAAAGCACTTTTTAGGGAACTTAGGGATCTTTGTATACTGAATTTGGATTTTATGATAGTCCAAACCGAGTAGGAGAAGAGGCAAGAGAAGAGGAGGTGGGGGTTGGATTCAGTTTGTAGTGAGCAGAAGCAGCAAAGATCTGTTATTCCCAAGAAACTTAGCTGGTCTTTTGTTTTAAGTCTTTCATGAGCTACAAACCAAAGTGGAAAAGAGTGCTCAGGGATAACACATTTTGTCCAAACAAGAGAAGCCCACAGTCTTGGAGAGCCAGAAGGTCTGATGAAGTGATATTAGTGGGATAGACCATGACTATTTGATTTTTTTTTCAAGCTTCAATAAAAGTGAACTTTTCTAGAAGGGAAGCACGTGTTTGGATGAGGTTTTTCATGAAGGGAGAGATACGATAACTTGGGGACTAGCTCTAAAAATATGAGCCTTTTAAATAGATATGAATCATCCATTTAGCCCATAGCGATTCCTTATTTGCTTGTATGTTCCAGTTGACTTTAGCAAGGAAGGCTTTATTCAAAGAATCAAGATCCCGAAAACCGAGACCACTCTCCAGCATAGGCAAACAGATAGTGGACCAGGTAACAACCGCTTTGCCCGAGCCCCAAAGGAAGTTCCTGCAAGTTTGAGTAGCTTTTAATTTGATCATTGCGGAGAGGTTAAAGATAGACATCCAGAAATATTTCACTCCTTGTAGAACCGATTTTAGGAGTTCAAGGCGACTTGCATGAGATAAAGATGTTGCACTCCAGCCGGTTACATTGTCCGTAAGCTTTTTGATGAAGGGAAGGTAGTGGTTGGAATGCAGATTCCCTGCCAAAAGAGGAATACCAAGTATTTGAATGGAAGGGATCCAAGCTTCAAGCCGGACATTTGGAGAATTTCATTGAGATCTTGTGGACAAATACCGGCAGCAAAAATACTAGATTTTTCCATGTTCATCTTTAGCCCGGAGACTGAACCGAAGTCAGATATGCAGTCAACGAGTATCTTTACTGAAGTAGGGTCCCCACGGGCTAAAAGCATAAGATCATCCGCATAGATCAAGTGTGTGATCTCAAAATGCTTACACATAGAGTGATAGTTGAAATGAGAGTTATGAATTCTAAATTTAATTAATCTTGAGAGGTATTCTAGGCAAATGACAAAAAGGTATGGGGAGAGAGGATCCCCCTCTCTAAGACCGTTGCTGCCCTTAAAAAACCCGAAGAGACCACTATTGATTGAGATGGAATAGGTAGTCGTGGAGAAACATTCTGAAAGCCAGTTAACGAAGATAGAGGGAAAAGCCCAAACCAACAAGAACATCTCTAAGGACCAATTTACCGAGTCAAAGGCTTTGGAAAGATCGGCTTTGATGATGCATCTCGAGGAGGTCTTTTTTACCTTGTATTTCCTCATAAGTTCTTGCATCAATAGGATGTTTTCAGTGATGGACCTTCCTTTTATGAAGGCGGCTTGACACAAGTCAATCAAACGGTGAAGAGGCTTAGAGATCCTGCGGGCAAGAATCTTGGAAATCACTTTATAAAATACTGAGCAGCAAGAAATAGACCGAAAATCTTTAACCTTGAGTTTTTGGAATAAGGGCTATAAGCGCATGATTCCATTGCTTCAGGAGCATGGAGGATGAAAGAAATTCTAAGATGACATTGGAGAAGAGGTCCTCGATTATAGTCCAAGTATCCTTAAAGAACTTTGAGGTATATCCATCGGGCCCGGGAGACTTTATCATTTTCAATGTCGAAAAGGGCTTGCTGAATTTCATTCCTTGATATTGGTTCCGTGAGGATTTAACAATCGGAGTCCGAGAGAAGAGGGCCATTTCTGATATTAAGGTCAGGTTTGGCAAGATTGCTCGGACAGCCAAGGAGGTTCTTGTATTTTACAAATTCCTCGTGAACTTGGTCGATTGAGTCCGAAGGAAGTCCATTTTGCTTTATGAGGGAAGGAATGAAATTCCTCTTTTGATTTTTCTTGACAATCGCAGGGAAGAATTTGGAGCATTTGTCACTTTCTAAGATGTATTTACTTTTTGCGTTTTGTTGATAGAAAAGTTTTTCGGCCGAGGCAAGGAGAACAACTTGCTTCCTCATTTCGGAAATTTTTCCGGCCAATTCTCAATTACCCGGAAGAGAATCCAATAAGCTTAGATTTAGCACGATCGGCTCTAGATGAGATATGAGAAAAATGCTTGATGTTTAGCTTCTTTAGCTTTGATTTCAACAGATGTAGTTTGGACTTGAGTTGATATTGATAAGTGCCGCTCGATGGGAGGCACCAGGAATCATTAACAATCTGAAGAAAATTTGGATGATCAGTCCACATATTAAAGAATTTTCAATTTGATTTCTTCCGAGGCATGAAGCTATGGATATGCTTAAGGCAAGAAGAGTAATCAGAGAGGCCAGGAGGACGGAACATTGCCAAAGATCATCCACCATGGCCTTGTCAAGCTTGGACCACACCTTGTTATTGGTCCACACCTTGTTAAGTTTAGGCAGCATTCCCCAAAGTCAAAACATTCCCTGGGTAAATCAAGAATAAGGGATCAATAAAATAAAGGGAACAATGGGAGGAACTTCGTTACAATTAAATGGGCTACGTTGAATGTATGAATTTGAACGATGTTCAAAGAATTAATGATTTCGGTATTATAAGATAGAGCTTATGATTTTTGGGAAGATTGATGTTCATTGGAACAAATGCACACACTCACTTTGGGGAAATACTATAGAGAAGTTATCCAAGATTAAGAAGAATTAGAAAGTCAATGATTCGTGATTATCGGCTTCGGGTTAGATTATTTGGGAAAAATCTGAAAACTATATTGATTGTTTATTACTCGAGGACGAGCATTTAAGTTTGGGATGTGTTAGGCCTTGAAAAGACCTAATATTTCACAGGATTTTATTAATAAATTGCTTGTGATCAGATAATGTTTTATTCAAAAATCGGATTTTTAGGCAAATATCGCATAAATGCCTGAACATCGCAACAGCATCTAAAAATGCAGATTTTACGTGATTTTTAATGATATTTCTAGATTTTGTATTTTCACAGTATGTTGTTCAGATGCAGTTGTCAAGTTTAAAGATTGCAGCGCAATAAAGAAGTATCAACCGAAATAACCAATTTTCAAATTTGGAAACAAGAATATCTTTAAAGATTTAGAAATCTTTCTTAATCTCAACCACTTTCCAAACCAAAGCAGATTTTCCTCCAAATCATAACAGCTTACCAAATCTGCTCGAGCTGCACGCATTCTACATAAAGAAAAGAAAAGTTAGTGGTCGAATCGAAAATTAAAATTAATCTCGAAAAGAATTAACTATGATTGATTTAAGCAAATCAACATACGAAAAATTCAAACTTTAATTAATACTAAATAACTCACAAACTTATGCTGTCAAGACTTGTAAAAACAATGAAAGTGAAAACGAAAAGCAAAGGAAGAGAATTTTGGTCATCGCCGTCGGAAACTGTTGTTTACACAGCTCAGTTCCCTCGCCGCCGTGATCACCGTCACCAACCTCCTTCTCGGATTTACGCCAGGGCTCGATTGCAAGTTTGTTCTCTAATTCTGCCACACCCAATCCGTGGTGTTTTCGTTTCTTCATGTAGAGTGCGTGCAGCTCGAGTAGATTTGGTAAGTTGTTATGATTTGGAGGAAAATCTGCGTCGGTTTTGGAAAGTGGTTGAGATAGGAAAGATTTCCAAATCTTCAAAGATATTCTTGTTTCCAAATTTGAAAATTGATTATTTCGGTTGAGATTTTCTCTTTAATTCCGTGATTTTTCCTCGATCTTTAAACTTGGTAATTGCATCTGAACAAAATACAGTGAAAATACAAAATCTATAAATATCGTTAGTCAAGGATGACTATAGCCCCTTTAGCCCTAATCATGTCCTTTTTGGAAGAGGTATGTCGCTTGTCCGAGACTTTGGTAGAGAGGATAGGTATCTGATCTTTTAGTTTCCCTTTCGATCAGGTAGACATTTTTGTGAAAGGAATGCTAGAATCGGGGATGGAGTTGAAGGATTTGGAGTCAAAACAGTCTTTATCATCCGAGGAGATAAAGGAAGAAGATTGTCCAACAAACGAGCAATCGGGATGGGGGAGGCCCAAGAATTCCTTGATAGAATCCGAGACATCATCAATGACTCCATGCGAGGTATTAGCCCGAGGAGAAGGAGGGAAGGAATGGGGATCAAAAGTTTCTTTTTCAGCGGAATGAGCAAGAACAGCGGGATCAGGTTTGCAGTGCTCGAAATTGTGGCCAATGAAGGAGCAAGAGGTACAAAAGTCAGGTTCAGCTTCATAATGAACCCTCTTGAGCGACAATATTTCCATTCAGAATGCTTATTTTTATCTCTCTAATCAACTCCTTAGAAATGTCAACTTCAATTAGAACCCTGGCAAAACCGAGCCGACTTAAGGACTTGGTTAGAATTGCCAATTCTTGACGAGAAATTCCAAAATTAAACCAAGGAGGCAGCTTCTTAAGGAAGAGCGGTTGACCATAGATAGAATAGGGGCCACGGCAGAGGACACTTTCCCGATCCATGTCCGATTGGAAGATGAAGGAAATCCATCCATTAGTGTTGGGAATGACTTTGACATTTGTTTTCCAACCATCCACAATACTCTTAAGACTTTCTTTACCCGGGTGCCTATTGGGAAAATATCCAATGAGGGTATATCCTAGGTTACTCTCAACATCCAAGAGATCATCAGCCGAGAGGGGAATAACATCAACCATGTTTGGATCAAAGGATAATTGATGTCCTTGACCCTGATTCCGACTGTTTTTTACTATATCTGCGTAGGAAATGGATGGTATTCGTGCTATGGTCTCACTCTCGGGCATTTTTTCAAACAGGATGGGGCCAGCATTTTTGATGATGGGAATTTGTGTTTGTACGGGGGGGCTGAGGAGGGTTCACCTGCAAATAAACCAGGCCTACTTATCACAGTAGTTTCGGCCACAATTTTATGAAATTCTATCGAATTCGGTAGAGTAAAATCATCAATGTCAGCCGGCATGTTATCCATATTTGCCGGAGAGGGAAAAGCAACCACAATACGTGCCTTACCTTTAGCCGGAGAAACAGAGCGTCGGTGGTTCTCCGGTGCAGGGGGAGCTACAGACGGGAGGGCAGACCGACGGCCATCATCGTCGGCAGAGCGGGAAGTCACTTCGGGCGGGGGAGCAGTGCAGACAGACAATGATCCAGACGTCGGAGATAGAGTCGCCTTCAACTTTGATTTTTTCGCCATTGGAGTGGCTGTAACGCAGATGATGGAGTGATTGCAATCGCCGGAGAGGGAAAAGCACGGAAGAATAAAATGGCAGTAGGTCACCCCGGTGACGATTTCCGGCCGCCGTCAACGGCTAACAGTCGCCGGAAACGGCTAGGTTTCGCTGAAAACGGTAATATTCCGCCGGTAACGGCTAGAATCCATCGATAACGGTAAGAAATTTCCAGCACCGGCAGATTACCAGCCACCTCCGAGACGAAAGAATCCACAGGAGGCGGGAGGGAAAACGCGATTTAGGGCTTCGGGGGCGAAAATGGCCGAGAACTGGGGGAAGTCAGCCGGCGGCAGCAAGGTTTGTCGTATCAGGGCTAACCGCCGAGGCGAGCTCCGGCAGACGAAGCGAGAGCCGTCGCCAGAGAAACTGGCAGGCTTCACGCGGGGCGATTTCGGTTACTGGAAACCGCAATATAGGAACCGCGCGAGGGGTGAGACGAAAGAGAAGAAAAACACAATTTCAGCGCCAAAGATAATGGAGAAAACCGAGCGTGGAAAATCCCGGGAGGAAGAGCAGCAGAGGCAACGGCGCTGGAGATCGGAAATTCGTGAGAAAATCGCCAAAAACCAGAGAGAGTTTCACTCTCTTGACCGTTACTTCTAATTTCTAATCTTACGTTGAATTCCGGTGCCTTTGGGAGTTTCAAAATTAATTCAATTTAAATCGTTAGAGATGTTAGAAGGCGGCTCCGCTCTTTTAAACTTTCGCTTACGAGTCGATTCGTGTTGATTTTAAAAACTGAATAATTATTGATTCAATATATATAATAAACAATAAAAATAATTATCATTTTAGTTGCTTCCATCGTTGTCTCAATCATAAACTTTTTCGAGTGAGTAATTAGTGGGTAATTTTTATTCAAATTATGGTTTTGATTAGCATAATTAATTACTTCAACCTGGAAATGTACGTAGGAAATATTTATAAAACTACATACATTAAATAACACGTGCTCTATCCCAGTGTGAAGCCAGCCATTGTCAGTAGTTCTAACCCCTGCAACTCAGTCTCGCCCAGCCATGGCAGCCAATTGTCAGAAGAAAAATTTGAAAGAATCGATAAAAATCAGCTGATTGAGTTGATTTTTCCCTGGCTATGGAGGCAAAAGAGATGATTTCATCCCCTCCATTTCATCTGAAGATGGCTCTAAAGAAAAAACTCCGTTCCGGAGATCGAAAGTTTCAGAAAAGTAATCTGCATGAGGAAGATCAGATAAGCAAAATTCATCAGGGACGAAACTCGTCGCGAAATTCCATCTCGGGTCATCTTCTTCGAACGTGGGTTGCAGAAACTCATCGCCGTCGCCGCCATTGGAGGCTTTGACGCCGGAACTCGACGGCTCGCCGGAGTTTGAGTCTAGCTCAGACGACGAGGTTGAGTTATGGATGCAACTTGGCTTCTTCTGCTGATTCTTGATCCCTTCATTGTTGAGTTTTTTGAGTAAAGTTGAGTTCCAGTAGTTTTTTATTTCATTATCTGTTCGGCCGGGAAGTCGACCGGCGATTAAGGACCACCTGTTGAAGGAGAACGACAAGAAATTAAAATTCTGCAGAAAAACCATGAGAGAGAGAGAGAGATTGAAGAATTTAAACAGAAACCTGTTGCCCAGAAGATTATGAAGCCTGATAATGAGTTCTTCTTCATCCTCAGAAATGTTCCCTCTCTTAATATCTGGTCGGAGATAGTTAATCCACCGGAATCTGCAGCTCTTCCCGCATCTTTTCAGACCTAAACAACAGATTCCGACAAACCCTATTTATTCCGTTGTAAAAGAAAATCTCATATTTTTTCATATTACGTGTTAACTTTACCTGCTTTTTTTGGAATACGACTCCATTTTCCTTCGCCATTAACCCTAATGAAATCCATCAGAACTTCGTCTTCTTCGCGAGTCCAAGTTCTTCCCATTTCTCTCTCTCGGACTTCCATTTCTCCTCGTTTATAAAAAATGTAGACTTATATATAGCAGTTCAATCATCCAAAAGATTTTCTGAATATTTTGCAGATCTTGAAGCTTTTTAAACTGCTCTGTGTTAGCTCTCCTCGTGGTCCTCTTTCATTAAACTATCCACGAATAAACATGAATAGTCAATTCGACAGACCTGTGACTTTCTTTTTTGTAATATTTTATTATTTTTTTCGACAAATAATGTTTGTAGGACAAAGAAATTTAATTTAATATATATTACTTAGCGTAATTCATCGAAATAATAGAGACTTACTCGTGCCAGCAATGACATCTGAATCTGAAAGATGGCATTATTGTTCCATAAAATATCATTAGGGCATCGAATAATAAAACAAGTTCAATTTAATAACGTTATTTTCTCACATGTGAAAACCTTCTAGCCCATAATCATGATTAATTAATTTCACCCGTATTTTTTTATTTTTATAATAAAAATAACTATTTCACATGTTTAACGTTGTAAGTAATGTAACGAATTGATGATTTATAATTACTATCATCATTTGTCATGTTAATAATTATGCTTAAAAAATATATTGAGCGCGCAAACATAATATTATAAATTTTTCAAAAATTGTGTAGCTACATGTTATACACGTTTAAAGTAATAATGAATTGTACCCGTTATCAAATAAAGGTTGCAGGAAAGTGTAAAAATTAAAAAAATAACGCCATTGATGCGATAGTGAAAGTTTATAGCTTATTTGTCTGTTTAATGCGCGAAATAATAATGCAATAAACACAAAAAGACAACTTTATTCATGTCTTTTATGATCATTGTGAGAGAACATAATTTATTTTAAGGTTGGTTGGTACTAGACTGACTCTTATCAAAAGCCATTCAAATCTAGCGATTAGATCGATTAGATAGATTAATTATGTTTAATAGTTGTCAACAGGGAAGTGTTCTGCGGTGGAACTGAATTTACATATCGTTATTATTTTATTCCCTCGTTTAGCTGCATGAAAATTTAATAATAATAATAATACTATTAATTATTTTTTTTCATTTTTCTAACATTTTATGCATGATCCACGCTTTCATTGTTTATAATATTAAAATATTTTAACATTAAAATGCTAAGTAATTTTTGTTTTTATTTTAAATGGTAAACTTTTCTTTCGTCAAACTGCACGAATTAAATAAGAATAATTTCGGGTAGAAATAACATCAACAAAAGTGGTTAAGATGAAACCGACCTGTACTTCAATTTCGACATAATCGACCAAACAAAAAACGTGACAAAATGGTATCGGTAAAAATGATGAAACTTTTCGAGCTTTTCATTTCAATTCTGAATTTCAATAATAGTATATTAAATTTGAATTTTGAAAGTTTATTTAGATTTTAAAAATATTTTAAATGTACGAGATTAAATTCTATTTGAATTTTGAAAGTTAATTTAGTTTTTTAAAAAGAATTAAATATTAAAATATATTACAAAATCAAATTCATTGAATATTATCTGTATATAGATTTTGTATTTATGTTAAATGTCAAAATAAATTACGATGATCAAATTTAATTTGAATTTTGATCTACATTTTTTGTAATTATTTTAAATGTTATAAGAGGTTACAAAATCAAATAAGATTACAAAATTATACTATGTTTAAACTTTGAAATGGCATTCATAAATATTTTAAATACTAAATTATAAAAATCAAATTTTTAATTTTAAAATTCAATAATCAAAATTTATTTTTCTTGATATCTCCTGTTTATTAGAGAATTATTATCTAAATAAAATAGATCGCATCATGGGTAGAAAATACAATCTATTCTAAATTGAGAGCATCAATTTTGTTAATCATGCCTAAACATAATTATTCAAGGTGAGGAAGACATACATAGAAGATCAACAATCTCAAAGGTCGAAGGAAAAATAAACAGAACGATTTATGAACATAGAGTGACTGTGGTTATGATATAATCAATAAAAATATGCGATAAAAATCTCATTTCTATGTAAAAATAAAATTGAGAGATTAAAGTAGAATAAATTGATTTTTTCGTCGGTCTTTGAAATCGTTGGTTTTCTCCGTCAATCTTCCCAATCTCGAATATTCATGTGTGTGTGTGTGTAATAGGGGTGGGCACAGGACGACCCGACCCAATTTTATTATGAAATATAATCGCAATCAGAAATCACGGTTTCAGATTTTCAACCGGCACCAGAACCAACGGTTCTGGTTTCGTTCTATTTTTAATCCAGTTTTATTTTATATTTAAAAAAATTAAAATATAACAATAAAAAATATATTTTTATTATATTTGAGTCAGGTTTTAATTAACTGAGCGGTTTCATAACTAATTTTAGGATTTATATCGAATTTTATTAGGATATTGGTCGAGTTTTACTCGATTTTAAAACTTTTTGACCTACGATCTCGGTTTTGGTTTCACGATTTTTTACTTCTCAATACCGGCATCGGCTCATAAATCACAATTTTTAAAAAATTAAAACAAAGACCAGATTAAAACCGGCACTTCCAGTCTAATTTACGGTTTCAGTCCGATTTTGCTCAGGCGTAATTAACAAAATCGGTTCACTCAATCTAGAATAGAGCGTGTTCTCAACACATATGACAATCTATTAATTTTATAAAAAAAATTGTTTAAAATAAGTTGATTTTCTTCAATAGAGTTTTTCTAATTTTGTTATTTTTTCTTATGTTTTTTTTATTTCGTTTGTGATTTTGAAAAGAATTATTTCACAATCTATTTCTATTTTAAAATTCAAACTTTGTTTTTATAATCTATTTTAACATTTAAAATATTAAATTATTTTAATATTGTTATTTCTATTTTTAATTTATTTCAATTAGATACACTAATGATTCATTATCTATATGATTGAAGATAATAGAAATATAAAAATATTTGTATATTTTCTCAAATTCAACTTTGAAAAATTAATAACCTTTGTAAATAATAGAGGTAGTTCATCTGATTCTATACTAAGCTATATCAGCAAGTCCTAGTAACAATGGTTGAACTATTGCACCTTCAAAATTCGATATCCGCGGTGTTTGGAAGCAATTACATACCGATGTTTATTCTAGTTGTGCACGAGTCATTTTTCTCACAATTAAAACTTTGATATTTTAAATTATTAAAAATTATTTTCCACTACAAGTTTGTATAGTGTCATGTGATCTAATAAAGTTTATGGCATCCACCCAACATCAAAATGTAATTTTTTTGCATGTACAAATAGACGAACGTCGAGAAAGACTTGTATCCGACCTCATAAAAAAACTAAATTGCACTATATTTATTTAGATATAATTAAATATATGCATGTTGAGCTCGTTAAACTCAACTTCTTGTGTCAGCTAGGCTAGTTAAACTCAGCTCAGGTTGAAATTTTTTGAAGTCTACCCGTTAAACTTACTAGGATTAACTCAAAAATCGTCGACTTGTCGCTCGTTAAATTTTTTAGGTCAACTCAAAAGCCGAAATAATGATGGTGAAAATATTTTAAAAACTTTAATTGAAAAATATATTTTATTTTTATTTAAATATTCAAAATGTTAACAATTTTATTTTAAAGTATTTTAAAAAAGCAAAAATCAATGCTTGTCGAACCCAATTTGAACTGTTTCAATTTTAAAATTATTATCTATTCAATTTTTTTATTATAAATAATCGATGAATTATGCCAATTAAATTAATGAAAATCGTTAAAATTAGAGACATGTGAGGAATGATGTTAACTAAAATTAAAGTAAAATTCGAGACGTATATTTAATTAAAAAGTTATAATTATGCAGAATTCCAGATATATAATGTTAAAAGAATTCGACGTATTGCTGCAAATATTCTCTACCAGAAGAGGTAAATTAATATATAAGAAGGTTCAATTAAGAAAGTAATATGGTTATTAATGTTATTATTAGTTTATCATCCTGGCCGTTCATTTTTAAAGCCCTAGATCTAACGCTATATTCGGCCTTCTTTCCTATGCTTCCTCATATATATATTCCCAGCGCAGTTCTGTTTTAGGTTTTCACAGAGGCTTAGCTTAGCCGCATCCATCAGTCGCTTCTGTGTTCGCTCGCCTTTACTGCGATATCTATTGCGAAAATGGTGTCTCAGATCAGTAAGAAGCGCAAGGTCGGTCCTTTAGATTAATATTATTCTTCACTAATACTGTTTGTTTCGTTTACATTCTTAAACGTAACTTTGTTTGTTATGATTAGTTTGTGGCTGACGGAGTTTTTTTCGCTGAGCTGAACGAGGTTTTGACCAGAGAGTTGGCCGAGGATGGTTACTCTGGTGTCGAGGTTAGGGTGACGCCGGCTCGTACTGAGATTATTATCAGAGCTACCCGAACTCAAAACGTTCTTGGTGGGGTTTGTTGTTGTGGATTGCATTGTTTTTCGAAGTTGTTCGCTCGTATAATTGATTTTCGATTTTACAGGAGAGAAGGGGAGGAGGATCAGGGAACTTACCTCGGTAGTGCAGAAGCGGTTCAAGTTTCCAGATGGTGGTGTGGAGCTTTATGCTGAGAAAGTTAATAACCGAGGGCTCTGTGCTGTTGCTCAGGCAGAGTCTCTTCGTTACAAGCTTCTTGGTGGCCTTGCTGTTAGAAGGTAAAAATTTGTGGACATTACATTACCTTCAATGCCATGATTTTTAGAGATAATAAAAGATTAATTTTCATGTGCTCGTTGGTTAGAGCGGCCAAAGTATCAAATTGGTTAGCAGAAGTGTTTTTATGTGGCTGTAGGAAGTGCATTTTTTTATTTTTTTTAAGTTCTATTGCTTTGAGTTTGTTGTCATCTACATAGCAGATTGGTATTTCCCTTTCCAGTTTGTGTCGGAAGATGACAAAAGAAATTGTCCTTCTCTTTATGATAATTCTCGTGGAATATCTTATTTTCATGTTGTCAGTTTATGGAGGATACATAAGTTACTATATTTTCTTAATGTTTGTGATTCTACATGGAGTGATGCCTAGATAAATACTTTGATTGATATATCTTTTTCTATATTTTTTACTGAAGCACTTATAATCATGTTTTTCCTTGCCAGCCTAGTCATCTATAAAGCAAATAGGTTCAATACTATGCCATGTTTGTGTCGGAAGATGACTACATTTATTCTGCACCTTAAATCTGTGATATAAATGAGACTAAATGTGCTCGCTTGTTTAGTTTGAGGTTGCTAAATGAATTTCATTTCATCCAATAAGATCAGTACTATTTCATAAAACATGGTGTCTTTTCTCTGAGATGTCTTGTGAAAGTCACATGGTATAGTTTTCTACATCTATATGTTTTATTTTTCATGTTTACTTTTTAATTTTGCATATTTTTTGCATAACTGCAATGAAGTTTCTGTTTTACGTTTTTCAATAAAATTTTTTTTCTTTCTTTGTGCTTGTTCTTATGAATGCATATTAATAAATAAAAGATTATGTTCTTTAGGGCCTGCTATGGTGTTCTGAGATTTGTCATGGAAAGTGGGGCAAAGGGATGCGAGGTTAGCTTGTTGTGAAACCCCTGTTTTACTATCTCATTATTCTGTTGGAAATAGATTAAGTTTTAGGATTTTGAACAGGTGATTGTTAGTGGAAAACTCCGAGCCCAGCGAGCAAAATCCATGAAGTTCAAAGACGGATACATGATTTCTTCTGGTCAACCAGTCAATGAATATATTGATGCGGCAGTGAGGCACGTGCTTCTGCGACAGGTATTCTTTGATCTGCCAAGTTTTTTAACTTATCAATATATGGATTGTCATGGTAAATTCAGGTGTCTCATCATTTCTTTCTTGGAATTTCTCTGAATGTGAAGTGATCAATTGCAAAATATGTGACAAATGTTGAAACAGGGAGTTTTGGGTATCAAAGTGAAGATCATGCTCGATTGGGATCCTAAGGGAAAGCAAGGCCCCACGAAACCGATACCAGATCATGTCACCATCTACCCGGCCAAGGAGGAAGAAGATTACCACCGGACAGCCATGTTGCCCACTGCCGAAATCGATGTTCCACTGCCAGTGGCTTAAGTTTAAGTTCAAGATTTCTAATGTCTTTTTGTCAACTCTTCTTGAAAACTGTGGTATCTGAGCACACTACTTGGTTGACTTATATCTTGTTTGAGACTCTTTGAATGTTCATCAAATCTTTCAGTCATCAGTTGATAATTTTGTTCAGAATAATTATAAATTTTCCCATTTTTGGAGTAATTTATGTTGTTGGATCTTCAGATTATTCGAAGTTTGCCTATTTTTCAGCAATTTATGTCCATCGCATTGTTTTTTTAATTTTTCTACGAATTTGTCTCTCAAAAAATGAATGTTGACAATAAACACGATACACAGATTGAGTATTTCTAAAAATTATGCTTGTTTATGGTAGTCTAAATCTAATCTTGTTCAACGCTTTGTTCTTCATTTCCTTCCAAATCACCAAAAACTATATTTGGCTCATCTCACACTAAAATAAAACGTCTATCCATCTTCCTTCCACGTGTCCTCCTCCATCTTCTTCATCTCTTCTCAGATTTCTCCCCATCTCCAATTACGGCCATCCACCTCATTTCCAGCCTGAAAGCCCAAAAATGAGTGGCACTGTACTATGTACTGGCGTTGCTGTTGATCTAGACCCTCATGCAAACGAGTTTCTCTTATAAATAGCGTCAGAATTTCAGCCATTTTCAGTCTCATCTGCTTTGAGTGAAAGAAAGAAACTCATCCATGGCTTCCTCCTTCTGGTCTGCTCTTTTGGGTCTTTACGTTCCTACACCAGTCGAAGATCAGCTGGTTCACGGGCCTCTGGATGATCAGAATGATGTCCAAAATGGCAGCCAGATCACTGAATGGTACGAGGAAGAACTCGAGGATGATCTCAAATGGTCTTTTGCTATAAACAGGTCATTTGTTTTTTCCTAGTTTTGTAATGCAAACCAAAGAGTTTGGTTTGAAGATTCTTGCATGAGACTAGATCCTTGATATTATTATTATTCTTTTAAATTTTTTAGAGTTCTGCATGCAACAAGAAGCGAGTTCCAAACTATAGTTCTGGTGGATACACAGAGATTTGGAAAGGTATCCATTTTGATGGCGATCTTAAGGTCTCTTTCTGTCTCTTCTCGACTAAATACGAGTTGTTCGATTCGATATGCAGGCGTTGTTGCTCGACGGGAAGCTGCAGAGTGCAGAAAAGGATGAGTATATCTACCATGAGAATTTGATCCATCCTGCTCTTCTGCTCCATGACAAGTTTGATCTTTTAAACTAATGAAAACTATTTATTTTTTTATTTTTAGTTCATTTTTTTGCCTTATTCTCTCAGTCCAAAAACTGTGTTTATAATGGGAGGAGGCGAAGGATCTTCTGCTAGAGAGGCTTTGAAGCATAAAGGCCTTGAAAAAGTTGTCATGTGTGATATTGATCAGGTTTTGTTCTTGGAAATCTGCAGCATAAATGATTAAAAAGCCAATTTTGTCTAAAAACATACATCTTTTTCAGGTTGTTGTCGAGTTTTGCCGCGCTCATCTGGTGGAAAATTACGACTCGTTTCGCAACGAGAAGCTTCAACTCGTCTTCAACGATGCAAAGTGAGCGATACTTTCTTTCAAATCCGAAAATTATTTCTCGAAACTAAGTTTAGATAACATGGATGGAGTTGTAACGGGGTCGAAAAATCGATTTGGAAGGGCGGAACTGAAGGGTCGAGAAGAAAAGTTTGATGTGATCATCGGAGACTTATCGGACCCTCACGAAGGAGGGCCCTGCAACGATCTCTACACAAAATCATTCTACGAACAAGTTATCAAGCCGAAACTAAATAAAAATGGCATCTTTGTCACTCAGGTTAAAATTAGAAACACTAGAAGTTTCAAATTTCATTGATGAGATCTTCTTTCTTTGCAATGACTAAAATGGTGTTTTTGAATTCCACCATTGTAGGCTGGCCCTGCAAGTATTCTATCCAACAAGGTGTTCTCCTCCATACACAACACTGTTGAGCATTCCTTCAAATGTCTGTCTTCTTCAACTCTCTTCCTAGTATCTCCAAAAAAAACACGAACATGCTGATTTTTTTTTTGTTTTGCAGATGTTTTTGCATCCACAGCTCATGTCCCATCCTATGCAGATTCATGCGGATGGGTTGTGGTAAGAAAACAAGAATGAATGTATGCGTTTAATGTCCCCAATGCATATAGTACAATATTATTCACTTTGGGTCGTAGTCTCACAACCCGTTGTACTAATTAGATAAGAGAACTCTACTTATATACACCATAAATTTTATCCTTCCAAATGAAATATATTAAGCCGTCTTTATCTTTAGAAACGACCTCCACAGAAATATAGAAAATTCTCGTTGATGGTTCTCAACTTTTGCAGGCCAGTGATCAGCCTCTCAAGTTGGATGCTAAGCTACTGAACGAGAGGATCAAAGAAAGAATTGAAGGGGAGCTCCGATTCTTAGACGGCGACACAATCGTCTCCGCCACCAAGATGAACAAGACTCTTAATACCCTGTGAGCTATTTATTTTTGCATGAGGATTTGATGGAGGGGTTCAGACCCTGTGCTGAGTTAACCATTTTTGTAGGCTGGCTAATGAAACTCATATCATCACCGAGGAAAATGTGTGTTTCACTCACGGCATTGGAGTCGGCAATAACGCGTGAATCTTATGACTCAAAAAAACTCGAGGATGAAGAAGCCGAAGACATCGAGAGAATGTTTAGATAGTTTGTTATCAATGGTTTCATTTGGACTTTGGACAAGGTTTTGTTTTTTAATAATGTTTTCTTCTGCTTGTTCCCGTTGGTATCTCCTCGATTTTTCTCTATTGTTTTTTTTCGTTTGGACTTGGATATCTAAAACATAACAAGCTAAATGGTCGAATTTAGATCTATATCATTTCCTGAATTTCCAATCTCTGTCTTATCTCACTGTTGGATCAAAATAATGCCGGCGACTCCAACTCCTAATTTGATTTCCACCATCATAGCCGGCGATTTGAATCCCAAGCCGCTCGTTCAGGTTCTGGATCTTTGTCCAGATGAAGATGGTTCTATACCGAGACAACAATTTTCTTTCAGACCTATCAGTGAAATTGAGAATGTTGAAAACAATTCTATACTTGATCTTGTTCTAGGTGAGGAACATCTTGTTCCGGACGATATCAAGCCCTATTAAACCTCAGTATTATCGAAGATTTATGACATTTAGTAGATTTATCTCGGAAAAGTACAATTCTTGGTGATTGTTCAACCATTGTATGAGATCATGTATCCACAACATTCGAGGCGAATATTCTAAATTCTCTTGATTAATTCATTTTATAATCTTTTCTTCATAACCTGTGAGCTCCAATCTGCATATTGATGTTAATTTACAGGTTTGATCATGCTTGTTGGAAATGAATTTAAACTGCCGGAAACAGAAAGTTGTCTGATCATGTCTTGATTCACTTTTTCTTTCACGATGACGATTTCAAAAGCTTACCGTCACTGAAACAAGGAAAATGATGTACAGGTTTCGGAGACATCAATGGAGAAGAGATCTTAGATTTAGAGCAGAATACAGAGAAACCCATAGACAACGGATAAGAGATGAAAAGTACAAAGTATTAAAACATTAATCTAAGAACCCCATTCAGGTCCTCTTAACAGGGTCGAAATTCGAGACACCAATTACAGCTCCAACAATGGCGACAAGAACGACACCTCCAGCGGCAATACTGAGCAAGAAGTTCTTGAGAGAAGGAGTAACGCCAGAGGCAGCTTCAGCCACATCTGGAATCACCATGGAAGCCGTTAGCGCAGCAGCTGTAAGTCCAGTTATCGCCTTCTCCTTTAGCGATGCCCTTACTTCAAATCTCGAACTGGTTTTTGATCCATTCATGGCAGACCTCGAACGCCTTAAAGGCAGTGGCTTGAAAAAAGCCTCGGACCCTGAAACTCTCTTTTGGGTCGCGTATGGAAGTGGCATCGCCATGGAAACGGCAGAGGTTGAAGCCATTGCTGCTTCCGGAGATTCCTTCTGCTTTTGCCTGAGCTTTTGCAGGGGAGAAAATAGCTCCTTTTAGGACACCGATTGTAGAAGAAGATGAGTTAAACGAGAGAGAGGTGTGGATTTCAGATGGCTCTATCGGTTTCTTACGTGGCATCTTCTCCATCGGCAATTGGTGGATAACGTTATCATGGTGCCGGCTCGGTCCGGTTGAAGCCAAATGTACAATTATGGAGAACCGAATCTGAATTGAGGAAAATTAGGGGTGGGCACGATCTATGCCCGTTTTGTCCCAAAATATAATCAAAATCGAAAGTAACGATTTCATAATATTTGGAACTGGCACCGGAATTAATGATTTTGGTTTTGTTTCGATTTAAACTCAATTTTATTTTATATTAAAAAAATAAAATATAGTAATAAATTATATATTTTTATTATATTTATATCGTGTTTTAAGTAAATGAGCAAGTTTATAATTATTTTTAAGATTTATATTAGATTCTATTAGAGTTTGTGTCAGATTTTACTCGATTTAAAAAAAAAAATTGACCCACAGTTTCAATTCCGGTTTCCCAATTTTTAATTTTTAAAAACCGACATTGGCCCATAAATAACAGTTTTTAAAATTAGAACAAAGGCAGAATTAAAATTGATAATTTTAATTCGATTTACAATTTCGATGTTATTTTGTCTCAAGCCTTTAGTTTGGTTCTTTATAAATTAAAACATAATAAATGCTTCAAAAGGGCATTATTACAAATATAGAAAAGAAGAGGGGTAGAAGCGATATTTCCGAGGAAAACAATTTCTAAAAGTGCATTCTTTTCCTGATGTTTGAAAGAAGCAGCGGTAATTCAAAAGTGTCGGGGAGAGAGAGAGAGAGAGAGAGAGAGCTGCGGATAGAATCGCGATTCAGCCGGAGAACTCTTTCTCTAAGACTTCCGATTACGCGCTTGGTAAGATTTGATTTCGTTTATATTTTATACTTCACGCTTGATCGTGTTTCTTATCCGTCCAGTTTTCTTCGGTAAACGATTTCGTTTTTGAAGAAAAAGTAATTGTTTGGATTGCTTATTTTGGGGGTTTTTTGGTTGCTGCATCGGCATATTTTGGCTCCTGCTCATCTTAAGCTGTGATTTGTTGCAACGATATTAATTCATTTCAGTGAAGAAATTTTGCATGTGTTGATTGTTCGTAATTCAACTGTTGAAATGTTTCATTTGCTTGTGTTGTCCAAGATTTTCTACGTTTTGTGATTTTTAAGATGCGTTTTTCGAATAACTTTCGCTTAGTTTTCTTGTAAGAAGATGATGTTATCTAAAGCGGAAGCTGGGAAGAATAGTGCCGGAGATTCAAGTAATGGAAGGCTATTGAATGAGGTTGATACAATAAGGAAAGGCCTATATCTTGATCGAAAAACATCAAGGAATTCTAGTTCTAGTACCAATTTTCGATCCCAGTCTGTTGGTAAATCCCTTGTACCTGATGCCAAATCGAAGTTAAAAGGTCCAAATGAAGAGCAAGAGAGGAAGGAAAAGAAGTCCTTGTGGGGTTGGAAGCCGCTAAAGGCATTTTCCAATGTCAGAAACAAAAGGTTCAACTGTTGTTTTACTCTCCAAGTTCACTCCATTGAAGGGTTACCTCTGGTCTTAAATGATCTTAGTCTTTGTGTGAACTGGAAGAGACGGGATGGAGCATTGGTGACACGCCCTGCAAAAGTTTATCAGGGAACTGCAGAATTCGGAGAACAATTGAGTTATACGTGCTCAATCTATGGTAGCAGGAGTGGACCCCATCATTCTGCAAAATATGAAGCAAAGCATTTTTTACTTTATGCTTCGGTTGATGGTGAACCAGAGATCGATTTGGGGAAGCATCGTGTTGATCTCACTAGATTGCTCCCCTTAACACTTGAGGAGTTAGAAGAGGAAAAGAGTTCAGGAAAGTGGACTACAAGTTATAAACTCTCAGGAAGGGGAAAAGCTGCTGCATTAAATGTTAGTTTTGGATATACTGTGATTGGGAATAGCACTAACACACATGGAAATCAGCAAAGCGATAAATTCAACTTGAAGCAGAATAATCTTGATCCTGGAAAAGCAGAAATGCAAATTGGTCAAAGTTATGCTAAAAGCTCTATTGTGCGCACTGAAAGTCTTCCTAGTATGCCTAACCAGCGGTCTTTTCCTTTGTCTAGGTCTGTAGATAATATAAAGGATCTTCATGAGGTTTTACCAGTATCAAAGCCAGAACTTGATATTTCTGTGGATCTCTATAGCAAAATTGATGAAGACAAGTTGGTTACTTCAGTTGATTACAAACCTGATACCTTCATTGAGAATGTTGACTCCCCTAATGCAAATTTATTTTCCTCGTCTGAACATGAAAAAGAAAATTTTGGCAATATTAATGAGAAGTTTACAGTCACTGAACAAGGGGTAGAAGTGCCATCAAATGAGCAAGATAAACTGGAGGAAGGCAATTTAAAGGATGTGGAAGTTATTTCATTATCCAAGGAAGACAATTTAATGGATGTGGATGTTATTTCATTATCTGTCCCACATGGTGAATTGAATATTGACTCATTAGTTCCTCATGAAGAAAGCATAATGATTAATTGTAAGGATGAGGAAAACAATAACTGTGACGATGAGCTTGTTGAATATTTTGAACACAACTTGTCCACGAGAGAATCACTTTTGAAGGAACTGGAGTCAGCTATGAACTGTGTTTCAGACTTGGAGATTGCAGCATTAGAGTCTCCAGATGATCAGGACGCTAATTCAGATCAATCAACTAAAGAACAGAAATCATATAGTTCAGATGACGACGTCGTTGCTAGTGAGTTTTTAAACATGCTTGGAATAGAGCACAGTCCATTTAGCATGACTTCTGGGAGTGAGCCGGATTCTCCTAGAGAGCGCTTGCTTAGAAAATTTGAGAAGGAGGCTCTAGCCGATGGTTGTTCTTTATTAAATTATGATATTTTTGGCAGGGATGTACCAGGATTTGGCTATAGTGGTGCTGCAAATTCTGATTGGGCCAGCGTGGCTGATGATTTTGATCTTGCAGCAGCTGTTCTAGCTGCTGAAGAAGAGTATCAAATGGAAACTATGACTGGAAATAGTAAAACAAATGCAAAACAATTGGAAGACCTGGAAACTGAGTCATTGATGCGTGAGTGGGGCTTGAATGAAACAGCTTTTCAAAATTCTCCTCCAAGTAGCTCTTGTGGATTTGGTAGTCCAGTTCATTTCCATCAAGAAGAGCCCATCGAATTGCCTCCTCTTGGAGATGGCTTGGGTCCTTTTCTGCAGACAAAAAATGGAGGTTTTTTACGGTCTATGAACCCCACTGTGTTTAAGAATGCTAAAAGTGGTGGGAGCCTAATCATGCAAGTTTCGAATCCTGTAGTAGTGCCTGCAGAAATGGGTTCCGGGATAATGGAGATATTACAGCAACTGGCCTCAGTTGGTATCGAAAAGCTTTCCATGCAAGCTAGCAAGCTTATGCCATTGGAAGATATAACAGGGAAAACCATGCCTCAAGTGGCATGGGAAGCTTCACCCTCTCTGGAAGGATATGATAGGTTTGTGTGTGTTTGTCTTTGGTGTTAGAAATGATGTTAACTTGGGAATCATGAGCTTTGTTCTGTGTATTTCTAATTTTTTTGTAGGCAATTTTTATCACAAAATGACACATTCGTCGGGCAAGGGACATCAAGTGATCGTAATAAAGTCGAGGGTAAATATCATGGGCGGAGATCTAATAAAATTAGTTCAGCTTCAACCTCATTGGGCTCTGAAATTGGGTCAGAATATGTCTCACTTGAAGATCTGGCTCCCCTAGCTATGGACAAGATCGAAGCGCTATCAATGGAAGGTTTGAGAATACAATCAGGACAATCAGATGAGGAAGCACCTTCAAACATCAGCTCACAGGCCATAGGAGAATTTTCAACTTTGCAAGGCAAAGGAATCAATGTAAGTGGATCTGTAGGTTTAGAGGGCACTGGTGGGTTGCAATTGCTGAACCTAAAAGATGGAGATGACGAAGTCGATGGAATAATGGGTCTGTCCCTGACGTTGGATGAATGGATGAGGCTCGATTCTGGCGAACTTGATGATGAAGATTGCATCAGCGAACGAACTTCCCGAATTCTGGCAGCCCACCATGCAAATTCGTTGGATACGATTCGAAATGGTTCAAAAGGAGAACGAAGAAAGGGAAGAGGGAGCAGAAAGGGGGGTTTGCTAGGGAACAACTTCACCGTAGCTCTCATGGTGCAGCTTCGAGATCCGTTGAGAAATTACGAGCCGGTCGGTACTCCTATGCTTTCTCTTATTCAGGTGGAGAGAGTTTTTGTCCCTCCCAAACCCAGAATATACATTAAAGTTTCAGAAATAAAGACTTACAATGACGACGAAGATGAAACTCAGTCAATCAAAAGCAAAGAGGTGCCAAAAGAAGAGCCGAAAGAGGAAAAAGTATCTGAAGATGAAACCGTTCCACAGTTCAGAATTACCGACGTTCACATAGCTGGTATCAAAACTGAGCCGGGGAGGAAGCTTTGGGGTTCTTCCCACCAGCAAAAATCGGGTTCTAGATGGTTAGTTGCTAATGGTATGGGGAAGAATAATAAACATCCATTTATGAAGTCAAAGGCAGCTCCAAATGCAAAATCTATTGCTTCTTCTGCTTCCTTTTCGTCTCCTGAAACAGTTAATGTTCAGCCTGGCGATACATTGTGGAGTATCTCGTCTCGAGTTCATGGCAACGGAGCCAAGTGGAAGGAGTTGGCAGCGTTGAATCCACATATTCGGAACCCGAATGTCATTCTTCCGGACAAAACAATACGGTTACGTTGAACATAAAAATTCAACTCTATGGTCTATTTTCATCCTCTGTTTTCATGTATTTGAATGATTTAAGGTTGATCACAGTTGTCTGTTTCTCTTGTTCTAAATCCATAAAAGATTGGTGAATTGTATTAGTTGACTTGTATTTGTGAACTTCTAAAAACCCTCTTATGTACGGTCCCACAGTTAATGAATCAACTAATGACCCATTCTTCTCTGTCAGTTCATTTCATTCAGCTCTAAACACTAAATATGTGCGAGTAATAATGTAATTATCGTTTAATTTACAGATTAATTTTACATAATGACATAACGATCATTGACTAATGTAATGTTATAAACATTTAAAAGTGTTGTACAAAAACATGGAGTAAATCCGGATATAGAAGTAAAGACAAGATGTGTCCCACAAACGATACGTAGCATTTAACCGCTTATGCATATTGGTACGGGAAAATGGTTAAAGATCTCTATTTTACGGAAATATTCTAAATTTGAATTATGATTCATTCAAATTCTATGGTTGTAGGAGCAAATAAGGAATTATCCAAGGTTGAAAAAACGGTGACAATAAATTAATGAGTTCAATTACAAACTATGCGACCTAGTTTGAAACCACATAGCATCATGCAACTAATCTTGAAGACTAAAATCAAATAATAAGATTCTTAAGCATAGCTATTCAGCTAAGACCTCAACCATACCGATAGGTTAGCCGACTAGAGAAAAGGACAAGAAGAACTAACCAAAGATTTCACGGTCGACCTCTCCTGTTGCTGCACGAAGGGCACTTATATCGTTTGATGTGCTCGGCTCTTGCCGGAGTTATCTTCACGCACTTGCCATGAAACCACTTCTCACAAACGTCACAGCAAATCCAGAACTCGTCTGACGTGTAAATCTCGTTGCAGGCCCCACATAAGGTGTCCCCATGTTCCTCTTCTTCTTCTTCTTCAAATTCTTCATCCTCTTCTTTTGACACCGGTGGATCGCTAGATTCAGAGCCTCTCTGGTTTTGTTTCCAAACACGAGAAAAGTCGCAAAATAATTACTCAAATAAAAGGAGTAATTACAAAAATGATAATTCACAAAAAAAAAGAATTAATTCTAGTTGTTCAATATCCACGAGGCTAGTGATAGGTTTGACATTCTGATTTAAGTCTCTAAGTTTTACTTCACGACATAACTATGATTCATTGATGTATTAAATACTTTATTTTAACAGTTCGCACCACATCAGGGTAAAACTTATCTAAAATTATCCTTTTTTGAGAATATGGAGTACAAGGTAAGTTTTAATTCACGATTTGGATCTAACCAACAAAGAGTAAAAGAATTACTTAACCCTTGGAAGGGATGAGGCAATTTGAAGAGTAACTGTCAAATACTAGAACCCTAGTCGAATAGATAGGTCAATAAGACACTTGAACCCATAATCGATTATATAGGTCTACAAAACTATACGTTACGAGTGTCGTATTTTCTCTTTTAATGCAGAACTATACAAAGAGAGATTTTGTATTCCACTTACCCCCTTTGAGCCTGACTTTGATTTATTACTGCTATGATTTGAAACTGATGACTTCTCCTTTTCTTGTTTCTTCACACTTCCAGTCACCATCTCAAATATCGTGGGTACGTCGTTTATCATAGTGAACAGACGTTTCCTTCACAAAAAATTCCGACACAGTAGTTAGGCAATAAACTCCTATTAAAACAATCATTAATGAAAAAACACATTAATTAAAAAGATATTTTGGTTCTTGGTCATTATGAAGGTTGCACATTGTCGTAATGTTGGATGATATTAATACATAGGTTATCATTGAAGCAGAATCAGCTCATAAAAGGAGTGTCACATAAAAAATGAAACCGAGTAAAGCCATTAAAGCTAAGCTGCATTTAAGTTTTATGTTTAGAGTCCATTGACAATCCAAGCAATTGTTTGGGAGCACTAATCAAATAACCCCATAAACTTAGGGGTATTAGAAAATTAGCGTGATGTTTGCTGCAAGGCAATTTTCAGTTTTATAGCTTATTTCGTTCTTGAAATGACTAAAATTGTTTATCCAGAGCTGTTTCTCTCGAGAAATCATCCACTAGATAACATCCGATGAAACAAACATGATTTCCTTGACGGAAACCCCTTACGACATAAACTTAATTGTTATCACACCCAAGTGCATACAGTTATTTTCCAAAGAAAAAATAAGTATTAAAACCTACTTACCTTTCACCCCCTAAGTTCAAAGGACTATGCACTTCACCTCATTTGTAATATATTCAACCTGAATTCAAATTTTGAGAAAAATTCTTTACCTCTCAGCTTTATCAAAACCAAATCTTGAACCAAAATAGAAAGCCACTGATAGTAGCCAAGCATCACTGTGAACAGCAACGAGGGACAACCAGTCTTTCTCTTCCATCCCATCTCTAGCGAAGTTAATACCTAATGCAGGCTCGGGCATCTCAGGGGGCACTTCTTCAGCTGGCAAATTAACTTCCCAATCCTCATTTGGAAGTCCATAAAGGCAAAGATTTTCCTTCTCTGCAGAGTGCAATGAAAGTATATACTCAAAACCACCATTATTCCCCAATCCCAGAACAGATTAGCTCCAATGATTATTACCCATTATAGTCCTTGCTAAGACAAATACCATATACATAATGAAGCAAAAGTATACATATAATTTCACCCAAATGCCAGAGCACGAGTAAAATCTGAACACCACCAGACTGAATGCAGGCAAAAAGAAACTAAGGGGAGACAGAGAGAGAAAGAGAGTCTAACCAGGATCGCACTGCCGATAAAATTCTTCGACGTCTGCGACAATAAAGGCATAATAAATTGAAAGACGGAAGCGAAATACTTGACATCAAAATAAAGACGAAAGGGGCAGAAAATGAGACCTGCGGTGAGAGCCTTGATTATGCCGGCCCGACGACCCTTAAAGTCACCGAAAACCTCTTCGACATTTCGGGGATTGTTACCAGTCGCTCCGTCCATTGATTCAAAGATTCAGAATTTCTCACTTCAAATTTCAGAAAAAGATACCCAGAGAGAGAGAGAGAGAGAGAGAAAGAGAGAAAGAGAAGAAATGGATCAAGAGAGAGAGGAAGAGTGTGCAGAGGTGAAAAAAAGAAGTTGAACGAAGCCGGAGACGAAGGTTCATTAATGGAGATACGACGGCAGTGGAAGGAAGGAAAAACAGAGGACCTTGAGATTACTTTCTTGCTCAAATGACCTTACTACCCCTACTATCCGTATTTTCTTGGAGCAGAAGTTGCTCTATTCTGAAGCGTAAATATCATTTTATCTACTAAATTAATAAGTTATTAATCAAAATTTTAAACTTTAATTATAATTTTAAAATCTCTATCAATTTAGTTAATAATTTAATAATTTTAAATAATTTAAAATATCTATTTCAACAATTTTCATAATGTATAGGTGAATTGATATTTCATTAATTTTTTAATTTTCATTATTTATTTATAAACTTAAATATAAAAGCAAAATAAATGAATTTTTAATCTCAAATTTCATACACAACAAGACATTGATCCGACATTGAAATCCAACGTTGGAAATCGAATTTAAGAAAATATAATTAAAGACACAAAAAAATAAGCAAAATAAACGGAAATTAAACCAAATCCAGAGCATTGCAAGACGAGTATTTTACCAAATCAAGAACAAGTAAATGTAGAAGAGTTAAGTTAACAAAGCCAAGGATGATTTGCCATTTCCAGTAGTGACCCGGTCTTCTCACTGGACGAACGACGATCGGAGAGGTGGCCGGGGCCCGAAGTTTAGCCCTCCTGTGAATTGCAGCATTCTGGGCTCGCCCGGGTTGGAGATCAGCCCCTCCGATCGACTGAAACTCATACTCTCGTTTGACACACTTGTGATGTCTGAGCCGGCTGAGTTAGCTCCGGTTCCTGAATTGCGACACTCTACTTCCGATTTGCTCCTTTCCGTACTCAGAAAACGTCCTCCCGACCCCCTCACTCGATTCAATGCGTGAATATGCCGGGACTCGTGCAGATACGGCTGCAAAAACGCATCAGAAAAGAACAAAAAATGTGTTAGAAATCGATCAAAACACCAAAAAAGTTGAAAAATACGGAACCACTAGATCGAGATTTATGAATACCTTTCGATCTTTTATAACTTTGTTTTGAGCCTCGAGTTTTGCACGGGATTGTCTCCTCCTAAGGATGCCGTGGTATTGCTTGGCATTCACGTAGATGGGCTCGTCTTCGGCCAGACCAAGTGGCAGGGGGACTCTCATGGGTGACATTCTCATCATGTGGGACCCAATTTGAGCTTGATTCTGGTCCAATCCAGATTTCAAAAACACCATTGAAGAGATTCCAGAAGTGATCAAAAGTTAATAACATTATAGCTTCTCCACTTACATAACTCGATTTAACTAAAAGTAGGCCATAAAAGAAAACACAAGAAGATTTGATCACAATCCTAGTTTATTTCATCTCGGACGATACGTAAAAATGATAGAACTTACGAGAGCCTGAGGACCATGCGCATTCCATAGCCCAAACAAGTAAGGATCGGCGTAAGGATGGGCCATGTGAACCTGAAATAGCAGGAAAATAAGTCAAATTACACGAAAACAATTTCAGATTGATAAATGAAAACGATCAACCTGTGCAGGATTCATCACAAATTCTGGATTACTGAGTAGGATAAAGGGTTTTGTCTGAATTTCTACACTCTTTCCACAATACTCATCTTGACCTGAGACTCGATTAAAACAAACTACTTCAAATAAGCGTTTAAATTTAGAATACGAAAAACATGAACTAAGTGAAGATCTAATGAGATACACAAAACTTGTACCGAACAGCATATCTCTTTCTCGAGCACTATCGTGTTATCCATATCAATTATTCCATTTCTCATATTTTTTTGCCAATTCTACATAATATTAAAGTAAACTTGCATGTAATACTAATCTAGTGAGGATTATGAAAGCATTAAAGTACCAGATTCGGAAGAAATGCACGGATCATGAGCATTAGGCCCTCCAATAGCACTATATTTATAGTGAGATTGATCGATTGATTGGGCGGTTGATGATTCCTGGTCCGGTATTTGAAGACCCAGCTGCTTCACATTGTAATAGATCTGTGGAGGAGATTCAAATTTTAGCGTAGTATTCTCCGCCACAGATTGAGACATTTGCTGTTTCTTTGACGAATTCCACCACGATGAGCAGTTGACAGAAAATGGAACCACCGAATAAGCAGAGTTTGGATCGAGAGTTTTCTTCGACGAGGTTTCAACTCGACTTGCCATGTCTAGCCTGCAGAGATTGCAATTCTAAATCGATCGAATTCAATTAGAAAAAAAAAAACAGAAGATTTTGTGCAAAAGAAGCTCCAATAGTTCCAGCATGCATTTCAGCCAATAGGCAATAGGGATATCCTAAAACCCTAAAACACAATCCAAGCAGAACAAAGTACTTTCATCAGCCTTAAACTCATCAGATTTACTCAACAGTTCCAGAAATGATTTTCAGATCAAACGAGAAACTTCACAACTCTGCATAAATGCAACAAAATGGATGAGAAAGCATGCGGGAAAGATTGAAATGACACATCAAACCATTCAATTGAAAGAACTGCTTAAAAACAATCTGCAAAAATCTCAAACAAAGAACACCATAGCTCAGAGCTCAAAAGTAGATGGACAAAGTACCAATTTTCAAATCCTAGAAGAGTTAAGGCAAGGGGAAGAACAACAGGAGAAAACCACCAAGAAGAGGGATTGCAGAGGGGAAAAGAACAAAAGCTACGATGACCCATGACAGAAAAATCAGAAAGCGAAACACCAATTCAAAGAAAAGGGCCAGAAAAAGACAAAAAAAATTAGCTTTATCTAGTTCTAATTTCTACCCATCAATAGCAACCTCAGGATGATTTCAAACTCCACATGCATTCAAGACAGACCCACCAAAGATCCTAGATCATAACAAAAGTAGACACACTAAAAGCCTCCAAACACCCAAGTTCACAGCGAAATAGAGCAAAAAAAAGGAGGATAAAGCAGTGGAACTATCGAAGAAACTTGAAAATCAAAAAATGGAGTGGATGAGAGACCTCAAGAGAGTCTGATATGGAAGTAAGAACCAGCAAAAACCAGATATGTTGGGATTTACCGGGGCATGTCTCCTCCCTGGAAGAACTCTCACTCTCTCTGTCACTCTCTCTCTCTCCCTCTCACTCTCTCTCTCCTCTGGGGATTATAGCAAAACGCCTGCAATATAGAATAAAAGCAAAACCAGGCTTAACAGAAGCATCATCATCATCAACCACTGGCCACTGGTCTTCTTCTAAAAAGTCCTTTTTTTTTAATTTACAAATGGTAAAGTCCAAACACGCCCTTACCTTATCTTTTGGCCATATTCAGTTCTTCTCACGCCTCACAAACCACGCGCACCCGTCCGTACGAGGCCATTCAGTCTCCTCTCTCTTTTATTTGAGATAATTAGTTTACTCTCTAAATTATAAAAATAATTGTAACGATATCACAAATTTTAAAATTTATATTATAATTTATCATCATTAATGAATTAATTATATTAAATAAATTGACAAAATGATTAAAATAAAATCAAAATTACATATGAAAAAGAAGTTAAATAAGACACATACTTGTAAATTTGTAATTAAATTTAAGAAGTGAGACACTGTCAAGCGCGTGCATTGGACCCAAGAATTCTCTCGATTGGGGCAACACAAAACGACAAAAAAACTAACAGTGGCCCTCAAAAAAGGGTTTAATTACAGAATAACCATTAAGCATCGAATTCAGAATTAAAATTGGATTAGATGGTAATTAAGAAGAGAGGTGATAAAAAGAGGCCGCCAGCATTAGATGCAATTCGTCCTATTTGCATTAAATAAACATTTGTACTTTTATTTATTATTTTAATCATTATTTCTTATTATTCTAATTCAACATTATTTTGTTCTTTTATTTATTTTTTGAAAATAATTATTTTGTTAAAAACATTCGCTTAATATATGAAAAACATTCGCTCATTTTTCGAGCATTTTCACGAGCAATAAAAATAAATTCATTTAGCCGAATTCCAAGACTTTTCTTAATAGTTCAGATCATATTTTTTCAATTTTATTTTTTCGACAAATCGATGTTACTATAGTTTATAATAAGCTTAACATATGAAATAAAACAAATAAATGGCATAGTTATTGTGACACATGATCCACCATCTCTATAATAAGTTCAATCTTTAGATTCAAGCATCCATCGTCGTGCCCAACGAGTTTTGGATTTAATGGTTCCATGTGACAAAGATTATAGGTGAACACGAGTCCGTCTGATCTTATTTTATTTCAAAATCAAATTAGAATCAAAACATATGAATTTTTGGAACTGAATGTGTATAGTTTTGTCCACTCAAGATGGTCCTTAAATGTTGGACAGCCTCGGTAGTTATGTCAACTAGGTTGTTGTAACATAGTTTGATAGGCTTAGATTTGATTTAATTTGTAGATCTTGAGAAAAATGAACCTTTAAGATTGTTGTCAGGTTGTCAACGACCGTTTTAAATTGGTAATAAATGCTGGATTTGCTTGCTGTAATAGGTTAAATTAGTCCCAATAAAATTCAATTATGACCAACATTTAAATGAATTATTAACTATACCATCAAGGATCAATGTCGTCTTTTTTACTTCAATCTATTTATTAGTAAGAGTTATTCTTAAATTATCATTTTACAATATATTCTTATCATATTTTTTTTTACGTATTATCGCGTGATTAAATAAATTTAGATATATTTAATAAATAAAAATAAAAATATTTATTTATATTTTAAATTGATCCAATCACATAGCAATACTTCATAATGTATGATAAAAAAATATGACTAGAAGATATGACTAACTGTATTAGCCAGTTTCAAGAATAAAAAATTAAAACCAAAATCAAATCCATGGAAGCAAAATGGAAAAAATGATTTATTCCGGTCCAATTGGTACCTAGCACCGTTTGATTCGGCCGCAAAGACCTCAAACCAAATCGGACACGTGCCATCGAGGTCTACACGTAACTAGAAGTTAAAAAATATTGGTTAAGGAGGTAAAGAGTCGAGGGATTAATTCTACCATAAGCAACTTCAAGTGTTGGATCAAGGAAGAAGAAGCTTATTTTGAGTTGAAAAGGAAGGCAAAAGAAGGTATGATTGAAGAAGAGGCTGAATTAGTGGCCTGCATTTTCTCCCACCTACCTCATAATAATCTTGGTCAATATTTTAAAAATGCTTCCCCCTTTTTTAAGTCACTTTATTCCAACTCCACACCCTCTTATGATCATGCACCTTGCTATGATCCCTCCACTATTCGCCCCGATTCCCTCGACCCATAACTCCGTTTTTTAATTGAAGACTCGTGCCCCTTGGTACGACTCACTTGCGGTTCCATACTCGATCGATCCTGGCTCGCCCTAATGTAAGATTTAGTACGACCATGATTCGGTCTCATCTTGGACAATGGGTGATTGCACGATTGTGGCCGGACCCGATGAAGAATTCTCGATAAACTTCTTGCTCGATAACCTAGTATGTATGAGTGGTTTAATGTTTATCAAGAATTAAAATAAAATATTTGAATTGACCATATAAAAAGAAAATTTACTTAATGACCGGCTAAGCAGGGGATAATAGGGCTGAGTACAATAGCCGGAATAGAGCAGTAACCGGTGAAGAGCCAGTTGCAGGTAAGGCGGAAGATGAATTTTACAGTCGCTGAAACTAAGACCTCCATTGTTTTGGTAGATGAAAATTGAAAACACACACTCTCTCTCTCTCTGCGTTCATCGTCGATGATCAAATGGTTTTTTACTTCTCTATCGTCTACTTTCGCTATTAATGGCGAATTCTGAATAGTATTTGTTATCTGTAAGGATTTTTGCTCTGTTCTTAGGATTGTTCATTAACTGTTTTGCAGAGACTCTCTGATCGCATTATTTATGACGGCATTTAATTACACTGAGCGGTAGAGAGTGGTTGCGTCTTGTTCTCCGCGCTTATCGAGCTGAAATCAAGCAGGTGGAGTACGTTTTGTTTGCTTTCATTTTTCTCTTGATTTTTGCTACGATTCAGAGCTCGTAATTCCTTTTCTATATGAAGTCAAAGCCGACTTCAATGGGCTGAAAACAATTGGGAAAGTTGAGTTAGGTGTTTTGAGGCTCTGATTTCTAAAATGCGATTATGTCTTACAATTGTTCTCGCTTAGCGACGAATTTTGGATTCATCTGTTGTTGTTGCTGCAGATAATTTGCTTTCGGTTTCTGAGACTGGAATTGTATAAACTACAGGGAAGGTGAAGAGCTGAAATGCTAAAGTGCGTAGCTCGTTCTAAGAATCTCAGCGCCGGCGATGGCTCATCGAGTCAGCCTGAAGAATTGGACTTGGCTAATATGCCGGAAAACATGAGGATCAAATCGATCACCTCTCAGGTGCATTCAGAAAATCAAAACCAGATATCTCCATGAATCATAACATACTTCTCATACAAATTCATTTCTCTTCTCGGGACATACAGCTCCGAGGCATGGCGTTCAAGGCATCGGGAGCGTACCGTAATTGCAAATCTTGTACGGGGTCAGGGAGTCAAAATGAACCGAAGAACTCCAACGCCGAGTCCGACGTGGAATCGGACCTCCTTGGATGGTCGTTGACGCGGACGGGGAGCTCGAACTCGGCGAAGACGAGAACATGGGGGAAAGAAATGGAGGCGAGGCTGAAAGGGATTTCGAGCCGGGAAGGAACCCCCAAATCTCTCAGTTCCCGCCAAGCCGACCCGGTCGTATTCGCGGAGGAAAACGAACCGAAAGAGTGGGTAGCCCAAGCCGAACCGGGCGTGCTTATGACCTTCGTCTCGCTTCCTCGCGGCGGAAATGATCTAAAGCGGATACGTTTCAGGTACGCCCTATCTTATCACGCGACCTGACTGCGATCGTTGAATAAACTGTCATTTTATCCATTTATTAATGTTAATTTCTAGTGCTTCTTAATTTGTCGTATAAAACGCCATTCCAATCGCGACAACGACTAAACCAATAGCCTATGTCATTGATTTGGAGCGTATTAGCTGGTTGGATCTGCATATTTCTTCCAAACAACCAATAGGGTAGGGTAGGGTAGGAGGTGTTCCTATACAGATTTCTTTAAGTACATTAATGGCGCGTTCTGCTGTTCTTTGACCATTTGCTATAAATCAACTAAAAAACCAAACTTTGAAGATTGAAATTGAAGCATACCCTTTTCTTCCTGCTTGTAGGGATATGCACATCATTAGAAAGGGCGAGAAAGGAGACGATAAGTCTACTTTAAGAATCCTAACCTAGAACATAGTAACCTGTCCACTAGACAGGATCTATTTTGTTAGGGAGGGCATGATTATCATTACTGTATTTTCTACGCATCTCGTGAAAAGCAATCGAATGAAGTTCAAAGGGAACTCAAGTTGTGGGTGGGCCAAATTTGTTATGGTGGGAAGCTTTATACCGAGTATTTTCCTTGTGTCGGGAAAGCCTCGTGTATACCTTTTTCGATATTGCTTCACGCCTGCTCTGACTCTCTGTGGCTCCGCCTTCTGATTCATGTCCTATAATCTATAATGAACTGGAAGATGGATTTGTCATCTTCCTCTTTGGACTCATAATGAGACAGAATTGGAACTGTACCTCCCATCAAAACAGCCTTTTGCTGGTTGTGAACAAGGATAGGCATGGTCTTTTTGTGTTATGATATTTGTACGTTTTCTTGTTTTTTTACCGTTAACAACAGAAAAAAAGGTATTTCATGCTGGATAGCTGCATGAAATATAATGTAAATTGTGCCATTTTCCATGTTACTGGGTTATCTAATAAAGTTATAGCTTCATTTTGTCAAAAGTGATAGCTGTAACGAAGAGTGACTTGCATGATTAAGATTGAGACTGACTTGTCGTACGAGGGAGTGAGTGTGTCCTAGAAGTTGTAGAAACATGTAAATAAATGGTAAGCTGATATAAAGTCAACTGTTTAAGCTTATTGCTGTTAATTTATCACAATTAAACTTTAGTTCCTCCTGTTCTTGGAGTAGTCTGCTGGCTTTAGGATTCTGAAAATTCACATGCTATATCTTCCTTGACCAGCCGAGACATGTTTAGCAAATGGCAAGCACAGAAATGGTGGGCAGAGAACTATGACAGGGTGAGGGAGCTTTATAATGTTCAAAGGTTGAACAGACAATCTTTCCCACTTCCAACCACGCCTAGGTCTGAAGATGGGGTAAGCTTGTAACTTATCACTAGTCAGAAACATTTTTCTTTAATAAGCTTGAAAACTTATTAACAATCTTTGTGTCCACAGATCTTAAAAATGGAATCAGCAGAAGAAAGTCCTCTAACACCTCCATCGAGAAGAGAACGGTTACCGCATCGCCCAACAGGAACGTCTGTGGGATATTCTTCTTCTGATTCCTTGGAACAATCCTCAACACAAACCCGACATTACTATGATCCAAGTGGGACAACCTCCACACCGAAACTCTCGAGCATTAGTGGGGCCAAGACCGAAACATCTTCCATGGATGCTTCAATGAGAAGCAGTTCATCAAGAGAGGTAGATCGCTCGGGGGAGCTGTCAATTAGCAATGCTAGTGATCTTGAAACTGAATGGGTTGAAGAAGATGAACCAGGGGTTTACATTACCATACGAGCTTTACCGGGCGGAAAAAGGGAGCTCAGACGAGTCAGATTCAGGTACTTCATTTCTGGTTTGTTTATGTTTGATTGTTCTATTAGCGGATAACAATCCATATGTAGTCAACCATGACCAAACTAAGAGGCTACTAAGATATCCATTATATTTCGTGCAGCCGAGAAATATTTGGAGAGGTACATGCAAGATTATGGTGGGACGAAAACCGAGCAAGAATAAACGAGCAATATCTATGAATGGAACTTTCCGGATTTCGCCCATTCCGTAAGTGTTTTTCTTGTTTTAAGTTGAAATTACAAGTTAGAGGCTGCATTAGTGATTTACCAAATCTCGGGGGTTACAAGGGGAGGATGGTAGACACCATGAATGTGTGTTCAAAAGCTGCATTACAGAACTTGATGGATGCATCGAACCACGTTCATGGTTATTTAACTCAAAACTGCTAGTTGTCAAAAGAGTATTTGTTCATCTATCACTTTTTTCATTGGAAAATAATCGTCGAGTTTTCAAATTTTAGAAATTAGTCAAAATTTGCTTTCCGATGCAATCTAGAGTGTTATATTTAAAATTATATGGAATTAGAAATGGGGAACGAGCCAGTTCATCTGAGCTTGTGGACGACAGAGACTCCGGCCCAAACACGAGCCCCCATGAGCTTAGCCTTATTTGAGAAGCCGGCTGAGTACTACAACAGAGGGTTAACCCCTAGTTTTATCGAAATAGATGAGTTAAACCTCAATTTAAAAAAAAAATGAATTGAATCATATCGAACGGCGGTCGATGTAGGGTCAGGCCGTCTTGAGCAGGCGTCTGCATTGGATGGTTTGGATTAAAAGTTTGTTGGATTAAACAAGATTTAATAGTTTGAATTATTTTTAACGATTTAAACCCTAGCCGAATTCCGCACAAGAATCCAAAAACGATCAGTTTGCTAGAATTGTGTTGAGGAAAAACATTCTAGACACATATACTTTGTGCCGGAGCTCGAGAGTAAAACAAGCATGAACCCGGATTTAAATAATAAAAGAATAATTTAGAATTTGATTTTGATAGTAAATTTAGAGTTCGAGACTTCAATTTAAACGTATCTAATGGGGTTTAACATGTCCCGTGACACGTTATTATGTCCCCCATAGCAAGCATTTGAACTACGGATGTAATAATTAAAGTTTTTTCCCAAAACATTTAATGTTAGAAACGTGACATGTAACAAAAGGATGTGACAATAACTGACACAAATCACATGATTTAGTTTTTTTAATTAAATTAGAAAAATAGACATAAATCTCATAAAACAATCTTAAACATTTGATGGGGAACGCACGTGTTGGTTAAGAAACCGTACCAAAAAAAGAAGACGAAAATCGACAAGTCCTTGCTAATACAGCTTTTTGACGTCCTCTTACCAGACATTACCATTTATTTATCGCATTTAACAATTTGAGTTTTACATTATTTAGAATTAATTTAAAAAGCTTTTCTTTGGAAATTTTACTTATCTTTCGATCATTTAACTTTTAATTGTGAACAAAATGAATTTTCATAGGCTAAATTAAATATTATTATTATACCATAAATATTACTTATTATTTTGATATGTAAGAAATTGATTTTGCTAAATTATTTAAAATTCAGTTTAATTTTTAAAAAAATGATAAATAATTAGAGTACTTGTCATTTAATATAAAATTAAGTTAAAAAATGAAGCTTGTCCTGTCTATAAATAGGGTTAATCTGCAAGGGAGAGTGTGCGTGTTGAAGATGAACAAAAAAGAGAAGCTCCAGAGAGAAACCAAGCTCCATCACAGACGAAGAACCCCCTCTTTCTCTTCCTCTCTCCTCGACACCATTTACGATTCTTTCGACCAGTCCAACGCCAACCATTTCCCCGGAGATCGCCGGAATCGTTTCAGAGATACGCTGATTACGGTCCACCGGAGAGACGATAGCTTGCGCACCGAAGAAAAGGAAATTAGCATTTTGAACCGCCATTTTTCTGTGCGCTATAAGTCTGGGTCAAGCTCCTCCGATTCGAGCACCGGATCACCTTTTTATTCGTCCGAAGCGGAATCAAGTTGCGGAAAGAAATCGAAACCTAATTCCTCTGAAAATGGCATCTCCGATCGGGGCAAGCATCGCGAGGGAGGTTTCGCAAAGACTAAGCTTAGGGCTTTGAAATTCTACGGCGAATTAAAGAAGGTGAAACAGCCGATTTCGCCCGGCGGCCGAATTTCGAATTTCTTGACCTCGATTTTCAACTCTGGCAACGTGAAGAAACCAAAGATGTGCTACGCTGGAGCTGCGGAAGACGTGACGAACTCATCGGATTACTCTCAATCGAGGTCTTGCTTAAACAAATCGTCTTCATCGAGGGTAAAATCAAGCTCTGCAAATCTCAAAACGGTAAGATTTTACCCGGTAAGCTTCATCTTAGACGAAGATTCGAAACCAGCGAACCTGAAGTTCCCCGCCGTAGAAAAGAAGAGGCAGTTTCTGAAACGATTTCTCCAAGAAGAAGAAGAAGAAGACTATGATGATTGCTCGAGCTGCTCGAGCTCTGATCTGTTTGAGATCGATCATCTTGTCGGGATCGGGAGATTCGAAGAGGAGCTTCCGGTTTATGAAACTACGAACTTGAGAACCAATCAAGCCAACGCTAATGGCTTCCTTTTGTAATTAATTTCTTCTGAAATTTCACTTCTTTCTTGCTTTCCTCTAATTTTAATTTCGCATTTACTAATTAAAATTTAAAAACACCTAATTAATTTTTAAATAATTCGAAATCAGGACAAAGGAGATTTTAGCGAATTATACAAGCATTTCGTATTTTTGATTGATTAATATAATTTAATTATAAAATATTTCATAATTTTGATTGATTAATATANCAATTCAACGTTTTAATCTTGCTTTTTGATCGGCCTAGCATCAATTGGTCCAATTAATTTCTTAATCCACTCATTATTTTAAATGAATTATAGCGCAAAAATTCTCTTTGGTCCATGTGATTTTGTAGTTTCGCTTTGTATATAACTACTCTTAATTATCTCTTTAAAAAGTCTTATAATTTTATTTAATTATTATATCCATCATTGTTGTTAAATAAGTACATAATGTGGTTCGTCTATGAGAAAATATCCATTTACCTCTAAAATTATGAGGAAATTGCTACGAATGCCTCGAATTTTAAAAATCGTCAATTGATATCTTGAATTTTATCATAATTTTAAAAAAATTATCATCATTAATCAATGAATTATATTACTAAATTGTCTAAATTTTTTAAAATAAAAAAACGTGATGACAGAGTGTTAATTAAAATTATGGTAAAATTCAAGAATTCTGCTGCAACTATCTTCATAATTCAGAGGATAAATTGACGTTCATCCTAAATAAGATCAGTAGTTAAGTATAGTTAAAAAAAGTTGTTTTGTAGGCTCTTGTTGTTAGGATCTCGAATACCGACAACGATTAAAGAGTCAAAATAAGAAAAAAATACAAGAAGAATTTTCGTGGTAACATCAATCAGTCCACCTCAATGACGGTATCATCAGCAAATATATTAGGATTTTTACAGAATTAAGATTACAGACATTAACCTAAAAGAAACAGAGAATCATGAGAAACAATCTAACACTCATTTTTTTTGTCTTTTTTTCTAAATAATCGTAACACATTATGTTCATGGGAAAAAAATGTATGCAGAGACTATTTTACATCTGAATTTAATCGATATATAGCTTTTATAATACACTTAATAAAAAATAGCTCAACAAATAACTCAAGCTCAAATAAACACAAAATGGAGGAATGCAAAATATTCAACCATACAAAATTAAGTAAATTAAGTAAACAAGAGAAGGTATAGCAAGATCGACAATCGAAATATGTAAACTCCTTTTTGCGCCCTAAAAGAAGATACAAATAATAAAAATTAAGTGAAGTAATACTAATTTTAAAAAATATTGTGGATTATGAAAGCAAGTAGTTATATTTAATTTTCGTGACCGTACAAAATTATTATCATAGGTTATATATAATGCATTAGAATATAAGTTAGGTATGGGGGGTAGTGGGAGTGTTTCTTACTAACCAAACACTTGTGCTGCGTTAATCAAATATGGGTACATAGTTGCATGTGGTATTGTCACTTAGCCTCTCCAACCTATTGTACTCGAAATTTTATCTTTTTAACTTAACCCACGTCATCATTATTTCACGAGTTAGAAGTAATGAATACTGGTTTTTAAAAGGTAGTTTTAATAAAAAAAAAATTAAATTATTTAATTTATCGTTAAAAATAATAAAAAAAATTGATCAAATACTTAATAAAACGGAAAAATTGAAATAGAAGTTAAAGAGTTATTGATGCAAACCTATGACATGACCACAGGTGCGCACCTGGGCAGGTCGACGGGAAAAGACGGACATGTGCGCACGTGTGGGACTGGACTGTTGGTAAGCCTGTCGAGTTAAAGGGAAGGCAGTGGATTAAAAAAAGACAAAAAAGCAGTGTTTAGGGTTTAATTTACTCTAAACTCGTGCGTGGAAAAGAACATATAAAGTTTATTGCCTT
>QAOC01036634.1:107128-117791 GCA_003255005.1 Begonia fuchsioides | reverse complement strand
TGTACTCGTTTTAACACCAGATGCGTGCGTAAAAGCCACTACCACTCTTTTTATAACTTTTTTTATGTTCCAATTAAACTTTTGGGATCATTTGGAGACCGAACGAGACGTTGAAAAAAGTTTACTTGGTCACCAAGTATTAAAAATGCCTTGTTATTGCCTTGTTATTACCTTGTCATTCTCACGTCTTCAGATAGCGAACGAAGTTTCCGATGGTTATTTTTTCGTACTTGTTTCCCCACATAGATACACTTGACATCAGAGAACTAAGATTGACTCCTCTCGGAATCTGGAACGGGTCCATTCAGACAAGAAACTAGCCCCTAAAATTGGTGCAAAAAAATACATTTTTTTCCTCTTTCTCTTATTTGTACTCGTTTTAACACCAAATGTGTGCGTAAAAGCAACAACCACTCTTGTTATAACTTTTTTATGTTGCAATTAAACGTTTGGGCTAATTTGGAGCCCGAACTCGACCTTGAAAAAAGTTTACTTGGTGACCAAGTAATCAAAATGCCTTGTTATTCCCTTGTCATTCCTACGTCTTCACATAGCGACCGAAGTTTCCGATCGTTATTTTTTCTTACTTGTTTCCCCTCATAGATACACATGACATTGGAGTACGAAGATTGGCTCCTCTCAGGACCCAGAACGGGTCCATTCAGGCAAGAAACTAGCCCCAAAAACTAGTGCAAAAAAATGCAGTTTTTTTCCCTCTTTCTCTTATTTGTACTCGTTTTAACACCAAATGCGTGCGTAAAAGCCACAACCACTCTTGTTATAACTTTTTTTATGGTGTAATTAAACTTTTGGAATGATTTGGAGCCCGAACCCGACGTTGAAAAAAGTTTACTTGGTGACCTAGTAATCAAAATGCCTTTCTATTACCTTGTCATTCCCACGTCTTCACATAGCGACCAAAGTTTCCGATGGTTATTTTTTCTTACTTGTTTTCCCTTATAGATACACTTGACATCGGAGGACAAAGATTGGGATCATTTGGAGCCCGAACGTGACGTTGAAAAAAGTTTACTTGGTCAACAAGTAATCAAAATGCCTTGTTATTACCTTGTCATTCTCAAGTCTTCAGATGGCGACCGAAGTTTCCGATGGTTGTTTTTTCGTACTTGTTTACCCTCATAGATACACTTGACATCGGAGGACGATGATTGGCTCCTCTCGGAACCCGGAACGGGTCCATTCAAACAAGAAACTAGCCCCTAAAATTGGTGCAAAAAAATACATTTTTTTGCATCTTTCTCTTATTTGTACTCGTTTTAACACCAAATGCGTGCGTAAAAGCAACAACCACTCTTGTTATAACTTTTTTTATGTTGCAATTAATCTTTTGGGATCAATTAAAGCCCGAACGCGAAGTTGAAAAAAGTTTACTTGGTCACCAAGTAATCAAAATGCCTTGCTATTACCTTGTCATTTCCACGTCTTCACATAGCGACCGAAGTTTTCGATGGTTATTTTTTCTTACTTGTTTCCCCTCATAGATACACTTGACATCGGAGGACGAAGTTTTCGATGGTTGAAAAAATGCATTTTTTCCCTCTTTCTTTTATTTGTACTCGTTTTAACACCAGATGCGTGCGTAAAAGCCACAACAACTTTTGTTATAACTTTTTTATGTTGCAATTCAACTTTTGGGATACTTTGGAGCCCGAAATTGACATTGAAAAAAGTTTACTTGGTCACCAAGTAATCAAAATGCCTTGCTATTACCTTGTCATTCCCACGTCTTCACATAGCGACCGAAGTTTCCGATGCTTATTTTTTCGTACTTGTTTCCCCTCATAGATACACTTGAGATCGAAGGACAAAAATTTGCTCATCTCGAAACCCAGAACAGGTCCATTCAGACAAGTAACTAGCCCCTAAAACTAGTGCAAAAAAATGCATTTTTTTCCCTCTTTCTCTTATTTGTACTCGTTTTAACACCAGATGCATGCGTAAAAGCCACAACCACTCTTGTTATAACTTTTTTTATGTTGCAATTAAACTTTTGGGATCATATGGAGCACGAACGCGACGTTGAAAAAAGTTTACTTGGTCATCAAGTAATCAAAATGCCTTGTTATTACCTTGTCATTCTCACGTCTTCAGATGGCGACCGAAGTTTCCGATGGTTATTTTTTATTACTTGTTTCCCCTCATAGACACACTTGACATCGGAGGACGAAGATTGGCTCCTCTCGGAACCCGGAACGGGTCCATTCAGATAAGTAACTAGCCCCTAAAACTAGTGCCAAAAAATGCATTTTTTTCCCTCTTTCTCTTATTTGTACTCGTTTTTACACCAAATGCGTGCGTAAAAGCCACAACCACTCTTGTTATAACTTTTTTTATGTTGCAATTAAACTTTTGGGATCATTTGGAGCTCGAACCCGACGTTGAAAAAAGTTGACTTGGTCACCAAGTAATCAAAATGTCTTGCCATTACCTTTTTCGTACTTCTTTCCCCTCNACTCGTTTTTACACCAAATGCGTGCGTAAAAGCCACAACCACTCTTGTTATAACTTTTTTTATGTTGCAATTAAACTTTTGGGATCATTTGGAGCTCGAACCCGACGTTGAAAAAAGTTGACTTGGTCACCAAGTAATCAAAATGCCTTGCCATTACCTTGTCATTCCCACGTCTTCAGATAGCGACTGAAGTTTCCGATGGTTATTTTTTCGTACTTCTTTCCCCTCATAAATACACTTGACATCGGAGGATGAATTTTGGCTCCTCTCGGATCCCGGAACGGGTCCATTGAGACATGTAACTAGCCCCTAAAACTAGTGCAAAAAAATGCATTTTTTCCCTCTTTCTCTTATTTGTACTCTTTTTAACACCAGATGCGTGCGTAAAAGCCACAAACACTCTTGTTATAACTTTTTTTATGTTGCAATTAAACTTTTAGGATCATTTGGCGCTTGAACCCGACGTTGAAAAAAGTTTACTTGGTGACCAAGTAATCAAAATTTCTTGCTATTACTTTGTCAACCCCACGTCTTCACATAGCGACCGAAGTTTCTGATGGTTATTTTTTCGTACTTGTTTCCCCTCATAGATACACTTGACATCGGAGGACAAAGATTGGCTCCTCTCGGAACCCGGAACGGGTCCATTCAGACAAGTAACTAGCCCCTAAAACTAGTGCAAAAAAATGCATTTTTTCCCTCTTTCTCTTATTTGTACTCATTTTAACACCAAATGCGTGCGTAAAAGCCACAACCACTCTTGTTATAACTTTTTTTATGTTGCAATTAATCTTTTGGGATCAATTGGATCCCGATTGCGACGTTGAAAAAAGTTTACTTGGTGACAAAGTAATCAAAATACCTTGCTATTACCTCGTCATTTCCACGTCTTCACATAGCGACCGAAGTTTTCGATGGTTATTTTTTCTTACTTGTTTCCCCTCATAGATATACTTGACATCGGAGGACGAATATTGGCTCTTCTCGGAACCCATAACGAGTCCATTCATACAAGAAACTAGCCCCTAAAACTAGTGCAAAAAAATGCATTTGTTTTCCCTCTTTCTCTTATTTGTACTCGTTTTAACACCAGATGCGTGCGTAAAAGCCACAACCACTTTTGTTATAACTTTTTTTTGATGCAATTAAGCTTTTGGGATCATTTGGACCCCGAACCCGACGTTGAAAAAAGTTTACTTGGTCACAAAGTAATCAAAATGCCTTGTTATTACCTTGTCATTCCCACGTCTTCAGATAGCGACCGAAGTTTCCAATGGTTATTTTTTGAAACTTGTTTCCCCTCATAGATACACTAGACATCGGAGGATGAATTTTGGCTTCTCTCGGAACCCGGAACGGGTCCATTCAGACAAGTAACTAGCCCCTAAAACTATTGCAAAAAAATGCATTTTTTCCCTCTTTCTCTTATTTGTACTCTTTTTAACACCAGATGCGTGCGTAAAAGCCACAACCACTCTTGTTATAACTTTTTTTATATTCCAACTAAACTTTTGGGATCATTTGGAGCTCGAACGCGACGTTGAAAAAAGTTTACTTAGTCACCAAGTAATCAAAATGCCTTGTTATTACCTTGTCATTCCCACGTCTTCACATAGCGACCGAAGTTTTCGATGGTTATTTTTTTTTACTTGTTTCCCCTCATAGATACATTTGAGATCGGAGGACGAAGATTGGCTCCTCTCGGAACCTGGAATGGGTCCATTCAGACAAGAAACTAGCCCCTAAAACTAGTGCAAAAAAATGCATTTTTTCCCTCTTTCTCTTATTTGTACTCGTTTTAACACCAGATGCGTGCGTAAAAGCCACAACCACTCTTGTTATAACTTTTTTATGTTGCAATTAAAATTTTAGGATAATTTGGAGGCCGAACCCGACGTTGAAAAAAGTTTACTTTGTAACCAAGTAATCAAAATGCCTTGTTATTACCTTGTCATTCTCACGTCTTCACATAGCGACCGAAGTTTCCGATGGTTATGTTTTCTTACTTGTTTCCCCTCATAGATACACTTGACATCGGAGGACAAAGATTGTCTCCTCTCTGAGCCCGAAACGGGTCCATTCAGACAAGAAACTAGCCGCTAGAACTAGTGCAAAAAAATGCATTTTTTTCCCTCTTTCTCTTATTTGTACTCGTCTTAACACCAGATGCGTGCGTAAAAGCCACAACCACTCTTGTTATAACTTTTTTATGTTCCAATTAATCTTTTGGGATCAATTAAAGCCCGAACGCGACGTTGAAAAAAGTTTACTTGGTCACCAAGTAATCAAAATGCCTTGTTATTACCTAGTCATTCTCACGTCTTCACATAGCGACCGAAGTTTCCGATGGTTATGTTTTCTTACTTTTTTCCCCTCATAGATACACTTGACATCGCAGGACAAAGATTGGCTCCTCTCTGAGCCCGGAACGGGTCCATTCAGCCAAGAAACTAGCCCCTAAAACTAGTGCAAAAAAATGCATTTTTTTCCCTCTTTCTCTTATTTGTACTCGTTTTAACACCAGATGCGTGCGTAAAAGCCACAACCACTCTTGTTGTAACTTTTTTTATGTTGCAATTAATCTTTTGGGATCAATTGGAGCCCGAACGCGACGTTGAAAAAAGTTGACTTAGTGACAAAGTAATCAAAATGCCTTGCTATTACCTTGTCATTTCCACGTCTTCACATAGCGACCGAAGTTTTCGATTGTTATTTTTTCTTACTTGTTTCCCCTCATAGATACACTTGACATCGGAGGACGAAGATTGGCTCTTCTCGAAACTCGGAACGGGTCCATTCAGACAAGAAACTAGCCCCTAAAACTAGTGCAAAAAAATGCATTTTTTTCCCTCTTTCTCTTATTTGTACTCGTTTTAACACCAGATGCGTGCGTAAAAGGCACAACCACTTTTGTTATAACTTTTTTATGTTGCAATGAAACTTTTGGGATCATTTGGATCATTTCGATGGTTATTTTTTTTACTCTTTTTTCTCTCTTTCTGTTATTTGTACTCGTTTTAACACTAGATGCACGCGTAAAAGCTACAACAACTCTTGTTATAACTTTTTTTATGTTGCAATTAAACTTTTAGGATAATTTGGAGCCCGAACCCGACGTTGAAAAAAGTTTACTTGGTGACGAAGTAATCAAAATGCATGCTATTACCTTGTCATTCCCACGTCTTCACGTAGCGACCGAAGTTTACGGTGGCTATTTTTTTTACTTGTTTCCCCTCATAGATACACTTGCTATCGGAGGACGAAGATTTGCTCCTCTTGGAACCCGGAATGGTTTCATTCAGACAAGAAACTAGCACATAAAACTAGTGCAAAAAAATGCATTTTTTCTCTCTTTCTCTTATTTGTACTCGTTTTAACACCAGATGCGTGTGTAAAAGCCACAACCACTCTTGTTATAACTTTTTTATGTTGCAATTAAACTTTTGGGATCATTTCGAGCCCGAACGCGACGTTGAAAAAAGTATACTTGGTCACCAAGTAATCAAAATGAATTGTTATTACCTTTTCATTCCCACGCCGTCAGATAGCGACCGAAGTTTCCGATGCTTATTTTTTCTTATTTGTTTGCCCTCATAGATACACTTGACATCGGAGGACGAAGATTGGCTCCTCTTGGAACCAGGAACGGGTCCATTCAGACAACAAACTAGCCCCTAAAACTATTGCAAAAAATGCAATTTTTCTCTCTTTCTCTTATTTGTACTCGTTTTAACACCAGATGCGTGCGTAAAAGCCACAACCACTTTTGTTATAACTTTTTTATGTTGCAATTAAACTTTTTGGATCATTTGGAGCCCGAACCCGACGTTGAAAAAAGTTTACTTAGTCACCAAGTAATCAAAATGCCTTGCTATTACCTTGTCATTCCCACGTCTTCAGATAGCGACGAAGTTTCCGATGGTTATTTTTTCGTACTTGTTTCCCCTCATAGATACACTTGACATCGGAGGACGAAGATTGGCTCCTCTCGGAACCCGGAACGGGTCCATTCAGACAAGAAACTAGCCCCTAAAACTAGTGCAAAAAATGCATTTTTTCCCTCTTTCTCTTATTTGTACTCGTTTTAACACCAGATGCGTGCGTAAAAGCCACAACCACTCTTGTTATAACTTTGTTATGTTCCAATTAATCTTTTGGGATCAATTAAAGCCCGAACGCGACGTTGAAAAAAGTATACTTGGTCACCAAGTAATCAAAATGCCTTGTTATTACCTAGTCATTCTCACGTCTTCACATAGCGACCGAAGTTTCCGATGGTTATGTTTTCTTACTTTTTTCCCCTCATAGATACACTTGACATCGGAGGACAAAGATTGGCTCCTCTCTGAGCCCGGAACGGGTCGATTCAGCCAAGAAACTAGCCCCTAAAACTAGTGCAAAAAAATGCATTTTTTTCCCTCTTTCTCTTATTTGTACTCGTTTTAACACCAGATGCGTGCGTAAAAGCCACAACAACTCTTGTAATAACTTTTTTATGTTGCAATTAAACTTTTGGAATCATTTGGAGCCCGAACGCGAAGTTGAAAAAAGTTTACTTGGTCACCAAGTAATCAAAATGCCTTGTTATTTCCTTGTCATTCTCACGTCTTCACATAGCGACCGAAGTTTCCGATCGTTATTTTTTCTTACTTGTTTCCCCTCATTGTTTCACTTGACATCGGAGGATGAAGATTGGCTCCTCTCGGAACCCGGAACAGGTCCATTCAAACAAGAAACTAGCCCCTAAAACTAGTGCAAAAAAATGCATTTTTTCTCTCTTTCTGTTATTTGTACTCGTTTTAACACTACATGCACGCGTAAAAGCTACAACAACTTTTGTTATAACTTTTTTATTTTGCAATTAAACTTTTAGGATAATTTGGAGCCCGAACCCGACGTTGAAAAAAGTTTACTTGGTGACCAAGTAATCAAAATACAATGCTATTACCTTGTCATTCCCACGTCTTCACATAGCGACCGAAGTTTTCGATGGTTATTTTTTTTTACTCTTTTTTCTCTCTTTCTGTTATTTGTACTTGTTTTAACACTAGATGCACGCGTAAAAGCTACAACAACTTTTGTTATAACTTTTTTATGTTGCAATTAAACTTTTAGGATAATTTGGAGCCCGAACCCGACGTTGAAAAAAGTTTACTTGGTGACCAAGTAATCAAAATGCAATGCTATTATCTTGTCATTCCCACGTCTTCACATAGCGACCGAAGTTTTCGATGGTTATTTTTTTTTACTTGTTTCCCCTCATAGATATACTTGACATCAGAGGACGAAGATTGGCTCCTCTCGGAACCCGGAATGAGTCCATTCAGACAAGAAACTAGCCCCTAAACTAGTGCCAAAAAATGCATTTTTTCCGTATTTCTCTTATTTGTACTCGTTTTAACACCAGATGCGTGCCTAAAAGCCCCAACCACTCTTGTTATAACTTTTTTTATGTTGCAATTAAACTTTTAATATAATTTGGAGCCAGAACCGGACGTTGAAAAAAGTTTAGTTGGTAACCAAGTAATCAAAATGTAATGTTATTACCTTGTCATTCCCACGTCTTCACGTAGCGATCGAAGTTTTCGATGGTTTTTTTTTTTTACTTGTTTCCCCTCATAGATACACTTGACATCGGAGGACAAAGATTGGCTCCTCTCGGAACCCGAAATGGGTCCATTCAAACAAGAAACTAGCCCCTAAAACTAGGGGAAAAATGCATTTTTTCCCTCTTTCTCTTATTTGTACTCGTTTTAACACCAGATGCGTGCGTAAAAGCCACAACAACTCTTGTTATAACTTTTTTTATGTTGCAATTAATTTTTTGGGATCATTTGGAGCGCGAACGCGACGTTGAAAAAAGTTTACTTGGTCACCAAGTAATCAAAATGTCTTGTTATTACCTTGTCATTCCCACGTCTTCACATAGCGACCGAAGTTTTCGATGGTTATTTTTTTTTGCTTGTTTCCCCTATTAGATACATTTGACATCGGAGGACGAAGATTGGCTCCTCTCGGAACCCGAAATGGGTCCATTCAGACAAGAAACTAGCACCTAAAACTAGTGCAAAAAAATGCATTTTTCCCTCTTTCTCTTATTTGTACTCGTTTTAACACCAGATGAGTGTGTAAAAGCCACAACCACTCTTGTTATAACTTTTTTTATGTTGCAATTAAACTTTTAGGATAATTTGGAGCCAGAACGCGACGTTGAAAAAAGTTTAGTTTGTGACCAAGTAATCAAAATGCAATGCTATTACCTTGTCATTCCCACGTCTTCACATAGCGACCGAAGTTTTTGATGGTTATTTTTTTTTACTTGTTTTGCCTCATAGATACACTTGACATCGGAGGACGAAGATTGGCTCCTCTCGGAACCCAGAATGGGTCCATTCAGACAAGAAACTAGCCCCTAAAACTAGTGCAAAAAAATGCATTATTTTCCTTCTTTCTCTTATTTGTACTAGTTTTAACACCAGATGCGTGCGTAAAAGCCACAAAAACTCTTGTTATAACTTTTTTTATGTTGCAATTAATCTTTTGGCATCAATTGGAGCCCGAACGCGACGTTGAAAAAAGTTTACTTAGTCACCAAGTAATAAAAATGCCTTGTTATTACCTTGTCATTCCCACGTCTTCACATAGCGACCAAAGTTTTCGATGGTTATTTTTTTTTACTTGTTTCCCCTCATAGATACACTTGACATTGGAGGACGAAGATTGGCTCCTTTCGGAACCCGGAACGGGTCCATTCAGACAAGAAACTAGCCCCTAAAACTAGGGCAAAAAAATGCATTTTTCCCTCTTTCTTATTTGTACTCGTTTTAACACTTGATGCGTGCGTAAAAGCCACAACTGTAGGATCGTGTTTAACCTAAGTGGGGGGGGGAATTAGGTTAATAGATGTTTTTATAAGTTTAATCGAAATTCTTTCTTTCTCTTCTAAATTTGGTTATCTATTAAATAACTATGCTCAAACAATAATTAAATAGTTTGAGAGAGAGAGATAACACCGAGATTGTTTACTCGGTTCGGCCAACCTTGCCTACGTCCGCGCTTCAAGGTTGCTCCTTGAAGATCTTTTCCGCTCTACCTCGAGCTTTACTATGATTGACTTCCGGGTGTCAATCAAACCTTACAAATGACTCTTCTTTCTGAGAGGCGCACCCCTTTACAATTGCTCGTAAATAATAACTTGAAGTTTTTCGAGAATGATTTGAAAAACTACTCTCTCGATCAAAATGAGAGTGATCTTATACAATTTACAATGAGGAGAGAGTAAGAGAAAAGCTAACTAGAAATTTTGGCAGAGTTTGGACGTGCTTTTCTCTCTCGAAAAATCGGCTTATTCTTTTGGCTTCTCATCTCCAATTTATAGATTTCCGTCTGTCAGACTTCGGAGCTGTCGACATATCTTCGAGGGCTGTCGACATAGAGATAGCCGTTAAGACTCACAAGAAGGTAGCCGTTGAAGAATTTTCCTGTCGTTGGTCTCGACCGGTCGACATATCATAGTAGCTGTCGACATACCATCGGTATTTCTAAGTTCTTTGGTCGACATCTACTCTTGGTGGTCGACATGGAAAACTCTCTGTTATTTGGACGGTCGACATAAGTTCTTTAACTGTCGACATAACTTCAGATTTCTTCTTCCGCTGGAAGCTTGAATGGTCGACATACAATTTTTTTCTGGATTCCATGCGGTCGACATAAGTTTTGTCCGGTCGACATTCGATCCAATGTCTTGAACTTTAATCGTCTTCATCTGGTCGACATACTTGATAGACGGTCGACATATGATTCTTCTCTGGTCTTGGTGTGAAAAACGGGTGCGTTAGGTGCGCACTCGGCTCCACGGGGTCGGTGGGTGGATGGTTTGCGGAAGCGTCGATGTGGGTTTGGTGGAGATGGCTCGAGGGAATCTCGAGATGGTCGAAGTGGGTCGAAGGGTATCGCTCGGGAGGTGGGATGGTGGTGGCTCGAAGGTCAAGTGGAGGTGGGGTGAGGCAACTTGAATACCCGGCGATCGAGTAGAACAAGTTTGGTAGACCTCGCTCACGTCCGGATGTGACGCACCGGTCACGCTCACGAGGGTTGATGCCAACTTGGCCGGATATTACGCACCGGAGAAGAAAGGATCGTGAGGAACTGGATTGAATAAGGCACTCGGCTTTTTCATTCAATCAATTC
>QAOC01036634.1:65573-101696 GCA_003255005.1 Begonia fuchsioides | reverse complement strand
GCTCCAAAAATGATATCATCTACATAAATTTGAACAAGAAGGAGGTCCTTCCCTTCATGTTTAGTAAAGAGAGTTGAATTGATTTTTCCCATGTTGAACTCTCTTTCCAGCAGAAAGTTCTTTAATCGATCATACCATGCTCGTGGAGCTTGTTTGAGACCATAAAGAGCTTTATTAAGCTTAAATACATGGTCTAACTTTTCAAAAGACTCAAAACCTAAAGGTTGTTCTACATATACTTCTTCCATGATAAAACTATTTAAAAATGCACTTTTTACATCCATTTGGAAAAGTATAAAGTCCTTGTGACAAGCATAGGCTAGTAGCATCCGAATTGACTCCATTCGGGCCACCGGTGCAAAGGTTTCCTCAAAATCAATTCCTTCTTCTGGGTTATAACCTTTAGCAACCAATCTAGCCTTGTTTCTAACAACTACACCATTTTCGTCTAACTTGTTTTTGAAAACCCATTTAGTTCCGATGATGGTGCGGTCTTTAGGCCTAGGGACCAATTCCCAAACTTGGTTTCTCTCAAATTGATTTAGTTCCTCTTGCATGGCCATTAACCAATTTTCATCCAAAATGGCCTCATCGAATTTCTTAGGTTCTACTTGAGAGATAAAAGCTATATTAGCACATAGGTTTCTAAGAGAGCTTCTAGTTTTTACTCCTAAATTAGGATCACCTACTATGTCCTCTATGGGATGACTTTTGGAATATCTCCATTCTTTAGGTAATTTATCATTGACTGTTCTAATTGGTTCTAGTTCTAGAGAACTTGGAGGACTTTTCGTAGGGACAACATCTAAGAAATTTTTCTTACTCTCATCTAGGCTCAAGGATTCCATTTCTCTTTCCAAATCAATATTTGGATTTTGATTCTCTACAAGAGGTGAGGATTCGTCAAAAGAGATGTTAATTGATTCTTCAACCACTAGAGTTCTTTTGTTGAAAACTCTATAAGCTTTACTAGAATTAGTGCAAAAAAATGCATTTTTTTCTCTCTTTCTGTTATTTGTACTCGTTTTAATGCAAGATGCATGCGTAAAAGCCACAACAACTTTTCTTATAACTTTTTTATGTTGCCATTAAACTTTTAGGATCATTTGGAGCCCGAACACGATGTTGAAAAAAGTTTACTTGGTGACCAAGTAATCAAAATACCTTGTTATTACATTGTCATTCCCACGTCTTCACATAGCGACCGAAGTTTCCGTTGGTTATTTTTTCTTACTTGTTTCCCCTCATAGATACACTTGACATCGGAGGACCAAGATTGGCTCCTCTCGGAACCCGAAACAGGTCCATTAGGACAAGTAACTAGCCCCTAAAATTAGTGCAAAAAAATGAATTTTTTTCCCTCTTTCTCTTATTTGTACACGTTTTAACACCAGATGCGTGCGTCAAAAGCAACAACCACTTATATTATATCTTTTTAATGTTGCAATTAAACTTTTGCGATCATTTACAGCCCGAACACGATGTTGAAAAAAGTTTACTTGGTGACCAAGTAATCAAAATGTCATGTTATTACCTTGTCATTCCCACGTCTTCACATAGCGACCAAAGTTTTCGATGGTTATTTTTTCTTACTTTTTTCCCCTCATAGATACGCTTGACATCGGAGGATGAAGATTGGCTCCTTTCGGAACCTTGAATGGGTCCATTCAGACAAGAAACTAGCCCCAAAAACTAGTGCAAAAAAATGCATTTTTTTCCCTCTTTCTCTTATTTTTTCTCGTTTTAACACCAGATGCGTGCGTAAAAGCAACAATCAATCTTGTTATAACTTTTTTATGTTGCAATTAAAGTTTTGGGACCATTTGGAGCCTGAACCTGACGTTGAAAAAAGTTTACTTGGTGACAAAGTAATCAAAATGCCTTGCTATTACCTTGTCATTCAAACGTCTTCACATAGCGACCGAAGTTTCCGATGGTTATTTTTTCTCACTTGTTTCCCCTCATAGATACACTTGACATCGGAGGACGAAGATTGGCTCCTCTCGGAACCCGGAACGGGTCCATTAAGATAAGAAACTAGCACATCAAACTAGTGCAAAAAAATGCATTTTTTTCTCTCGTTCTCTTATTTGTACTCGTTTTAACACCAGATGCGTGCGTAAAAGCCACAACCACTCTTGTTATAACTTTTTTATGTTGCAATTAATCTTTTGTTATCATTTGGAGCCCGAACGCGACGTTGAAAAAAGTATACTTGGTCACCAAGTAATCAAAATGCATTGTTATTACCTTGTCATTCCCACGTCTTCAGATAGCGACTGAAGTTTCCGATGGTTATTTTTTCTATCTTGTTTCCCCTCATAGATACACTTGACATCGGAGGACGAAGATTGGCTCCTCTTGGAACCCGGAATGGTTTCATTCAGACAAGAAACTAGCCCCTAAAACTAGTGCAAAAAAATGCATTTTTTTCCATCTTTCTCTTATTTGTACTCGTTTTAACACCACATGCGCGCGTAAAAGCCACAATCACTTTTCTTATAACTTTTTTATGTTGCCATTAAACTTTTAGGATCATTTGGGGCCCGAAACCAATGTTGAAAAAAGTTAACTTGGTGATCAAGTAATCAAAATGCCATGCTATTACTTTGTCATTCCCACGTCTTCACATAGCCACCGAAGTTTTCGATGGTTATTTTTTCTTACTTGTTTCCCCTCATAGATACACTTGACATCGGAGGACCAAGATTGGATCCTCTCGGAACTCGGAATTGGTCCATTCATACAAGAAACTAGCCCCTAAAACTAGTGCAAAAAAATGCATTTTTTTCTCTCTTTCTGTTATTTGTACTCGTTTTAACACAAGATGCGTGCGTAAAAGCCACAACCACTTTTGTTATAACTTTTTTATGTTGCAATTCAAGTTTTGGCAGCATTTGGAGCCCGAACCGGACGTTGAAAAAAGTTTACTCGGTCACCAAGTAATCAAAATGCCTTGTTATTACCTTGTCATTTCCACGTCTTCACATAGCGACCGAAGTTTCTGATGGTTATTTTTTCTTACTTGTTTCCCCTCATAGATACACTTGACATCGGAGGACGAAGATTGGATCCTCTCGGAACCCGGAAAGGGTCCATTCAGACAAGAAACTAGCGCCTAAAACTAGTGCAAAAAAATGCATTTTTTTCCCTCTTTCTCTGATTTGTACTCGTTTTAACACCAGATGCGTGCGTAAAAGCAACAGCAACTCTTGTTATAACTTTTTTATGTTGCAATTAAGCTTTTGGGATCATTTGGAGCCAGAACCGGATGTTGTAAAAAGTTTACTTGGTGACCAAGTAATCAAAATGCCTTGCTATTACCTTGTCATTCCCACGTCTTCACATAGCGACCGAAGTTTCCGATCATTTTTTTTTCTTACTTCTTTCGCCTCATAGATACACTTGACATCAGAGGACAAAGATTGACTCCTCTCTGAACCAAGAACGGGGCCATTTAGACAAGAAACTAGCCCCTAAAACTAGTGCAAAAAAATACATTTTTTTTCCTCTTTCTCTTATTTGTCCTCGTTTTAACACCAGATGCGTGCGTAAAAGTAACAACAACTCTTGTTATAACTTTTTTATGTTGAAATTCAAGTTTTGGCAGTATTTGGAGCCCGAACCCGACGTTGAAAAAAGTTTACTTGGTGACCAAGTAATCAAAATGTCATGCTATTACCTTGTCATTCCCACGTCTTCACATAGCGACCAAAGTTTTCGATGGTTATTTTTTCTTACTTTTTTCCCCTCATAGATACACTTGACATCGGAGGATGAAGATTGGCTCCTTTAGGAACCTTGAATGGGTCCATTCAGACAAGAAACTAGCCCCTAAAACTAGTGCAAAAAAATGAATTTTTTTCCCTCTTTCTCTTATTTGTACTCGTTTTAACACCAGATGCGTGCGTAAAAGCAACAACCAACCCTATTATAACTTTTTTATGTTGCAATTAAAGTTTTGGGACCATTTGGAGCCCGAATCCAACGTTGAAAAAAGTTTACTTGGTGACAAAGTAATGAAAATGCCTTGCTATTACCTTGTCATTCCCACGTCTTCACATAGCGACCAAAGTTTCCGATGGTTATTTTTTCGTACTTGTTTCCCCTCATAGATACACTTGACATCGGAGGACGAAGATTGGCTCCTCTCGGAACCCGGAACGGGTCCATTCAGACAAGAAACTAGCCCCTAAAACTAGTGCAAAAAATGCATTTTTTCCCTCTTTCTCTTATTTGTACTCGTTTTAACACCAGATGCGTGCGTAAAAGCCACAACCACTCTTGTTATAACTTTTTTATGTTGCAATTAAACTTTTGGGATCATTTGGAGCCCGAACGCGACGTTGAAAAAAGTATACTTGGTCACCAAGTAATCAAAATGCATTGTTATTACCTTGTCATTTCCATGTCTTCAGATAGCGACCGAAGTTTTCAATGGTTATTTTTTCTTACTTGTTTCCCCTCATAGATACACTTGACATCGGAGGACGAAGATTGGCTCCTCTCAGAACCCGGAACGGTTTCATTCAGACAAGTAACTAGCCCCTAAAACAAGTGAAAAAAATGCATTTTTTTCTCTCTTTCTCTTATTTGTACTCGTTTTAACACAAGATGCGTGCTTAAATGCAACAACCACTCTTGTTATAACTTTTTTATGTTGCAATTAAAGTTTTGGAATCATTTGGAGCCCAAACCCGACGTTGAAAAAAGTTTACTTGGTGACAAAGTAATCAAAATGTCATGTTATTACCTTGTCATTACCACGTTTTGAAATAGCGACCGAAGTTTCCGATAGTTATTTTTTCTCACTTGTTTCCCCTCATAGATACACTTGACATCGGAGGACGAAGATTGGCACCTCTCGGAACCCGGAATGGGTCCATTCAGAGAAGAAACGAGGCCCTAAAACTAGTGCAAAAAATGCAATTTTTCCCTCTTTCTCTTATTTGTACTCATTTTAACACCAGATGCGCGCGTAAAAGCCACAACCACTCTTGTTATAACGTTTTTATGTTCCAATTAAAATTTTGGGATCATTTGGAGCCCAAACCCGACGTTGAAAAATGTTTACTTGGTGACAAAGTAATCAAAATGTCATGCTATTACCTTGTCATTACCACGTTTTCAAATAGCGACCGAAGTTTCCGATAGTTATTTTTTCTCACTTGTTTGCCCTCATAGATACACTTGACATCGGAGGACGAAGATTGGCTCCTCTCGGAACCCGGAATGGGTCCATTCAGACAAGAAACTAGGCCCTAAAACTAGTGCAAAAACTGCATTTTTTCCCTCTTTCTCTTATTTGTACTCGTTTTAACACCAGATGCGCGCGTAAAAGCCACAACCACTCTTGTTATAACTTTTTTATGTTCCAATTAAAATTTTGGGATCATTTCGAGCCCAAACCCGACGTTGAAAAAAGTTTACTTGGTGACCAAGTGATCAAAATGCCTTGCTATTACCTTGTCATTCCCACGTCTACACAAAGCGACCGAAGTTTCCGATGGTTATTTTTTATTACTTGTATCCCCTCATAGATACACTTGACATCGGAGGACGAAGATTGGCTCCTCTCGGAACCCGGAACGAGTCCACTCAGACAGGAAACTAGCCCCTAAAACTAGTGCAAAAAAATACATTTTTTTCCCTCTTTCTCTTATTTGTACTCGTTTTAACACCAGATGCTTACGTAAAAGCAACAATCACTCTTGTTATAACTTTTTTATGTTGCAATTAAACTTTTGGGATCATTTGGAGCCCTAACCCGATGTTGAAAAAAGTATACTTGGTGACCAAGTAATCAAAATGCCATGCTATTACCTTGTCATTCCCACGTCTTCACATAGCGACCGAAGTTTCTGATGGTTATTTTTTCTTACTTGTTTCCCCTCATAGATACACTTGACATCGAAGGACGAAGATTGGCTCCTCTCACAACCCGGAACGGGTCCATTCAGACAAGTAACTAGACCATAAAATTAGTGAAAAAAATGCATTTTTTTCCACTTTCTCTTATTTCTACTCGTTTTAACAACAGATGCGTGCGTAAAAGCAACAACCACTTTTTGTTATAACTTTTTTATGTTGCAATTCAAGTTTTGGCAGCATTTGGAGCCCGAACCCGACGTTGAAAAAAGTTTACTTGGTGACCAAGTAATCAAAATGCCTTGTTATTACCTTGTCATTCCCACGTCTTCACATAACCACCGAAGTTTCCGATGGTTTTTTTTCTTACTTGTTTCCCCTCATAGATACACTTGACATTAGAGGACAAAGATTGGCTCCTCTCGGAACCAGGAACGGGGCCATTAGGACAAGAAACTAGCCCCTAAAACTAGTGCAAAAAAATTCATTTTTTTCTCTATTTCTGTTATTTGTACTTGTTTTAACACAAGATGCGTGCGTAAAAGCCACAACCACTTTTGTTATAACTTTTATATGTTGCAATTAAACTTTTAAGTTCATTTGGAGCCCGAACCCGACGTTGAAAAAAGTTTACTTGGTTACCAAGTAATCAAAATGCCATGCTATTACCTTGTCATTCCCACGTCTTCACATAGCGACCGAAGTTTTCGATGGTTATTTTTTCTTACTTCTTTCCCCTCATAGATACACTTGACATCGGAGGACGAAGATTGGCTCCTCTCGGAACCCGGAACGGGTCCATTCAGACAAGAAACTAGCACATAAAACTAGTGCAAAAAAATGCATTTTTTCTCTCTTTCTCTTATTTGTACTCGTTTTAACACCAGATGCGTGCGTAAAAGCCACAACCACTCTTGTTATAACTTTTTTATGTTGCAATTAAACTTTTGGGATCATTTGGAGCCCGAACGCGACGTTGAAAAAAGTATACTTGGTCACCTAGTAATCAAAATGCATTGTTATTACCTTGTCATTCCCACGTCTTCAGATAGCGACTGAAGTTTCCGATGGTTATTTTTTCTTACTTTTTTACCCTCATAGATACACTTGACATCGGAGGACGAAGATTGGCTCCTCTCGGAACCCGGAACGGTTTCATTCAGACAAGTAACTAGCCCCTAAAACTAGTGCAAAAAAATGCATTTTTTCCATCTTTCTCTTATTTGTACTCGTTTTAACACCAGATGCGCGCGTAAAAGCCATAACCACTCTTGTTATAACTTTTTTATGTCTCAATTATACTTTTGGGATCATTTGGAGCCCCAAACCAACGTTGGAAAAAGTTAACTTGGTGATCAAGTAATCAAAATGCCATGCTATTACCTTGTCATTCCCACGTCTTCACATAGCGACCGAAGTTTTCGATGGTTATTTTTTCATACTTGTTTCCCCTCATAGATACACTTGACATAGGAGGACGAAGCTTGGCTTCTCTCGGAACCCGGAATGGGTCCATTAAGACAAGAAACTAGCCCCTAAAACTAGTGCAAAAAAATCCATTTTTTCCTTCTTTCTCTAATTTGTACTCGTTTTAACACCAGATGCGTGCGTAAAAGCAACAGCCACTCTTGTTATAACTTTTTTATGTTGCAATTAAACTTTTGGGATCATTTGGAGACAGAACCCGATGTTGAAAAAAGTTTACTTGGTGACCAAGTAATCAAAATGCCATGCTATTAACTTGTCATTCCCACGTCTTCACATAGCGACCGAAGTGTCCGATCGTTATTTTTTCTTACTTGTTTCCCCCCATAGATACACTTGACATCGGAGGATGAAGATTGGATCATCTCGGAACCCGTAATTGGTTCATTCAGACAACAAACTAGCCCCTAAAACTAGTGAAAAAAATGCATTTTTTTCCAGCTTTCTCTTATTTGTACTCATTTTAACACCAGATGCGCGCGTAAAAGCCACAACCACTCTTGTTATAACTTTTTTATGTCCCAATTGAACTTTTGGGATCATTTGGAGCCCAAACCCGACGTTGAAAAAGTTTACTTGGTGACCAAGTAATCAAAATGCCATGCTGTTAACTTGTCATTCCCACGTCTTCACATAGCGACCGAAGTTTCCGATCGTTATTTTTTTTTACTTGTTTCCCCTCATAGAGACACTTGACATCGGAGGACGAAGATTGGCTCCTCTCGGAACCTGTAACGTGACAATTAAGACAAGAAACTAGCCGCTAAAACTAGTGCAAAAAAATGCAATTTTTTGCCTCTTTCTCTTATTTGTACTCGTTTTAGCACCAGATGCGTGCGTAAAAGCCACAACCACTCTTCTTATAACTTTTTTATGTTGCAATTAAACTTTTGGAATGATTTGGAGCCCTAACCAGACGTTGAAAAAAGTATACTTGGTGACCAAGTAATCTAAATGCCATGCTATTACCTTGTCGTTCCCACGTCTTCACATAGCGACCGATGTTTTCGATGGTTATTTTTTCTTACTTGTTTCCCCTTATAGATACACTTGACATCGGAGGACGAAATTTGGCTCCTCTCGGAACCCGGAACGGGTCCATTCAGACAAGAAACTAGCCCCTAAAACTAGTGCAAAAAAATTCATTTTTTTCTCTATTTCTATTATTTGTACTCGTTTTAACACAAGATGCGTGCGTAAAAGCCACAACCACTTTTGTTATAACTTTTTTATGTTGCAATTAAACTTTTAAGTTAATTTGGAGCCCAAACCCGACGTTGAAAAAAGTTTACTTGGTTACCAAGTAATCAAAATGCCATGCTATTACCTTGTCATTCCCACGTCTTCACATAGCGACCGAAGTTTCCGATGGTTATTTTTTCTTACTAGTTTTCCCTCATAGATATGCTTAAAATCGGAGGACGAAGATTGGCTCCTCTCGGAACCCGGAACGGGTCCATTCAGACAAGAAACTAGCAACTAAAACTAGTGCAAAAAAATGCATTTTTTCCCTCTTTCTCTTATTTGTACTCGTTTTAGCACCAGATGCGTACGTAAAAGCCACAACCACCCTTCTTATAACTTTTTTAAGTTCCAATTAAACTTTTGGAATCATTTGGAGCCCTAACCCGACGTTGAAAAAAGTTTACTTGGTGACCAAGTAATCAAAGTGCCATGCTATTACCTTGTCATTCCCACGTCTTTATATAGCGACCGAAGTTTCCGATGGTTCTTTTTTCTTACTTGTTTCCCCTCATATATACACTTGACATCGGAGGACGAAGATTGGCTTCTCTCGGAACCCGGAACGGGTCCATTCAAACAAGAAACTAGCCCCTAAAACTAGTGCAAAAAAATGCAGTTTTTCCCTCTTTCTATTATTCGTACTCGTTTTAACGCCAGATGCGTGCGTAAAAGCCACAACCATTCTTGCTATAAGTTTTTTATGTTGCAATTAATTTTTTCGGATCATTTGGAGCCGAACCCGACGTTGAAAAAAGTTTACTCGGTCACAAAGTAATCAAAATGCCTTGTTATTACCTTGTCATTCCCACGTTTTCACATAGCGACCGAAGTTTCTGATGGTTATTTTTTTCTTACTTGTTTCTCCTCATAGATACACTTGACATCGGAGGACGAAGATTTGCTCCCCTGGGAACCCGGAACGGGTCCATTCAAAAAACAAACTAGCCCATAAAACTAGTGCAAAAAAATGCATTTTTTCCCTCTTTCTCTTATTTGTACTCATTATAACGCCAGATGCGTGCATAAAAGCAACAACCACTCTTGTCATATCTTTTTTATGTTGCAATTAAAGTTTTGGAATCATTTGGAGCCCGAACCCGACGTTGAAAAAAGTTTACTTGGTGACCAAGTAATCAAAATATCATGCTATGACATTGTCATTCCCACGACTTCACATAGCGACCGAAGTTTTCGATTGTTATTATTTCTTACTTGTTTCCCCTCATAGATACACTTGACATCGGAGGACGAAGATTGGCTCCTCTCGGAACCCGGAACAGGTCAATTCAGAAAACAAACTAGCCCCTAAAACTATTACAAAAAAATACATTTTTTCCCTCTTTCTCTTATTTGTATTTGTTTTAACACCAGATGCGTGCGTAAAAGCCACAAAAACTATTGTTATAACTTTTTTATGTTGCAATTAAACTTTTGGGATCATTTGGAGCCCAAACCCGACGTTGAAAAAAGTTTACATGGTGACAACGTAATAAAAATGCCTTGCTATTACCTTGTCATTCCCACGTCTTCACATAGCGACCGAAGTTTCTGATGGTTATTTTTTCTTACTAGTTTTCCCTCATAGATATGCTTAACATCGGAGGACGAAGATTGGCTCCTTTCGGAACCAGGAACGGGTCCATTCAGACAAGAACTAGCCACTAAAACTAGTGCAAAAAAATGCATTTTTTCCCTCTTTCTCTTATTTGTACTCGTTTTTGCACCAGATGCGTGCGTAAAAGCCACAACCACTCTTCTTATAACTTTTTTAAGTTGCAATTAAACTTTTGGAATCATTTGGAGCCCTAACCCGACGTTGAAAAAAGTATACTTGGTGACCAAGTAATCAAAATGCCATGCTATTACCTTGTCATTCCCACGTCTTGATATAGCGACCGAAGTTTCCGATGGTTACTTTTTCTTACTTGTTTCCCCTCATATATACACTTGACATCGGAGAACGAAGATTGGCTTCTCTAGGAACCCAGAACGGGTCCATTCAAACAAGAAACTAGCCCCTAAAACTAGTGCAAAAAAATGCATTTTTTCCCTCTTTCTCTTATTTCTACTCGGTTTAACACCAGATGCGTGCGTAAAAGCCACAACCACTCTTGTTATAACTTTTTTATGTTGCAATTAAATTTTTACGATCATTTGGAGCCCAAACCCGACGTTGAAAAAAGTTTACTTAGTGACCAAGTAATCAAAATGCCTTGCTATCAGCTCATAGATACACTTGACATCGGAGGACGAAGATTGGCTCCTCTTGGAACCCGGAAAGGGTCCATTTAGACAAGAAACTAGCCGCTAAAACTAGCGCAAAAAAATGCATTTTTTTCCCTCTTTCTCTTATTTGTACTCGTTTTAGCACCAGATGCGTGCGTAAAACCCACAACCACTCTTCTTATAACTTTTTTAAGTTGCAATAAACTTTTGGAATCATTTGGAGCCCTAACCCGATGTTGAAAAAAATTTACTTGGTGAGCAAGTAATCAAAATATCATGCCATTACCTTGTCATTCCCACGTCTTCACATAGCGACCGAAGTTTCCGATGGTTATTTTTTCTTACTTGTTTCAGCTCATAGAGACACTTGACATCGGAGGACGAAGATTGGCTCCTCTCGGAACCCGGAAGGAGACACTTGACATTTGGAGCCNGTAATCAAAATATCATGCCATTACCTTGTCATTCCCACGTCTTCACATAGCGACCGAAGTTTCCGATGGTTATTTTTTCTTACTTGTTTCAGCTCATAGAGACACTTGACATCGGAGGACGAAGATTGGCTCCTCTCGGAACCCATAAGGAGACACTTGACATTTGGAGCAATAACCAGACGTTGAAAAAAGTATACTTGGTGACCAAGTAATCTAAATGCCATGCTATTACCTTGTCATTCCCATGTCTTCACATAGCGACCGATGTTTTCGATGGTTATTTTTTCTTACTTGTTTCCCCTTATAGATACACTTGACATCGGAGGACGAAATTTGGCTCCTCTCGGAACCCGTAACGGGTCCATTCAGACAAGAAACTAGCCCCTAAAACTAGTGCAAAAAAATGCATTTGTTTCCCTCTTTCTCTTATTTGTACTCGTTTTAACACCAGATGCGTGCGTAAAAGCAACAACCACTCTTGTTATAACTTTTTTTTGTTGCAATTAAACTTTTGGGATCATTTGGAGCCCGAACGCGACGTTGAAAAAAGTTTACATGGTGACCAAGTAATCAAAATGCCTTGCTATTACCTTGTCATTCCAACGTCTTCACATAGCGTTCGAAGTTTCCGATGGTTATTTTTTCATACTTATTTCCCCTCATAGATACACTTGACATCGGAGGATGAATATTGGCTCCTCTCGGAACCCGGAATGGGTCCATTCAGACAAGAAACTAGCCCCTAAGACTAGTGCAAAAAAATGCATTTTTTTCCCTCTTTCTCTTATTTCTACTCGTTTTAACAACAGATGCGTGCGTAAAAGCCACAACTACTCTTGTTATCACTTTTTTATGTTGCAATTAAACTTTTGGGATCATTTGGAGCCCAAACGCGACGTTGAAAAAAGTTTACTTGGTGACCAAGTAAACGAAATGCGATGCTATTACCTTGTCATTCCCACGTCTTCACAAAGCGATCGAAGTTTTCGATGGTTATTTTTTCTTACTTGTTTCAGCTCATAGAGACACTTGACATCGGAGGACGAAGATTGGCTCCTCTCGGAACCCGGAACGGGTCCATTCAGACAAGAAACTAGCCGCTAAAACTAGTGCAAAAAAATGCATTTTTCTCCCTCTTTCTCTTATTTGTACTCGTTTTAACACCAGATGCGTGCGTAAAAGCCGTAACCACTCTTGTTATAACTTTTTTTTGTTGCAATTAAACTTTTGGAATCATTTGGAGCCCTAACCCGACGTTGAAAAAAGTATACTTGGTGACCAAGTAATCAAAATGCCATGCTATTACCTTGTCGTTCCCATGTCTTCACATGGCGACCGAAGTTTTCGATGGTTATTTTTTCTTACTTGTTTTCTCCTTATAGATACACTTGACATCGGAGGACGAAGTTTGGCTCCTCTAGGAACCCGGAACGGGTCCATTCAGACAAGAAACTAGCCCCTAAAACTAGTGCAAAAAAAACATTTTTTTCCCTCTTTCTCTTATTTGTACTCGTTTTAACACCAGATGCGTGCGTAAAAGCCACAACCACTCTTGTTATAACTTTTTTTTGTTGCAATTAAACTTTTGGGATCATTTAGAGCCCGAACGCGACGTTGAAAAAAGTTTACATGGTGACCAAGTAATCAAAATGCCTTGCTATTACCTTGTCATTCCAACGTATTCACATAGCGTTCAAAGTTTCCGATGATTATTTTTTCGTACTTATTTCCCCTCATAGATACACTTGACATCGGAGGACAAAGATTGGCTCCTCTCGGAACCCGGAACGGGTCCATTCAGACAAGAAACTAGCCCCTAAAACTAGTGCAAAAAAATGCATTTTTCCCTCTTTCTCTTATTTCTACTCGGTTTAACACCAGATGCGTGCGTAAAAGCCACAACCACTCTTGTTATAACTTTTTTATGTTGCAATTAAATTTTTTGGATCATTTGGAGCCCGAACCCGACGTTGAAAAAAGTTTACTTAGTGACCAAGTAATCAAAATGCCTTGCTATTACCTTGTCATTCCCACGTCTTCACATAGCGACCGAAGTTTCCGATGGTTATTTTTTCTTACTTGTTTCAGCTCATAGAAACACTTGACATCGGAGGAAGAAGATTGGCTCCTCTTGGAACCCGGAAAGGGTCCATTTAGACAATAAACTAGCCGCTAAAACTAGTGCAAAAAATGCATGTTTTCCTTCTTTCTCTTATTTGTAGTCGTTTTAACACCAGATGCGTGCGTAAAAGGCGCAACTACTCTTGTTATAACTTTTTTATGTTGCAATTAAACTTTTGGGATCATTTGGAGCCCAAACGCGACGTTGAAAAAAGTTTACATGCTGACCAAGTAATAAAAATGCCTTGTTATTACCTTGTCATTCCCACGTCTTCACATAGCGACCGAAGTTTCAGATGGTTATTTTTTCTTACTAGTTTTCCCTCATAGATATACTTAACATCGGAGGACAAAGATTGGCTCCTCTCGGAACCCGAAACGGGTCCATTTAGACAAGAAAATAGCCACTAAAACTAGTGCAAAAAAATGCATTTTTTCCCTCTTTCTCTTATTTGTACTCGTTTTAGCACCAGATGTGTGCGTAAAAGCCACAACCACTCTTCTTATAACTTTTTTAAGTTGCAATTAAACTTTTGCAATCATTTGGAGCCCGAACCCGACGTTGAAAAAAGTTTACTTAGTGACCAAGTAATCAAAATGCCATGTTATTACCTTGTCATTCCCACGTCTTCACATAGCGACCAAAGTTTTCGATGGTTATTTTTTCCTACTTATTTCCCCTCATAGATACACTTGACATCGGAGGACGAAGATTGGCTCCTCTCGGAACCCGGAACAGGTCCATTCAGAAAACAAACTAGCCCCTAAAACTAGTGCAAAAAAATTAATTTTTTTCCTTCTTTCTCTTATTTGTAGTCGTTTTAACACCAGATGCGTGCGTAAAAGCCACAACCAATCTTGTTATAACTTTTTTATGTTGCAATTAAACTTTTGAGATCATTTGGAGCCCAAACGCGACGTTGAAAAAAGGTTACTTGGTGACCAAGTAATCAAAATGCCATGCTATTACCTTGTCATTCCCACGTCTTCACATAACGACCGAAGTTTCCGATGGTTAGTTTTTCTTACTTGTTTCCCCCTATAGATACACTTGACATCGGAGGACGAAGATTGGCTCCTCTCGGAACCCGGAACGGGTCCATTCAGACAAGAAACTAGCCGCTAAAACTAGAGCAAAAAATTAAATTTTTCTCCCTCTTTCTCTTATTTGTACTCGTTTTAACACCAGATGCGTGCGTAAAAGCCGCAACCACTCTTGTTATAACTTTTTTTTGTTCCAATTAAACTTTTGGAATCAATTGGAGCCCTAACCCGACGTTGAAAAAAGTATACTTGGTGACCAAGTAATCAAAATGCCATGCTATTACCTTGTCGTTCCCATGTCTTCACATGGGGACCGAAGTTTTCGATAGTTATTTTTTCTTACTTGTTTCCCCTTATAGATACACTTGACATCGGAGGACGAAGATTCGCTCCTCTCGGAACCCGGAACGGGTCCATTCAGACAGGAAACTAGCCCCTAAAACTAGTGGAAAAAAATGCATTTTTTCCCTCTTTCTCTTATTTGTACTCGTTTTAACACCAGATGCGTGCGTAAAAGCCACAACCACTCTTGTTATAACTTTTTTTTGTTGCAATTAAACTTTTGGGATCATTTGAAGCCCGAACGCGACGTTGAAAAAAGTTTACATGGTGACCAAGTAATCAAAATGCCTTGCTATTACCTTGTCATTCCAACGTCTTCACATGGCGTTCAAAGTTTCTGATGGTTATTTTTTCTTACTTATTTCCCCTCATAGATACACTTCACATCGGAGGATGAAGATTGGCTCCTCTCAGAACCCGGAATGGGTCCATTCATATAAGAAACTAGCCCCTAAAACTAGTGCAAAAAAATGCATTTTTTTCCCTCTTTCTCTTATTTGTACTCGGTTTAACACCAGATGCGTGCGTAAAAGCCACAACCACTCTTGTTATAACTTTTTTATGTTGCAATTAAATTTTTGGGATCATTTGGAGCCCGAACCCGACGTTAAAAAAAGTTTACTTAGTGACCAAGTAATCAAAATGCCTTGCTATTACCTTGTCATTCCCACGTCTTCACATAGCGACCGAAGTTTCCGATGGTTATTTTTTCTTACTTGTTTCAGCTCATAAATACACTTGACATCGGAGGACGAAGATTGGCTCCTCTCGAAACCCGGAACGGGACCATTCAGACAAGAAACTAGCCCCTAAAACTAGTGCAAAAAAATACAGTTTTTTCCTATTTCTCTTGTTTGTACTCATTTTCACATGAGATGCGTCCGTAAAAGCAACAACTACTCTCGTTTCCCCTCATTGATTTCACTTGACATCGGAGGACAAAGATTGTCTCTTCTCGGAACCCAGAATGCGTCCATTCAGACAAGAAACTAGCCCCTAAAATTAGTTGAAAAAAATGCATTTTTTTCTCTCTTTCTCTTATTTGTACTCGTTTTAACACCAGATGCGTGTGCAAAAGCCACAATCACTCTTGTTAAAAAAATTTTATGTTGCAATTAAATTTTTGGGATCATTTGGAGCCCGAACCCGACGTTGTAAAATGTTTACTTGGTCACTAAGTAATCAAAATGTCTTGTTATTACCTTGTCATTCCCACGTCTTGACATAGCGACCGAAGTTTCCGATGGTTATTTTTTCTTACTTGTTTCCCCTTATAGATGCAATTGACATCGCAGGACGAAGATTGGTTCCTCTCGGAACCCAGAACGGGTCCATTCAGACAACAAACTAGCCCCTAAAACTAGTGCAAAAAAATTAATTTTTTTCCTTCTTTCTCTTATTTGTACTCGTTTTAACACCAGATGCGTGCGTAAAAGCCACAACCACTCTTGTTATAACTTTTTTATGTTGTAATTAAACTTTTGGGATCATTTAGAGCCCGAACGCGATATTGAATAAAGTTTACTTGGTCACCAAGAAATCAAAATGCCTTATTATTACCTTGTCATTTCCACGTCTTCACATAGCGACCGAAGTTTCGATGGTTATTTTATCTTACTTGTTTCCGTTAATAGATACACTTGACATCGGAGAACGAAGATTGGCTCCTCTCGAAACCCAGAACGGGTCCATTCAGACAAGAAACTAGCACCGAAAACTAGTGCAAAAAATGAATGTTTTTCCCTATTTCTCTTATTTGTACTCGTTTTAACACCAGATGTGTGCGTAAAAGCCACAACCACTATTGTTATAACTTTTGCAATCAAAATGCCTTGCTATTACCTTGTCATTGCCACGTCTTCAGATAGCGACCGAAGTTTCCGATGGTTATTTTTTCTTACCTGTTTCCCCTCGTAGATACACTTGACATCGGAGAACGAAGATTCGCTCCTCTCGGAACCTGAAACGGGTCCATTCAGACAAGAAACTTGCACCAAAAACTAGTGCAAAAAAATTCATTTTTTCCCTCTTTCTCTTATTTGTACTCGTTTTAACACTAGATGCGTGCGTAAAAGCCACAACCACTCTTGTTATAACTTTTTTATGTTGTAATTAAACTTTTGGGATCATTTTGAGCCCGAACACGACGTTGAAAAAAGTTTACTTGGTGACCAAGTAATTAAAATGCCTTGCTATTACCTTGTCATTCCCACGTCATCACATAGCGACCGAAGTTTCCGGTGGTTATTTTTTCTTACTTGTTTCCCCTCATAGATACACTTGACTTCAGAGAACGAAGATTCGCTCCTCTCGGAACCCAGAACGGGTCCATTCAGACAAGTAACTAGCCCCTAAAATTAGTGAAAAAATGCATTTTTTCCCTCTTTCTCTTATTTGTACTCGTTTTAACACCAGATGCGTGCGTAAAAGCAACAACCACTCTTGTTATAACTTTTTTATGTTGTAATTAAACTTTTGGGATCATTTAGAGCCCGACTGCGACATTGAATAAAGTTTACTTGGTCACCAAGTAATCAAAATACCTTGTTATTACCTTGTCATTCCCACATCTTCACATAGCAACCAAAATTTCCGATGGTTATTTTTTCTTACTTGTTTCCCCTTATAGATACACTTGACATCGGAGGACGAAGATTGGATCCTCTCGGAACCCAGAACAGGTCCATTGAGACAAGAAACTAGCCCCTAAAACTAGTGCAAAAAAATGCATTTTTTCCCTCTTTCTCTTATTTGTACTCGTTTTAACACCAGATGCATGCGTAAAAGCAACAATCACTCTTGTTATAACTTTTTTATGTTGCAATTAAACTTTTGGGATCATTTTGAGCCTGAACACGACGTTGAAAATAGTTTACTTGGTGACCAAGTAATTAAAATGCCTTGGTATTACCTTGTCATTCCCACGTCTTCACATAGCGACCGAAGTTTCCGATGGTTATTTTTTCTTACTTGTTTCCCCTTATAGAAGCAGTTGACATCGGAGGACAAAGATTGGCTCCTCTCTGAAACAGGAACGGGTCCATTCAGACAAGAACTAGCCCCTAAAACTAGTGCAAAAAAAAGCATTTTTTTCCTCTTTCTCTTATTTGTACTCATTTTAACACCAGATTCGTGCGTAAAAGCCACAACGACTCTTGTTATAACTTTTTATGTTGTAATTAAACTTTTAGGATCATTTAGAGCCTGACCGCGACATTGAATAAAGTTTACTTTGTCACCAAGTAATCAAAATGCTTTGTTATTACCTTGTCATTTCCACGTCATCACATAGCGACCGAAGTTTCCGATGGTTATTTTTTCTTACTTGTTTCCCCTCATAGATACACTTGACTTCAGAGAACGAAGATTCGCTACTCTCGGAACCCAGAACGGGTCCATTCAGACAAGTAACTCGCCCCTAAAATTAGTGAAAAAAATGTATTTTTTCCCTCTTTCTCTTATTTGTACTCGTTTTAACACCAGATGCGTGCGTAAAAGCCACAACCACTCTTGTTATAACTTTTTTATGTTGTAATTAAACTTTTGGGATCATTTAGAGCTAGACCACGACATTGAATAAAGTTTACTTGGTCAACAAGTAATCAAAATGCTTTGTTATTACCTTGTCATTTCCACGTCATCACATAGCGACCGAAGTTTCCGATGGTTATTTTTTCTTACTTGTTTCCCTGATAGATACACTTGACATCAGAGAACGAAGATTCGCTCCTCTCGGAACCCAGAACGGGTCCATTCGGACAAGTAACTAGCCCCTAAAATTAGTGAAAAAAATGGATTTTTTTCCTCTTTCTCTTATTTGTACTCGTTTTAACACCAGATTCGTGCGTAAAAGCCACGACCACTCTTGTTATAACTTTTTTATGTTGTAAATAAACTTTTGGGATCATTTAGAGCCCGACCGCGACATTGAATAAAGATTACTTGGTCACCAAGTAATCAAAATGCCTTGTTATTACCTTGTCATTCCCACGTCTACACATAGCGACCGAAGTTTCCGATGGTTATTTTTTATTACTTGTTTTCCCTCATAGATACACTTCACATCAGAGGACAAAGATTGGCTCCTCTCAGAACCCGGAACGGGTCCATTCAGAAAAGAAACTAGACCCTAAAACTAGTGCAAAAAAATACATTTTTTTGCCTCTTTCTCTTTTTTATACTCGTTTTAACACCAGATGCGTGCGTAAAAGCCATAACCAGTCTTGTTATGACTTTTTTATGTTGCAATTAAACTTTTGGTGACCAAGTAATCAAATTGCCTTGCTCTTACCTTGTCATTCCCACGTCTTCACATAGCGACCGAAGTTTCCGATGATTATTTTTTCTTACTTATTTCCCCTTAAAGATACACTTGAAATCGGAGGACGAAGATTGGCTCCTCTCGGAACCCGGAACGAGTCCATTCAGACAAAAAACTAGCCCCTAAAACTAGTGCAAAAAAATACATTTTTTTCCTTTTTCTCTTATTTGTACTCGTTTTAACACCAGATGCGTGTGTAAAAGCACCAACCACTCTTGTTATAACTTTTTTATGTTGTAATTAAAATTTTGGGGTCATTTAAAGACCGAACCCGACGTTGAAAAAAGTTTACTTGGTCACCAAGTAATCAAAATGGCTTGTTATTACCTTGTCATTCCCACGTCTTCACATAGCGACTGAAGTTTCCGATGGTTATTTTTTCTTAGTTGTTTCCCCTCATAGATACACTTGACATCGGAGGACGAAGATTGGCTCCTCTCAGAACCCGAAACAGGTCCATTCAGACAAGAAACTAGGCCTTAAAACTAGTGCAAAGAAAATGTATTTTTCCCCTCTTTCTCTTATTTGTACTCATTTTAACACCAGATGCGTGCGTAAAAGCCACAACCACTCTTATTATAACCTTTTTATGTTGCAATTAAACTTTTGGAATCATTTGGAGACCAAACTAGACGTTGAAAAAAGTTTAGTTGGTCACCAAGTAATCAAAATGTCTTGTTATTAACTTGTCATTTCCACGTCTTCACATAGCGACCGAAGTTTCCGATGGTTATTTTTTCTTTCTAGTTTCCCTCATAGATACACTTGACATCGGAGGACGAAGATTGGCTCCTCTCGGAACCCGGAACGGGTCCATTCAGAAAAGAAACTAGGCCCTAAAACTAGTGCAAAAAAATGCATTTTTTCCCTCTTTCTCGTATTTGTACTCGTTTTAACACCAGATGCTTGCGTAAAAGCAACAACAACTCTTGTTATAACTTTTTTATGTTGCAATTAAACTTTTGGGATAATTTGGAGCCCGAACCCGACGTTGAAAATAGTTTACTTGGTGACCAAGAAATCAAAATGCCTTGTTATTACCTTGTCATTCCCACGTCTTCACATAGCGACTGAAGTTTCCGATGGTTATTTTTTCTTACTTGTTTCCCCTCATAGATACACTTGACATCGGAGGACGAATGTTGGCTCCTCTAGGAACCCAGTACGTGTCCATTCAGACAAAAAAACTAGCCCCTAAAACTAGTGCAAAAAAAGCATTTTTTTCCCTCTTTCTCGTATTTGTACTCGTTTTAACACAAGATGCGTGCCAAAAAGCCACAACCACTCTTGTTATAAATTTTTTAAGTTGCAATTAAACCTTTGGGATCTTTTGGAGACTGAAAGCGACTTGAAAAAAGTTTACTTGGTCACCAAGTACTCAAATGCCTTGTTATTACCTTGTCATTCCCACGTCTTCACATAGCGACCAAAGTTTTCGATGGTTATTTTTTCTTACTTGTTTTCCCTCATAGATACACTTGACATTGGAGGACGAAGATTGGCTCCTCTCGGAACCCGGAACGGGTCCATTCATACAAGAAACTAGCCCCTAAAAAAGTGCAAAAAAATGCATTTTTTTCCCTCTTTCTCTTATTTGTACTCGTTTTAACACCAGATGCGTGCGTAAAAGCAACAACCACTCTTGTTATAACTTTTGTATTTTATAATTAAACTTTTGGGATCATTTGGAGCCCAAACCCGACGTTGAAAAAAGTTTACTTGGTCACCAAGTAATCAAAATGCCTTGTTATTGCCTTGTCATTCCCACTTCACATAGTGACCGAAGTTTTCGATCGTTATTTTTTCTTACTTGTCTCCCCTCATAGATTCACTTGAAATCGGAGGATGAAGATTGGCTCCTCTCAAAACCCCGAACGGGTCCATTCAGGCAAGAAACTAGCCCCTAAAACTAGTGCAAAAAAATGCATTTTTTTCCCTCTTTCTCTTATTTGTACTCGTTTTCACACCAGATGCGTGCGTAAAAGCCACAACCACTCTTGTTATAACTTTTTTATGTTGCAATTAAACTTTTGGGATCATTTGGAGCCAGAACGCGACGTTCAAAAAAGTTTACTTGGTCACCAAGTAATCAAAATGCCTTCTTATTACCTTGTCATTCCCACGTTTTCACATAGCGACCGAAGTTTCCGATGGTTATTTTTTCTTACTTGTTTCCCCTTATAGATACACTTGACATCGGAGGACGAAGATTGGCTCCTCTCGGAACCCGGAATGGGTCCATTCAGACAAGAAACTAGCCCCTAAAACTAGTGCAAAAAAATGTATTTTTTTCCCTCTTTCTCTTATTTGTATTCGTTTTAACACCAGATGCGTGCGTAAAAGCCACAACCACTCTTGTTATCACTTTTTTATGTTGCAATTAAACTTTTGGGATCATTTGGAGCCCGAACCCGACGTTGAAAAAAGTTTACTTCGTCACCAAGTAATCAAAATGCCTTGTTATTACCTTGTCATTCCCACGTCTTCACATAGCGACCGAAGTTTCCGATGGTTATTTTTTCTTACTTGTTTTCCCTCATAGATACACTTGAAATTGGAGGACGAATATTGGCTACTCTCGGAACCCGGAACGGGTCCATTCAGGCAAGAAACTAGCCCCTAAAACTAGTGCAAAAAAATGCATTTTTTCCCTCTTTCTCTTATTTGTACTCGTTTTAACACCATATGCGTGCGTAAAAGCAACAACCACTCTTGTTATAACTTTTTTATGTTGCAATTAAAGTTTTGGGATCATTTGGAGCCTGATTGTGACGTTGAAAAAAGTTTACTTGGTCACCAAGTAATCAAAATTCCTGGTTATTACCTTGTCATTCCCACGTCTTCACATAGCGACCAAAGTTTACGATGGTTATTTTTTCTTACTTGTTTCCCCTCATAGATACACTTGACATCGGAGGACGAAGATTCGCTCCTTTTCGAAACCCGGCAAGGGTCCATTCAGAGAAGAAACTAGCCCCTCAAACTAGGGCAAAAAATGCATTTTTTCCCTCTTTCTCGTATTTGTACTCGTCTTAACACCAGATGCGTGCGTAATAGCAACAACCACTCTTGTTATAACTTTTTTCTGTTGCAATTAAACTTTTAGGATCATTTGGAACCTGAACCCGAGGTTGAAAAAGGTTTACTTGGTCACCAAGTAATCAAAATGCCTTGTTATTACCTTGTCATTCCCACGTCTTCACATAGCGACCGAAGTTTCCGATTGTTTTTTTTTCGTACTTATTTCCCCTCATAGATACACTTGAAATCAAAGGACGAAGATTGACTCCTCTCAGAACACGGAACGGGTCCATTCAGAAAAGAAACTAGCCCCTAAAACTAGGGGGAAAAAATGCATTTTTTCCCTCTTTCTCTTATTTGTACTCGTTTTAACACCAGATGCGTGCGTAAAAGCAACAACCACTCTTGTTATAACTTTTTTATGTTGCAATTAAACTTTTGGCAGCATTTGGAGCCCGAACGCGACGTTGAAAAAAGTTTACTTGGTGACAAAGTAATCAAAATGCCTTGCTATTACCTTGTTATTCCCACGTCTACACATAGCGACCGAAGTTTCCGATGGTTATTTTTTCTTATGTGTTTCCCTCATAGATACACTTTACATCGAAGGATGAAGATTGGCTCCTCTCAGAACCCGGAACGGGTCCATTCAGACAAGAAACTAGCCTCTAAAACTAGTGCAAAAAAATACATTTTTTTCCTCTTTCTCTTATTTGTACTCGTTTTAACACCAGATGCTTGCGTAAAAGCAACAATCACTCTTGTTATAACTTTTTTATGTTGCAATTAAACTTTTAGGATCATTTGGAGCCTGAACCCGACGTTGAAAAAAGTTTACTTGGTGACCAAGTAATCAAATGCCTTGGCATTACCTTGTCATTCCCACGTCTTCACATAGCAACCGAAGTTTCCGATGGTTAGTTTTTCTTACTTTTTTCCCCTCATAGATACACTTGACATCGGAGGACGAAGATTCGCTCCTCTCAGAACCCGGCAAGGGTCTATTCAGAGAAGAAACTAGCCCCTAAAACTAGGGCAAAAAAATGCATTTTTTCCCTCTTTCTCGTATTTGTACTCGTCTTAACACCAGATGCGTTTGTAAAAGCAACAACCACTCTTGTTATAACTTTTTTCTGTTACAATTAAACTTTTAGGATAATTTGGAGCCTGAACCCGACGTTGAAAGAAGTTTACTTTGTCATCAAGTAATCAAAATGCCTTGCTATTACCTTGTCATTCTCACGTCTTCACATAGCGACCGAAGTTTCCGATGGTTATTTTTTCTTACTTGTTTCCCCTCATAGTTACACTTGAAATCAGAGGACGAAGATTGGCTCCTCTCGGAACCCGGAATGGGTCCATTCAGAGAAGAAACTAGCCCCTAAAACTACGGGGAAAAAATGAATTTTTTTCCCTCTTTCTTTTTTTTGTACTCGTTTTAACACCAGATGCGTGCGTAAAAGCAACAACAACTCTTGTTATAACATTTTTATATTGCAATTAAGCTTTTGGGATCATTCAGAGCCCGAACGCGACGTTGAAAAAAGTTTACTTGGTCACTAAGTAATCAAAATGCCTTGTTATTACCTTGTCATTCCCACATCTTCACATAGCGACCGAAGTTTCCGATGATTATTTTTCCTTACTTGTTTCCCCTCATAGATACACTTGACATCGGAGGACGAAGATTGGCTCCTCTAAGAACCCGGAATGAGTCCACTCAGACAGGAAACTAGCCGCTAAAACTAGTGCAAAAAAATAGATTTTTTTTCCTCTTTCTCTTATTTGTACTCGTTTTAACACAAGATGCTTACGTAAACGCAACAATCCCTCTTGTGATAACTTTTTTATGTTGCAATTAAACTTTTGGGATCATTTGGAGCCTGAACCCGACATTGAAAAAAGTTTACTTGGTGACCAAGTAATCAAATGCCTTGCCATTACCTTGTCATTCCAAAGTCTTCACATAACGACCGAAGTTTCCGATGGTTAGTTTTTCTTACTTGTTTCCCCTCATAGATACACTTGACATTGGAGGACGAAGATTCGCTCCTCTCGGAACCCGGCAAGGGTCTATCAGAGAAGAAACTAGCCCCTAAAACTAGTGCAAAAGAATACATTTTTTCCCTCTTTCTATGATTTGTACTCGTTTTAACACCAGATGCATGCGTAAAAGCAACAACAACTCTTGTTATAACTTTTTTATATTGCAATTAAACTTTTGGGATCATAAGAAGCCCGAACGCGACGTTGAAAAATGTTTACTTTGTCACCAAGTAATCAAAATGCCTTGTTATTACCTTGTCATTCCCTCGTCTTCACATAGCGATCGAAGTTTCCGATGATTATTTTTTCTTACTTTTTTCCCCTCATAGATACACTTGACATCGGAGGACGAAGATTGGCTCCTCTCGGAACCCGGAACGAGTCCACTCAGACAGGAAACTAGCCCCTAAAACTAGTGCAAAAAAATACATTTTTTTCCCTCTTTCTCTTATTTGTACTCGTTTTAACACCAGATGCTTACGTAAAAGCAACAATCACTCTTGTTATAACTTTTTTATATTGCAATTAAACTTTTGGGATCATTCGGAGCCCGAACGCAACGTTGAAAAAAGTTTACTTTGTCACCAAGTAATCAAAATGTCTTGTTATTACCTTGTCATTCCCACGTCTTCACATACCGACCGAAGTTTCCGATGATTATTTTTTCTTACTTGTTTCCCCTCATAGATACACTTGACATCGGAGGACGAAGAGTGGCTCCACTCGGAACCGCAACGGGTCAATTCAGACAAGAAACTAGCCCCTAAAAGTAGTGCAAAAAAATGCATTTTGTTACCTCTTTCTCTTATTTCTACTCGTTTTAACACCAGATGCGTGCGTAAAAGCCACAACAACTCTTGTTATAACTTTTTTATGTTGCAATTAAACTTTTGAGATCATTTGGAGCCCAAACCCGACGTTGAAAAAAGTTTACTTGGTGACCAAGTAATCAAAATGCCTTGCTATTACCTTGTCATTCCCACGTCTACACAAAGCGACCGAAGTTTCCGATGGTTATTTTTTATTACTTGTTTCCTCTCATAGATACACTTGACATCGGAGGACGAAGATTGGTTCCTCTCGGAACCCGGAACGGGTCCATTCAGACAAGAAACAAGCCCCTAAACTAGTGCAAAAAAATGCATTTTTTTTCTCTCTTTCTCTAATCTGTACTTGTTTTAACACCAGATGCGTGTGTAGAAGCCACAACCACTCTTGTTATAACTTTTTTATGTTGCAATTAAACTGTTGGGATCATCTGGAGCCCGAACCCGATGTTGAAAAAAGTTTACTTGGTGACCAAGTAATCAAAATGCCTTGCTATTACCTTGTCATTCCCACGTCTATACATAGCGACCGAAGTTTCCGATGGTTGTTTTTTATTACTTGTTTCCTCTCATAGATACACTTGACATCGGAGGACAAAGATTGGCTCCTCTCGGAACCCGTAACGGGTCCATTCAGACAAGAAACTAGACCTTAAAACTAGTGGAAAAAATGCATTTTTTCCCTCTTTCTCTTTTTGTACTCGTTTTAACACCAGATGCGTGCGTAAAAGCCACAACGACTCTTGTTATAACTTTTTTATGTTGCAATTAAACTGTTGGGATCATCTGAAGCCCAAACCCGACGTTGGAAAAAGTTTACTTGGTGACCAAGTAATCAAAATGCCTTGCTATTACCTTGTCATTCCCACGTCTACACATAGCGACCGAAGTTTCCGATGGTTATTTTTTATTACTTGTTTCCTCTCATAGATACACTTGACATCGGAGGACGAAGATTGGTTCCTCTCGGAACCCGGAATGGGTCCATTTAGACAAGAAACTAGCCCCTAAACTAGTGCAAAAAAATGCATTTTGTTCTCTCTTTCTCTAATCTGTACTTGTTTTAACACCAGATGCGTGCGTAGAAGCCACAACCACTCTTGTTATAACTTTTTTATGTTGCAATTAAAATGTTGGGATCATCTGGAACCCGAACCCGATGTTGAAAAAAGTTTACTTGGTGACCAAGTAATCAAAATGCCTTGTTATTATCTTGTCATCCCCACGTTTACACATAGCGACCGAAGTTTCTGATTGTTAGTTTTTATNTACGGGTTTCGACAGGAGCCAATCTTTGTCCTCTGATGTTGTAACAACCCGTTCAGGGCTTAACCACACCCCTATGGGGCGGGCCCAGGTCCACCTCTCGGGCTCCTGGCTACTCATAAGCTTTCGTCACGGGCCTGACTAGTCCAACCCCTTTTCACGCTGCAGCGCTACTTGTGATTCGAACCCATGACCTCGTGACGAAAGCTTATGAGTAGCCAGGAGCCCGAGAGGTGGACCTGGGCCCGCCCCATAGGGGTGTGGTTAAGCCCTGAACGGGTTGTTACAACATCAGAGGACAAAGATTGGCTCCTGTCGAAACCCGTAACGGGTCCATTAAGACAAGAAACTAGAAAATAAAACTAGTGCAAAAAAATGCATTTTTTTGCCTCTTTCTCTTTTTTGTACTCGTTTTAACACTAGATGCGTGCGTAAAAGCCACAACCACTCTTGTTATAACTTTTTTATGTTGCAACTAAAATTTTCGGATCATTTGTAGCCCAAACCCGACGTTGAAAAAAGTTTACTTGGTGACCAAGTAATAAAAATGCTTGCTCTTACCTTGTCATTCCCACGTCTTCACATAGCGACCGAAGTTTCTGATGGTTATTTTTTCTTACTTATTTCCAGTTATAGATACACTTGAAATCGGAGGACGAAGATTGGCTCCTCTCGGAACCCGGAACGGGTTCATTCAGACAAGAAACTAGCCCTAAAACTACAGGGAAAAAATGCATTTTTTTTCCCTCTTTCTCTTATTTGTACTAGTTTTAACACCAAATGCGTGCGTAAAAGCAACAACCACTCTTATTATAACTTTTTTATGTTGCAATTAAGCTTTTGGGATCATTTAGAGCTCGAACGCGACGTTGAAAAAAGTTTACTTGGTCACCAAGTAATCAAAATGCCTTGTTATTACCTTGTCATTCTCACGTCTTCACATAGCGACCAAAGTTTTCGATGATTATTTTTTCTTACTTGTTTCCCCTTATAGATACACTTGACATCGGAGGACGAAGAGTGGCTCCACTTGGAACCGGAACGGGTCCATTCAGACAAGAAACTAGCCCCTAAAAGTAGTGCAAAAAAATGCATTTTGTTCCCTCTTTCTCTTATTTCTACTCGTTTTAACACCAGATGCGTGCGTAAAAGCCACAAGAACTCTTGTTATAACTTTTTTATGTTGCAATTAAACTTTTGGGATCATTTAGAGCCCGAACCCCACGTTGAAAAAAGTTTACTTGGTCACCAAGTAATCAAAATGCCTTGCTATTACCTTGTCATTCCCACGTCTTCACATAGGGACCGAAGTTTCCGATGGTTATTTTTTCTTACTTGTTTCCCCTCATAGATACACTTGACATCGGCGGACGAATATTGGCTCCTCTCAGAACCCGGAACGGGTCCATTCAGACAAGAAACTAGCCCCTAAAACTAGTGCAAAAGAATACATTTTTTTCCTCTTTCTCTTATTTGTACTCGTTTTAACACCAGATGTGTGCTTAAAAGTCACAACCACTGTTGTTATAACTTTTTTATGTTGCAATTAAACTTTTGGGATCATTTGGAGCCCAAACCCGACGTTGAAAAAAGTTTACTTGGTGACCAAGTAATCAAAATGCCTTGCTATTGCCTTGTCATTCTCACGTCTTCACATAGCGACCGAAGTTTTCGATGGTTATTTTTTCTTACTTGTTTCCCCTCATAGATACACTTGACATCGGAGGACGAAGATTGGCTCCTCTCGGAACCCGGAACGGGTCCATTCAGACAAGAAACTAGCCCCTAAAAGTAGTGCGAAAAAATACATTTTGTTCCCTTTTTCTCTTATTTGTATTCGTTTTAACACCAGATGCGTGCGTAAAAGCCACAACCACTCTTTTATAACTTTTTTATGTTACAATTAAACTTTTGGGATAATTAAGAGCACGAACCCGACGTTAAAAAAAGTTTACATGGTCACCAAGTAATCAAAATGCCTTACTAACACCTTGTCATTCCCACGTCTTCACATAGCGACCAAAGTTTCCGATTGTTTTTTTTTCGTACTTGTTTCCCCTTATAGATACACTTGACATTGGAGGATGAAGATTGGCTCCTCTCAGAACCCGGAACAGGTCCATTCAGACTAGAAACTAGCCCCTAAAACTAGTGCAAAAAAATGCATTTTTTCCCTCTTTCTCTTATTTGTACTCTTTTTAACACCAGATGCGTGCGTAAAAGCCACAACCACTTTTGTTATAACTTTTTTATTTTACAATTAAACTTTTGGGATCATTTGGAGCACGAACCCGACGTTGAAAAAAGTTTACTTTGTGACCAAGTAATCAAAATGTCTTGCTATTACCTTGTCATTCCCACGTCTTCACATAGCGACCGAAGTTTCCGATGGTTATTTTTTCTTACTTATTTCCCCTCATAGATACACTTGACATCAGAGGACGAAGATTGGCTCCTCTCGGAACCCGGAACGAGTCCATTCAGACTAGAAACTAGCCCCTAAAACTAGTGCAAAAAAATGCATTTTGTTCCCTCTTTCTCTTATTTCTACTTGTTTTAACACAAGATGCGTGCGTAAAAGATACAACCCCTCTTGTTATAACTTTTTTATGTTACAATTAAACTTTTGGGATCATTTGGAGCACGAACTCGACGTTGAAAAAAGTTTACATCGTGACCAAGTAATCAAAATGCCTTACTATTACCTTTTCATTCCCACGTCTTCACATAGCGACAAAAGTTTCCGATTGTTATTTTTTCTTACTTGTTTCACCTCATAGATACACTTGACATTGGAGGACAAAGATTGGCTCCTCTCGGAACCCGTAACGGGTCCATTCAGACTAGAAACTAGGCCCTAAAACTAGTGCAAAAAATGCATTTTTTTTCCTCTTTCTCTCATTTGTACTCGTTTTAACACCAGATGCGTGCGTAAAAGCCACAACCACTCTTGTTATAACTTTTTTATGTTGCAATCAAACTTTTGGGATCATTTGGAGCCCGAACGTGACGTTGAACAATGTTTACTTGGTCAACAAGTAGTCAAAATGCCTTACTATTACATTGTCATTCCCACGTCTTCACATAGCGACCGAAGTTTCCGATGGTTTTTTTTTCTTACTTGTTTCCCCTCATAGATACACTTGACATCGGAGGACGAAGATTGGCTCCTCTAGGAACCCAATACGGGTCCATTCAGACAAGAAACTAGCCCCTAAAACTAGTGCAAAAAAATGCATTTTGTTCCCTCTTTCTCTTATTTGTACTCGTTGTAACACCAGATGCGTGCGTAAAAGCCACAACCACTCTTGTTATAACTTTTTTATGTCACAATTAAACTTTTGGGATCATTTGGAGCACGAACCCGACGTTGAAAAAAGTTTACTTAGTGACCAAGTAATCAAAATGCCTTGCTATTACCTTGTCATTCCCACGTCTTCACATAGCGACCGAAATTTCCGATGGTAATTTTTTCTTACTTGTTTCCCCTCATAGATACACTTGACATTGGAGGATGAATATTGGCTCCTCTCAGAACCCAGAATGGGTCCATTCAGACTAGAAACCAGCCCCTAAAACTAGTGCAAAAAAATACAATTTTTCCCTCTTTCTCTTATTTGTACTCGTCTTAACACAAGATGCGTGCGTAAAAGATACAACCACTCTTGTTATAACTTTTTTATGTTGCAAATGAACTTTTGAGATCATTTGGAGCCCGAACGCGACGTTGAAAAATGTTTACTTGGTCACCAAGTAGTCAAAATGTCTTGCTATTACCTTGTCATTCCCACGTCTTCACATAGCGACCGAAGTTTCCGATGGTTATGTTTTCTTACTTGTTTCCCTCATAGATACACTTGACATTGGAGGACGAAGATTGGCTCCTCTCGGAACCCGGAACGGGTCCATTCAGACTAGAAACTAGCCCCTAAAACTAGTGCAAAAAAATGCATTTCGTTCCCTCTTTCTCTTATTTCTACTCGTTTTAACACCAGATGCGTGCGTAAAAGCCACAACCACTTTTGTTATAACTTTTTTATTTTACAATTAAACTATTGGGATCATTTGGAGCACGAACCCGACGTTGAAAAAAGTTTACTTCGTGACCAAGTAATCAAAATGTCTTGCTATTACCTTGTCATTCCCACGTCTTCACATAGCGACCGAAGTTTCCGATGGTTATTTTTTCTTACTTGTTTCCCCTCATAGATACACTTGACATCGGAGGACGAAGATTGGCTCCTCTCGGAACCCAGAACGGGTCCATTCAGACAAGAAACTTGCCCCTAAAAATAGTGCAAAAAAATGCATTTTGTTCCAACTTTCTCTTATTTGTACTCGTTTTAACACCAGATGCGTTCGTAAAAGCCACAACCCCTCTTGTTATTACTTTTTTATGTTGCAATTAATCTTTTGGGATCGTTTGGAGCCCGGACCCGACATTGCAAAAAGTTTACTTGGTCACCAAGTAGTCGAAATGCCTTGTTATTACCTTTGTCATTCCCACGTCTTCACATAGAGAACAAAGTTTACAATGGTTATTTTTTCTTACTTGTTTACCCTCATAGATACACTTGATGTCGGAGGATGAAGATTGGTTCCTCTCGGAACCTGGAATGGGTCCATTCAGACTAGAAACTAGCCCCTAAAACTAGTGCAAAAAAATACATTTTTTTTCCTCTTTCTCTTATTTGTACTCGTTTTAACACCAGATGCGTTCGTAAAAGCCACAACCACTCTTGTTATAACTTTTTTATGTTGCAATTAAACTTTTGGGATCATTTGAAGCCCGAACCCGACGTTGAAAAAAGTTTACTTAGTGACCAAGTAGTCAAAATGCCTTGCTATTACCTTGTCATTCCCACGTCTTCACATAGAGACCAAAGTTTCCGATGGTTATGTTTTCTTACTTGTTTCCCCTCATAGATACACTTGAGGTCGGAGGACAAAGATTGGCTCCTCTCGAAACCCAGAACGGGTCCATTCAGACAAGAAACTAGCCCCTAAAAATAGTGTAAAAAAATTCATTTTGTTCCCTCTTTCTCTTATTTGTACTCGTTTTAACACCAGATGCGTTCGTAAAAGCCACAACCACTCTTGTTATCACTTTTTTATGTTGCAATTAATCTTTTGGGATCATTTGGAGCCCGAACGCGACGTTGAAAAAAGATTACTTGGTCACCAAGTAATCAAAATGCCTTGCTATTACCATGTCATTCCCACGTCTTCACATAGCGACCGAAGTTTCCGATAGTTGTTTTTTCTTACTTGTTTCCCCTCATACATACACTTGCCATTGGAGGACGAAGATTGGCTCCTCTCGGAACCCGGAACGGGTCCATTCAGAGAAGTAACCAGCCCCTAAAATTAGTGCAAAAAATGACTTTTTTCCCTCTTTCTCTTATTTCTACTCGTTTAACAACAGATACGTGCGTAAAAGCACTAACCACTCTTGTTAAAACTTTTTTATGTTGCAATTAAACTTTAGGGACGATTTGGAGCCCGAACCCGACGTTGAAAAAAGTTTACTTGGTGACTAAGTAATCAAAATGCCTTGCTATTATCTTGTCATTCCCACGTCTTGAGATAGCGACTGAAGTTTTCGACGGTTATTTTTTCTTACTCGTTTCCCCTCATAAATACACTTGACATTGGTGGATGAAGATTGACACCTCTCGAAACCCAGAATTGGTTTATTCAGACGAGTAACTAGCCCCTAAAATTAGTGCAAAAAAATGCTTTTTTTTCCTCCTTCTCTTATTTGTACTCGTTTTAACACAAGATACGTGCGTAAAAGCACCAACTGTTAGCTTTAAAAGTATGTTTAAAGTAATCAATTATTTTTTATGATAACTATGCAAGATGAGCATGAAAGATAAAATTTATAAAGGAAACTACTTCACAATTCTTAACGACTTGACGATTCATAAGAACTACCCTCATTGAAGGGTACAATTAAAGTCTAACTATTTTGTTTAAGTGCTGCAAAAAATTCATGTATATATGCTGGTTGTGTCGACCCTTAGTTATATGTGTTGACCCATGTTCAAAATAGAAGCTTAGCCTTTCTATTTTGTGTCGACCCATACAGTGTTTGTGTCGACCCTTAATCAAAACAGAGGCCTAGTCTTTCCAATTATGTCAACCCATAGTATATTGGTGTCGACCCCTGTCCAAAACAAAAGCTAAGTCTCATCCCAACGTATAAGTTGTGTAGACCCACCTATACATATTATGTTGACCTAAACTTGCAGAACACTGCGTAAATATGTCAACCCATCCAAATCTTTTGTGTCAACCCCAGAGAAGAATCTGTGTCGACCTTACCAAAATCTGTGTGTCGACTCTACTTGCAAAAAATATGTCTCTACCAAACGCATTGTGTCGACCCCATTATAATTGTGTTGACCCTAGCTTTTTCTAGAGACGAATTCTTTAGAATTTGTGTCGCCCAACCAACATTGTGTTGACCCCAGAAATTCTAGAGAAGGATACGTCAAGGTTGTGTCGACCAAACAAACATTGTGTCGACCCCAACAATTTCCATAGAATATTTTGTGTCGACTCCAACAACATTTGTGTCGACCTAATTTAGCAGTACAACACCAACGGTCAGAAACTTCACAACGGATATATTTTTATGTGTCTACCAGCTAGTGCTTTGTGTTCACTCCAGAAGGACTTGTGTCGACCCAACTGGACAATTTTGCAGCAATCTATAAATAGATAAAGCGTTCTCATTTTTTCAAAAATTATTGTATCAAGAGAAAACTACGCCGAATTGCTGCCATTTTTATTTCTCAAACTTTTACTCTCTCAAATCCTTGTACCCAAACTTATATATCATCCTTGAGATTGAGTAAGTCAGTTTATTAAAAACCGTACAAATTGTAATTTGCTCTTTGAACGATCATTGTAAAAAGGGGTGACGCTCCTTCAAGAAAAGAGTCAAAAGGTTTGATTGACACCCGTAAGTCTATCGGAGTAAAGCTCAAGGTTGAGCGAGAAGGATCTTCAAGGTGGTACCTTGAAGTGCAGACGTAGGCAAGGTTGGCCGAACCGCGTTACCAAACCGGTGTCAATTTCTCTTACTATAAACTCTTATTTACTTTTTTAATTATTCTGCATTAGAGTTTTAGATATAACTAAACAATTCGCACCAACTCGTCTTAGCAATCGAAAAAGGTTAGTTAACCTAATTCACCCCCCACTTAGGTTAATCTCGATCCTACAATTAGTATTAGAGCAGGTATTTAGATTGATTAACCTGTATTTGCTGTTGTTTTTGAGTAAATTCAATCATGGCTTTTAATTTGAACAACTCACACACAGAAGGTCAATCTGTAACTAGACCCCCACTTTTTGATGGAAACAACTATGTATATTGGAAATACCGGATGAGAATTTTTGCCCAAGCTATGGACTATAGCGTATGGAATATAATTGAAAATGGTCCATATATGCCAATCAAAACAGATAACAACATTAATATTTCCAAACCGAGTAGTGAATGTGATGATAATAACTTAAGGAAATTAAGTGTAAATGCTAAAGCAATGAACACCTTGTATTGTGCCTTAAATGGTGATGAATTCAATAGAGTACAAGGTTGTGATAATGCCCAAGAAATTTGGAGATTACTCGAGGTAACTCATGAAGGGACTAACCAAGTAAAAGGAAACAAATTAAGTATGCTTGTACATGAATATGAATTGTTTTCTATGCAAAATGACGAATTAGTTAGCTCCATGTTTATGAGGTTTACTAACATTACTAATGGTTTAAAAGTGCTTGGTAAAGTTTATACAGACGAAGAATGTGTTAGGAAAATTCTTCGGGTCCTTCCAAGAACATGGCAACCAAAGGTAACCGCCATCCAAGAGGCTAAGGACCTCAAGATTCTAAAAGTCAAGGAACTCATCGGATCTCTAATGACTCATGAGATCGCGATGAAAGCAAATGAAAAGGAGGTAATTAAGGAGAAGGAACCAACTAAGAAAAGGGACATCGCTCTCAAGGTATCCTCTAGCAAAGAAGAGAAAACCGAAAATGAAAGTGAAGAGGATAATGAAGATGTTGCCCTTATTACAAGGAAATTCAAGAGGTTCCTTCAAAGAAAAAGGATGAAAGGAAAGGACTTCTCAAGAAAGGAAAAGCACCCTAAGGAAGAGGAAAAAGAAGTCAAGTGCTATGAATGTGGAAAATCGGGACACTACAAGTCTGAGTGTCCAAGAATCAAGAAGCATCACAAGGCTTACAAGAAGAAATCCATGAAAGCAACCTGGGATGACAATGACTCTTCAAGCTCCTCATCCGAAGACGAGGAGATAGCTAACATGTGTTTCATGGCAAAGGAGGAAAAGGTACTTGACTCCTTTAGTGATTTAGAAAATTCTGATGATGATAATGAAATGTTTGATGCTTTTTAATGACTTATTTAATGATTTCAATATCTTGAAATCTAAATATAAGGAATTAAAAAGGGAGCATGCTGCACTAGTTAAGACGCATGATAGCTGTAAAAATATTGTGCATGATGAGTTGGAAAATCTAAAGAAAAGGAACCTTGACTTAAATGATATAGTTCTCAAATTCACTAACGGTAGTAAGAACATGAACATACTGCTAGGAAGTCAAAGGGTAACATTTAAAAAGGCCAGCTTAGGTTATGAATCACACACTAAGAAAAAGAACTATAAGAACTTCCTTGTGAAACCTAGTGCTTGCAACAAATGCAATAAAATAGGACACCAAGCTTTTGCTTGTCCTATGAACTCTAAAGTTAGAAGAACAAAGATTATTGAGAAATGAGTTCCCAAAGGAACTAATGTTAACTCTCTAGGACCCAAAATCGTTTGGGTACCTAAGAAACTTGTTTGATTTGTCGTTTAGGTGGAAGTCTCCCTAGCAAAAAAATCTTTGGTATCTCGATAGCGGTTGTTCGAGGCATATGCGGGAGACCCTTCAAGATTTTCTTCCATCAAGCAAAAGAAGGGGAATGTATCTTTTGGAGGAAATCAAAAGGGGAAGATTATAGGTATTGGCAATATCAGTAATCCTTCTTCCCCTATTATTGAAAATGCTCTTTTAGTTGATGGTTTAAAGCATAATTTATTGAGCATTAGTCAACGTTGTGATAAGGGATATAGGGTAATTTTTTAATCCAATTCCTGCTTATTAGAAGATAGCTCAAGCGGTAAAATTTTATTTATTGGCTATCGATCTGATAATGTTTATACAATAGATTTGGATAATGTTTATACAATAGATTTGGATAATGTTGCATGCTTTGATGAAAAATATTTTAGTGCAACTTCCTCTCTAGATAGTTGGACATGACATAGGAGATTAGGCCATTTTAGCATGAGTTCCTTAGCTAAGATTGCTAAGAAGAATTTAGTTAGAGGCCTTCCAAAGATTTCCTTTGAGAAGGATAGGATTTGTGATGCATGTCAAATGGGGAAACAAACAAAATCCTCATTTTCTTCTAAATCGGTTATTTCATCCTCCAAACCTCTCCAGCTTCTCCACTTAGATCTTTTTGGTCCTTCTAAAGTAGCTAGCCTAGGTGGCAAGCATTATGCCTTTGTCATTGTTGATGATTACTCAAGATTTACTTGGGTATACTTTTTTAGATCTAAGGATGAGTCTTTTGAGACCTTCTTTTCTTTTAGGAAGAAAGTTCAAAATTAAAAGGATCTCTCCATTGTAGCTATCCGTAGTGATCATGGAGGGGAATTTGAAAATAAAAAATTTGAGCTTCTATGTCTTAAGTATGGGATCAATCATAATTTCTCATCTCCTAGGACTCCTCAACAAAATGGAGTTGTTGAGAGAAAAAATAGATCTCTTCAAGAGCTTGCTAGGACAATGCTCA
>QAOC01036634.1:0-65164 GCA_003255005.1 Begonia fuchsioides | reverse complement strand
GTTAGACCATGTATTTAAACTTCATAAAGCTCTTTATGGTCTTAAACAAGCTCCTCGTGCGTGGTATGATCGGTTGAAGAACTTTCTCTTGAAAAGAGATTTCAAAATGGGAAAAATTGAAGGAGATGACTTACTTCTTGTCCAAATCTATGTAGATGATATCATCTTTGGAGCCTCAAACAAAAAACTTTGCGATAGCTTTGCCTCTCTCATGCAAGATGAATTTGAGATAAGCATGATGGGAGAGCTTAAATTCTTTTTAGGACTTCAAATTAGGCAAACCTTAGAGAGAACATTCATATGTCAAGAAAAATATTTTGAAGAATTGCTTAAGAGATTCGGATTGGACTCTTGCAAATCATCTAGGACTCCCATGAGCATCACAACTAAATTGGACAAAGAGTAAAATGGTCAAGTTGTGGACATTAAGAAATATCGTGGTATGATTGGATCTCTTCTATATCTAACCGCAAGTAGACCCGATATTCTTTTTAGTGTATGTCTTTGTGCTAGATTTTAAGCGGCACCTAGAGAATCCCATTTAAAAGTTGTCAAAAGAATTTTCTAATACTTGAGTGGAACAGAAAATTTAGGATTATGGTATCCCAAGGGAACCTCGCTAAACTTAATTGGATATACAGATTCTGATTATGCTGGGAGCCTCATGGATAGAAAGACCACTAGTGGATCATTGGGGTAATTAGGTTAGGGGTAATTGGGGTAGATGATGTTTAGAAACATCATCTTATTTCTGTTGTTTCCTATGACAGGGGTCGACATAAATTGGATATGTCGACCAAACTTAGGCCCTGTTGAAACCGCGGTCGACACAAAGAAGAATGTGTCGACCGAACCTTGAATCAGTCGCAAAAAGGGTCAACATAAAATTTGGATATGTCAACCAGTTCTTCGTTTCAACCATCAACCATCAATCCGTCGACCGGTTCTTTGTTTGTCTTTCTTTTAAAACCCTATCGGGCTATTTTTCTCTCGTCAAAAACCCTATCGGTCGTGCTCAATCTCTCTCGCTCTCTATCCCCCTTCGGTCACCAAACTCCTCCAATCCCTCTGATTCCCTCTCATAAAATGGCTTCCTCCTCAAAAATTCTAGTTAGAAGAAAGAGGGGAGCCATTAAATCCAAGGATATTCCAGCATCCTCCTCTGCTCAGCCAACAAAAACTCCACCCTCAGAGCTGGATAAATTTTTGTTCCAAAAACAAAGCAGCAAAGATAAGTTTTATTCCTTATTTCATACCAAACCTCTAATTATAAGTAGGATATATTAGCATAACTCTATTCCTGGAAGAGATATCAAAGAGGGATGTGAGTTTCTAGGACTTTCTGAACTATTATCCTTCTATAGTCCCTACTCCGAAAAGGCTGTGAGACTATTCTATGCAAACCTTTCTTTCACCCAAAAACCATTTGTCATTAAGAGCTATGTATTTGGAAAGAAAATACAATTCACGAATTATCAACTGAATATAATTCTGAATTGTACATTAGATGGAAAAATTGAGTGGTATTATGAGCAGCACTTTGAGCCTATGATCATGTAAGATGAAGAGTATTGGCCTTTTCTTAGACAAATTGGGAAGAATCCCAATTTAGTGCCTTATCGACCTAAGGCCAGAGATCTCAACATAGTAGCTCGTCTAGTTAATCACTTTCTAACTTATAATCTATTACCTAAGGATGGACATAGAGAATACATCAGCAACATGGAGCTGTATGTACTCTTTATGTTCTTTAGGAGACGTCGCATAGACGTAAGATACATCATCATGCGACGGATGATGGAAGTCTTGGATAGGGAATCCAAGTCTTTACCTTTCAACCTCCTCATAATGGAAATTATTCGGCAAAACGGGGTTAAGATTCCTTCTTCTGAGCCACTCACTCACGTCAGAAAATTGGACAAGTATAGCTCTTCGACTCTTGAGCGAATGGGCTTAGCTCAAGATGAGGATGTGATTTGGTGATACAAAGAGACCATTGCGGATCCTCCTGCTCAACAGACCGGTGATGATGCTAATATTCATACCGAGCAAAGAACTTCTTCCCACTCATAGCGCGTTATCACCTTGATGGAAGAACGATTTGATTTGCTCACGGGACAGATTTCAAATCTGGCATCCACAGTAGATTCACTTGTCCACCATAATGATTTCCTTCAAAGGACAGTAGATTCCCTTACTGAATCAAATTCTAATCTTCTTCATACGGTTGATTTTCTTCACAAAAACCTTGAGATGTGATACTATCAATGGAAAGGTATGTCTGGACCTCCTAATCCTGCTCAAGATCCCTCACCAATTCCCTCTCCGCTTCCCTCTTCTGTTCGATCTCAAGCTCTCTCCTCAGCGCATACACTGCCAGTTGATCTCATGGAGGAAGAAGCTACTACCCCTGCTGTTGTTCCAGCACCATCTTCCTCTCCTGGCACATTTGTGCTACCCACTCCATCGACAATGGAGCCTCCATCTGCTGCAGGAACTATTATTATTGATTCTCCTATCTCCTCTCCAGCCGAAGAGTAGTATAGAGAATTTCTTGTGTCTTAAGAAAATTTCTTGTGTATTTTTTTTATCAACAATGCTATCTTTGCTAATTGATGGGCTTAAATCTTAACTTCTTGAATATTCTATATAATCATGTCTATGTTTACTCCTTTTGATAATGTCAATGGGGGAGAAAATGCATAAGTTATCATATTCTATGATAAGATATTATTCTATGCTATTTTTTTGTATCACAACACATAAGTTATAGGAAGTTGTGATAATCTATCTTGGATATGAGTGTCTTTGTATGGGGGAGTATTGAATATCTTTTATGCATGCTATATCTATGGCGGAGCGATTTATCTTTCAAAAGTATTTGTCATCATCAAAAAGGAGGAGATTGTTAGCTTTAAAAGTATATTTAAAGTAATCAATTATTTTTTATGATAACTATGCAAGATGAGCATGAAAGAAAAAATTGATAAAGGAAACTACTTCACAATTCTTAATGACTTAACGATTCATGAGAAATACCCTCATTAAAGGGTACAATTAAAGTCTAACTTTTTTGTTTAAGTGCTACAGAAAATTCATGTATATATGTTGGTTGTGTCGACCCTTAGTTATGTATGTCGACACTTAGATAATCCAGAAACTTAGCTTACTTAGTTTGTGTCGACCCTTAGTTATATGTGTCGACCCATGTTCGAAACCGAAGCATAGCCTTTCTATTTTGTGTCGACCCATAGAGTGTTTGTGTCGACCCTTAATCAAAACAGAGGCCGAGTCTTTCCAATTGTGTTGACCCATAGTATACTTGTGTCGACCCCTGTCCAAAACAGAAGCTAAGTCTCAGCCCAACGTATAAGTTGTGTCGACCCACCTATACATATTGTGTCGACCTAAACTGGCAGAACAGTGCGTAAATATGTCGACACATCCAAATCTTTTGAGTCGACCCCAGAGAAGAATCTGTGTCCACCTTACCAAAATCTGTGTGTCAACCCTACCTGCACAAAATATGTCTCTGCCAAACCCATTTGTGTCGACCCCATTATAATTGTGTCGACCTAGCTTTTTCCAGAGACGAATTCTTTAGAATTTGTGTCGACCCAACTAACATTGTGTCGACCCCATAAATTTCTGAGAAGGATACGTCAAGGTTGTGTCAACCGAACAAACATTGTGTCGACCCCAACAATTTCCAGAGAAGATTTTGTAACAACATTTGTGTCGACCCAATTCAGCAGTACAGAAAGAACGGTCAGAAACTTCACAACGGACATATTTTTATGTGCCTACCGGCTATTGCTTTTTGTCGACCCTAGAAGGACTTGTGTCGACCAAACTGAACAATTTTGCAGCAATCTATAAATAGATGAAGCGGTCTCATTTTTTCAAAAATGATTTTATCAAGAGAAAACTACGTCGAATTGCTGCCATTTTTATTTCTCAAACTTTTACTCTCTCAATTCCTTGTACCAAAACTTGTATATCATCCTTGAGATTGAGTGAGTCAGTTTATTAAAAACCGTACAAATTGTAATTTTCTCTTTGAACGATCATTGTAAAAAGGGGTGACGCTCCTTCAGGAAAAGAGTCAAAAGGTTTGATTGACACCCGTAAGTCTACCGGAGTAAAGCTCAAGGTTGAGCGAGAAGGATCTTCAAGGTGGTACCTTGAAGCGCGGCCGTAGGCAAGGTTGGCCGAACTGCGTTACCAAACCGGTGTCAATTTCTCTTACTCTAAAGTCTTATTTACTTGTTTAATTATTCCACATTAGAGTTTTAGATATCACAAAACAATTCGCACGAACTCGTCTTAATAATAAAAAAAGATTAGTTAACGTAATTCAACCACTCTTCTTATAAATTTTTAATGTTGCAATTAAACTTTTGGGACGATTTGGAGCCCGAACCCGACGTTGAAAAAAGTTTTCTTGGTGACCAAGTAATCAAAATGCCTTGCTATTACCTAGTAATTCCCACGTCTTCACATAGCGACCGAAGATTCCGATGGTTATTTTTTCTTACTTGTTTCCCCTCATACATACCCATGACATCGGACGACAAATATTGGCTCCTCTCGGATCCTAGAACGGGTCCATTCAGACAAGTAACTAGCCCCTAAAATTAGAGCAAAAAAATGGTTTTTTTTTCTCTTTCTCTTATCTGTACTCATTTTAACACCAGATAGGTGCGTAAAAGCACCAACCACTCTAGTTATAACTTTTGTATGTTTCAATTAAAATTTTGGGACGATTGGGAGCACGAACCCCACGTTGAAAAAATTTTACTTGGTGACCAAGTAATCAAAATGTCTTGCTATTACCTTGTCATTCCCATGTCTTCACATAGCGACCGAAGTTTTCGATGGTTATTTTTTCTTACTTGTTTTCCCTCATACATACACTTGACATCGGAGGACCAAGATTGGCTCCTCTCGGAACCCAGAACTGGTTTATTTATACAAGTAACCTGCCCGTAAAATTAGTTCAAAAAAAATCCCTTTTTCTTTCTTTCTCTTATATTTACTCGTTTTAACACAAGATACGTGCGTAAAAGCACCAACCACTCTTGTTATAACTTTTTTATGTTGCAATTAAACTTTAAGGATGATTTGGAGCACGAACCCGACGTTGAAAAAAGTTTACTTGGTGACCAAGTAATCAAAATGCCTTGCTATTACCTTGTCATTCCCATTTCTTCACATAGAGACCAAAGTTTCTGATGGTTATTTTTTCTTACTTGTTTCCCCTCATACATACATTTGACATCGAAGGATGAAGATTGGCTCCACTCGAAACCCGGAACGTGTCAATTCAGACAAGTAACTAGCCCCTAAAATTAGTGCAAAAAAATGCCTTTTTCCCTATTTCTTTTATCTTTACTCGTTTTAACACAAGATACATGCGTAAAAGCACCAACAACTCTTGTTATAACTTTTTCATGTTGCAAATAAACTTTTGGGATGATTTCGAGACCGAACCCGACGTTGAAAAAAGTTTACTTGGTGACCAAGTAATCAAAATGCCTTGTTATTACCTTGTCATTCCTACGTCTTCACATAGCGACCGACGTTTACGATCGTTATTTTTTCATACTTGTTTCCCCTCATGCATACACTTGCCATTAGTGGACGAAGATTGGCTCCTCTCGGAACCCATAACGGGTCCATTCAGACGAGTAACTAGCCCATGAAATTAGAGCAAAAAAATGTTTTTTTGCCTCTTTCTGTTATCTGTACTCGTTTTAACTCAAGATACGTGCGTCAAAGCACCAACCACTATTGTTATAACTTTTTTATGTTGCAATTAAACTTTTGGGATGATTTGGAGCCCGAACCCGACGTTGAAAAAAGTTTACTTCGTGACCAAGTATTCAAAATGCCTTGCTATTACCTTGTCATTCCCACGTCTTCACATAGCGACCGAAGTTTTGGATTGTTATTTTTTCTTACTTGGTTCCCCTCATACATACAGTTGACATCGGAAGAAGAAGATTGGATCCTCTCGAAACCCAGAACGGGTCCATTCAAACGAGTAACTAGCCCCTAAATTTAGAGCAAAAAAATGCCTTTTTCCCTCTTTCTTTTATCTATACTCGTTTTAACACAAGATACGTGCGTAAAAGCACCAACCACTCTTGTTATAACTTTTTTATGTTGCAATTAAACTTTTGGGACAATTAAGAGCACGAACGCGACATTGAAAAAATTTTACTTCGTGACCAAGTATTAAAAATGCCTTGCTATTACCTTGTCATTCCCATGTCTTCACATAGCGACCGAAGTTTCTGGTGATTATTTTTTCTTACTTGTTTCCCCTAATACATACACTTGACATCGGAGGACAAATATTGGCTACTATCGGAACCCGGAACGGGTCCATTAAGACGAGTAACTAGCCCCTCAAATTAGTGCAAAAAAATGCTTTTTTCCCTCTTTTCTCTTATTTATACTCGTTTTTACACAAGATGCATGCGTAAAAGCGTCAGCCACTCTTGTTATAACTTTTTTAAGTTGCAATTAAACTTTGGGGATAATTTGGAGCACGAACCCGACGCTGAAAAAAGTTTACTTTGTGAGCAAGTAATCAAAATGCCTTGCTATTACCTTGTCATTCCCACATCTTCAGATAGCAACCGAAGTTTCCGATGGTTATTTTAACTTACTTGTTTCCCCTCATACATACACTTGACATCGGAGGACGAAGATTGGCTCCTCTCAGAACTCGGAACGGGTCCATTAAGACGAGTAACTAGCCTATAAAATTAGTGCAAAAAAATGTTTTTTTCTCTCTTTTCTCTTATTTGTAATCATTTTTACACCAGATGCGTGCGTAAAAGCACCAACCACTTTTGTTATAACTTTTTTATGTTGCAATTAAACTTTGGGTAAGATTTGAAGCACAAACCTGACGTTGAAAAAAGTTTACTTGGTGACGAAGTATTCAAAATGCCTTGCTATTACCTTGTCATTCCCATGTCTTCACATAGCGACCGAAGTTTCCGATGGTTATTTTTTCTTACTTCTTTCCCCTCATACATACACTTGACATCAGAAGAAGAAGATTGGATCCTCTCGGACAACGGGTCCATTCAGACTAGTAACTAACCCTTAAAATTAGAGCAAAAAAATGTTTTTTTTCCTCTTTCTCTTATCTGTACTCGTTTTAACACAAGATACGTGCGTAAAACCAACAACCACTTTTGTTATAAATATTTTATGTTGCAATTAAACTTTTAGGACGATTTGGAGCCTGAACCCGACGATTAAAAAAGTTTACTTGGTGACCAAGTAATCAAATTGCCTTGCTATTACCTTGTCATTCCATGTCTTCACATAGCAACCGAAGTTTCCGATGGTTATTTTTTCTTACTTGTTTTCCCTCATACATACACTTGACATCGGATTATGAAGATTGGCTCCTCTCGGAACCTAGAACGGGTCCATTCAGACGAGTAACTAGCCTCTAAAAAATTGCTTTTTTTTCCTCTTTCTCTTATCTATACTCGTTTTAACACAAGATACGTGCGTAAAACCACCAACCACTTTTGTTATAACTTTTTTATGTTGCAATCACACTTTTGGGAAAATTTGAAGCCCGAACTCGACGTTGAAAAAATTTTACTTCGTGACCAAGTATTAAAAATGCCTTGCCCTTAAAATTAGTGCAAATAAATGCTTTTTTTCCCTCTTTTCTCTTATTTGTACTCGTTTTTACACCAGATACGTGCGTAAAAGCACCAACCACTCTTGTTATAAAAAAGAGACAGAAGAGCCAATCTTCGTCCTCCGATGTTAAGTGTATGCATGAGGGGAAACAAGTAAGAAAAAATAATAATCGGAAACTTCGGTCGCTATGTGAAGACGTGGGAGTTACAAGGTAATAGCAAGGCATTTTGATTACTTGGTCACCAAGTAAAGTTTTTTCAACGTCGGGTCCGAAAAGTTTAAGTGCAACATAAAAAAGTTATAACAAGAGTGGTTGGTGTTTTTACGCACGTATCTTGTGTTAAAACGAGTACAGATAAGAGAAAGAGGAAAAACAAACATTTTTTTGCACTAATTTTAAGGGCTAGTTACTTGTTTAAATAGACTTGTTCCGGGTTCCGAGAGCCAATCTTCGTCCTCCGATGTCAAGTGTATGTATGAGAGGAAACAAGTAAGAAAAAAATAACCATAGGAAACTTTGGTCGCTATGTGAAGACGTGGGAATGACAAGGTAATAGCAAGGAATTTTGATTACTTGGTCACCAAGTAAACTTTTTTCAACGTCGGCTTTGGGCTCCAAATCATCCCAAAAGTTTAATTACAACATTAAAATTAATAACAATGGTTGCTGCCGCTTTTACGCATGTATCTGGTGTTAAAACGAGTACATATAAGAGAAAGAGGGAAAAAAGACATTTTTTGCACTAATTTTAGGGGATGGTTACTCGTCTCAATGGACCCGTTCCGGGTTCCGAGAGGAACCAATCTTCGTTCTTCGATGTCAAGTGTATGCATGAGGGGAAAAAAGTAAGAAAAAATAACCATCGGAAACTTTGGTCGCTATGTGAAGACGTGGGAATGACAAGGTAATAGCAAGACATTTTGATTACTTGGTCACCAAGTAAACTTTTTTCAACGTCCGGTTCGGGCTCCAAAGTGTCCCAAAAGTTTAATTGCAACATAAAAAAGTTATAACAAGAGTGGTTGGTGCTTTTACGCAAGTATCTTGTGTTAAAACGAGTACATATAAGAGAAAGAGGGAAAAAAGACATTTTTTGCACTAATTTTATGGGATGGTTACTCGTCTGAATGGACCCGTTCCAGGTTCCGAGACGAGCCAATCTTCGTCCTCCAATGTCAATTGTATGCATGAGGGCAAAAAAGTAAGAACAAATAATCATCGGAAACTTTGGTCGCTATGTAAAGACGTGGGAATGACAAGGTAATAGCAAGGCATTTTGATTAATTGGTCACCAAGTAAACTTTTTTCAACGTCGGCTTTGGGCTCCAAATCGTCCCAAAAGTTTAATTGCAACATTAAAATTTATAACAAGCGTTGTTGGTGCTTTAATTCATGTATCTGGTGTTAAAATGAGTACATATAAGATAAAGAGAGAAAAAAGACATTTGTTTGCACTAATTTTAGAGGATGATTACTTGTCTGAATGGACCCGTTCTGTGTTTCAAGAGGAGCCAATCTTCGTCCTCCCATGTCAAGTGTATGTATGAGGGGAAATAAGTAAGAAAAAATAACCATCGGTAACTTCGGTCGCTGGTGAAGACGTGGGAATGACAAGGTAATGGCAAGGCATTTTGATTACTTGGTCACCAAGTAAACTTTTTCAATGTCGGTTCGAGCTCCCAATCATCCCAAAAGTTTGATTTCAACATAAAAAAGTTATAACAAGAGTGGTTGATGTTTTTACGCACATATCTTTTGTTAAAACGAGTACAAATAAGAGAAAGAGGAAAAAAAGCATTTTTTGCACTAAGTTTAGGGGCTAGTAACTTGTCTGAATGGACCCTTTCTGGGTTCCGAGAGGAGCCAATCTTCGTCCTCCGATGTCAAGTGTATGTATGAGTGGAGACAAGTAAGAAAAAATAACCATCGGAAACTTCGGTCGCTATGTGAAGACGTGGGAATGACAAGGTAATAGCAAGGCATTTTGATTACTTGGTCACCAAGTAAACTTTTTTCAACGTCGGGTTCGTGCCACAATTTTTTCCCAAAAGTTTGATTGCAACATAAAAAAGTTATAACAAGAGTGGTGTGTGCTTTTACGCACGTATCTTTTGTTAAGACGAGTACAGATAAGAGAAAGAAGAAAAAAAAACATTTTTTTGCACTAATTTTAGGGGCTACTTACTCGTATGAAAGGACCCATTCTAGGTTCCGAGAAGAGCCAATCTTCGTCCTCCGATTGCAAGTGTATGTATGAGGGGAAACAATTAATAAAAAGTAACCATCGAAAACTTCAGTCGCTATGGAAAAGACGTTGGAATGACAAGGTAATAGCATGGCATTTTGATTACTTGGTCACCATGTAAAATTTTTTCAACATTGGTTTCAGGCTCTAAATCGTCCCAAAAGTTTAATTGCAACATAAAAAAGTTATAACAGTAGTGGTTGGTGCTTTTGCACACGTATCTTGTGTTAAAACGAGTACAGATAAGAGAAAGAGCGAAAAAAGCATTTTTTTGCACTAATTTTAGGTGCTAGTTACTCGTCTGAATGGACCCGATCCACATTCTGAGAGGAGCCAATCTTCGTCCTCTTATGTCAAGTGTATGCATCAGGGAAACAAGTATGAAAAAATAACCATTGGAAACTTCGGTCGCTATGTGAAGACGCGGGAATGACACGGTAATAGCAAGCCATTTATATTACTTGGTTACCAAGTGAACTTTTTTCAACGTCGGGTTAGTGCTAGAATTCATCCCAAAAGTTTAATTGCAACATAAAAAAGTTATAACAATAGTGGTTGGTGCTTTTACGCACATATCTTTTGTTAAAATGACTACAAATAAGAGAAAGATGGAAAAAAAGCATTTTTTTACACTAATTTTAGGGGCTAGTTACTCGTCTGAAAGGACTCATTCCAGGTTCTCAGAGGAGCCAATCTTAGTCCTCCGATATCAATTGTAAGCATGAGGGGAAACAGGTAAGAAAAAATAACCATCGGAAACTGCGGTCGCTATGTGAAGACGTGAGAATGACAAGGTAATAGCAAGGCATTTTGATTACTTGGTCACCAAGTAAACTTTTTTCAACGTCGGGTTCCGGCTCCAAATAGTCCCAAAAGTTTAATTACAACATAAAAAAGTTATAACAATAGTGGTTGGTGCTTTTACGCACGTATCAACTGTTAAAACGAATATAGATAAGTGAAAGAGGGAAAAAAGGCATTTTTTTGCACTAATTTTAGGGGCTAGTTACTTGTCTGTATCGACCCGTTCTGGGTTCCGAGAAGAGCCAATCTTGGTCCTCTGATGTCAAGTGTATGCATGAGGGGAAACAAGTAAGAAAAAATAACCATTGAACACTTTGGTCGCTATGTGAAGACGTGAGAATGACAAGGTAATAACAAGGCATTTTTATTACTTGGTCACCAAGTAAACTTTTTTCAAAGTCGGGTTCGGGCTCCAAATCCTCCCAAAAGTTCAATTGCAACATAAAAAATTTATATAAAGAGTGGTTGGTGCTTTTACGCACGTATCTTGTATTAAAACGAGTACAGATAAGAGAAAGAGGAAAAAAATGTAATTTTTTCCACTAATTTTAAGGGCTTGTTACTCGTCTGAATGGACCTGTTTCTGATTTCGAGAGGAGCCAATCTTCGTCCTCTGATGTCAAGTGTATGTATGAGGGGAAACAAGTAAGAAAAAAGACCCATTGGAAACTTCGGTTGCTATGTTAAGAGGTGTGAATGAGAAGGTAATAGCAAGGCATTTTTATTACTTGGTCACCAAGTAAACTTTTTTCAACATCGGGTTCAGGCTCCAAATCGTCCCAAAAGTTTAATTGAAACAAAAAAAGTTATAACAAGAGTGTTTTGTTCTTTTACGCACGTGTCTGGTGTTAAAACGAGTACAAATAAGAGAAAGAGGGAAAAAAGTTATAACAAGGTGGTTGGTGCTTTTACGCACGTATCTATTGTTAAAACGAGTATAGATAAGAGAAAGAGGGAAAGAGGCATTTTTTCCCACTAATTTTAGTGGCTGGTTACTTGTCTAAATTGATCTGTTCTGAGTTCTGAGAGGATCCAATCTTCGTTCTCCGTTGTCAAGTGTATGTATGAGGGGAAACAAGTAAGAAATAATAACCATCGGAAACTTCAGTCGCGTTGTCAAGAGGTGGGAATGACAAGATAATAGAAAGGCATTTTGATTACTTGGTCACCAAGTAAACTTTTTTCAACATCGTGTTCATTCTACAAATCATCTTAAAAGTTTAATTTCAACGTAAAAAGTTATAACAACAGATAAGAGAAAGAAGAAGAAAAAGCATTTTTTACACTAATTTTAGGGGCTTGTTACTTGTCTGAATGGACCCGTTCTAGGTTCCGCGAGGACCCAATCTTGGTCCTCTGATGTCAAGTGTATGTATGAGGGGAAACAAGTAAGAAAAAATAACCATCGGAAACTTCAGTCGCTATGTGAAGACGTAGGAATGACAAGGTTATAGCAAGTCATTTTGATTACTTGGTCACCAAGTAAACTTTTTTCAACTTGGGGTTCGTGCTCCAAATCGTCCCCAAAGTTTAATTACAACATAAAAAAGTTATGACAATAGTGGTTGGTGCTTTTACGCACGTATCTATTGTTAAAACGAGTATAGTTACTCGTCTGAATGCTAAACTTGGTCCTCCGATGTCAAGTGTATGTATGATGGGAAACAAGTAAGAAAAAATAACCATCGAAAACTTCGGTTGCTATGTGAAGACGTGGGAATGACAAGGTAAAACCAAGACATTTTGATTACTTGGTCACCAAGTAGACTTTTTTCAACGTCGGGTTCTTGCTCCAAATCATCCCGAAAGTTTAATTGCAACATAAAAAAGTTATAACAAAAGTGGTTGGTGCTTTTACGCATGTATCTTGTGTTAAAACGAGTACAGATATGAGAAAGAGGAAAAAAAGTATTTTTTTGCACTTATTTTAGGGGCTGCTTACTTGTCTGAATGGACCTGTTCTGGGTTCCGAGAGGAGCCAATCTTGGTCCTCCGATATCAAGTGTATGTGTAGGGGGAAACAAGTAAGAAAAAATAACCATCGGAAACTTCGGTTGCTATGTGAAGACGTGGGAATGACAAGGTAATAGCAAAGCATTTTGATTACTTGCTCACAAAGTAAACTTTTTTCAGCGTCGGCTTCGGGCTCCAAATCATCCCAAAAGTTTAAGTGCACCATAAAAAAGTTATAACAAGAGTTGTTGGTGCCGTTACACACGTATCTTGTGTTAAAACGAGTACAGATAAGAGAAAGAGGAAAAAAAAAGCATATTTTTGCACAAATTTTAGGGGCTGGTTACTCGTCTGAATGGACCTGTTCCAGGTCCCGAGAGGAGCCAATCTTCGTCCTCCGATGTCAAGTTTATGTATAAGGGGAAACAATTAAAAAAAATAACCATCAAAAACTTCGGTCGCTATGTAAAGACATTGGAATGACAAGGTAATCGCAAGGAATTTTGATTACATTGTCACCAAATAGGAATTTTTTAACGTCGGGTTCGGGATTCAAATCATCCGAAAAGTTTATTTGCAACATCAAGAAGTTATAACAAGAGTGGTTGGTGCTTTTACACATGTATCTTGTGTTAAAACGAGTATAGATAAGAGAAAGAGGAAAAAAAAGCATTTTTTTGCACTTATTTTAGGGGCTGGTTACTTGTCTGAATGGACCCATTCTAGGTTATGAGAGGAGCCAATCTTCGTCATCCCAAAAGTTTAAGTGCACCATAAAAAAGTTATAACAAGAGTTGTTGGTGCCGTTACACACGTATCTTGTGTTAAAACGAGTACAGATAAGAGAAAGAGGAAAAAAAAGCATATTTTTGCACAAATTTTAGGGGCTGGTTACTCGTCTGAATGGATCTGTTCTGGGTCCCGAGAGGAGCCAATCTTCGTCCTCCGATGTCAAGTGTATGTATAAGGGGAAACAATTAAAAAAAATAACCATCAAAAACTTCGGTCGCAATGTAAAGACATTGGAATGACAAGGTAATCGCAAGGAATTTTGATTACATTGTCACCAAATAGGAATTTTTTAACGTCGGGTTCGGGATTCAAATCATCCGAAAAGTTTATTTGCAACATCAAGAAGTTATAACAAGAGTGGTTGGTGCTTTTACACATGTATCTTGTGTTAAAACGAGTATAGATAAGAGAAAGAGGAAAAAAAAGCATTTTTTTGCACTTATTTTAGGGGCTGGTTACTTGTCTGAATGGACCCATTCTAGGTTATGAGAGGAGCCAATCTTCGTCATCCCAAAAGTTTAAGTGCACCATAAAAAAGTTATAACAAGAGTTGTTGGTGCCGTTACACACGTATCTTGTGTTAAAACGAGTACAGATAAGAGAAAGAGGAAAAAAAAGCATATTTTTGCACAAATTTTAGGGGCTGGTTACTCGTCTGAATGGATCTGTTCCGGGTCCCGAGAGGAGCCAATCTTCGTCCTCCGATGTCAAGTGTATGTATAAGGGGAAACGATTAAAAAAAATAACCATCAAAAACTTCGGTCGCTATGTAAAGACATTGGAATGACAAGGTAATCGCAAGGAATTTTGATTACATTGTCACCAAATAGGAATTTTTTAACGTCGGGTTCGGGATTCAAATCATCCGAAAAGTTTATTTGCAACATCAAGAAGTTATAACAAGAGTGGTTGGTGCTTTTACACATGTATCTTGTGTTAAAACGAGTATAGATAAGAGAAAGAGGAAAAAAAAACATTTTTTTGCACTTATTTTAGGGGCTGGTTACTTGTCTGCATGGACCCATTCTAGGTTATGAGAGGAGCCAATCTTCGTCCTCCGATGTCAAGTAAGAAAAAATAACCATCAGAAACTTTGGTCGCTACGTGAAGACGTGGATTGACAAGGTAATAACAAGGAATTTTAATTACTTGGTCACCAAGTAAACTTTTTTCAACGTCGAGTTCGGGCTCCAAATCGTCCCAAAAGTTTAATTGCAACATAAAAAAGTTATAAAAAGAGTGGTTGGTGCCTTTACGCACGTATCTTGTGTTAAAAAGTGTACAAATAAGAGAAAGAGAAAAAAATCATTTTTTTGCACTAATTTTAGGTTCTGGTTACTCGTTTGAATGAACCCGTTCCGGGTCCCGAGAGGACCCAATCTTCGTCCTTCGATGTCAAGTTTATATTTAAGGGAAACAAGTAAGAAAAAATAACCATCGGAAACTTCGGTCGCTATGTGAAGACGTGGGAATGACATGGTATCTGTAAGGCATTTTGATTACTTGGTCACCAAGTAAACTTTTTTCCATGTTGGGTTCGGGCTCCAAATCGTCCCCAAAGTTTAATTGCAACAAAAAAAAGTTATAACAAGAGTGGTTGGTGCTTTTACGTACGTATCTGGTGTTAAAACGAGTACATATAAGAGAAAAAAGAAAAAAAATGGAAAGGTAATAGCAAGGTATGTATGAGGGGAAACTAGTAAGAAAAAATAACCATCGGAAACTTCGGTTGCTATGTGAAGACGTGGGAATGACAAGGTAATAGCAAGGCATTTTGATTACTTGCTCACAAAGTAAACTTTTTTCAGCGTCGGGTTCGGGATCCAAATCATTGCAAAAGTTTAAGTACACCATAAAAAAGTTATAACAAGAGTTGTTGGTGCCGTTACGCACGTATCTTGTGTTAAAACTAGTACAGATAAGAGAAAGAGGAAAAAAAAGCATTTTTTTGCACTAATTTTAGGGGCTGGTTACTCGTCTGAATTGACCCATTCCGGATCCCGAGAAAAGCCAATCTTCTTCCTCCGATGTCAAGTGTATGTATAAGGGGAAACAATTAAGAAAAAATAACCAACGAAAACTTTGGTCGCTATGTGAAGACGTGGGAATGACAAGGTAATAGCAAGGCATTTTGATTACTTGCTCACCAAGTAAACTTTTTTCAGCGTCGGGTTCGGGCTCCAAATCATCCCAAAAGTTTAAGTGCAGCAAAAAAAAGTTATAACAAGAGTTGTTTGTGCCGTTACGCACGTATCTTGTGTTAAAACGAGTACAGCTAAGAGAAAGAGGAAGAAAAAGTATTTTTATGCGCTTATTTTAGGGGCTAGTTACTTGTCTGAATGGACCCGTTCTGGGTTCTGAGAGGAGCCAATCTTCGTCCTCCGATGGCAAGTGAATGTATGAGGGGAAACAAGTAAGAAAAATGAACCATCAGAAACTTCGGTCGCTACGTGAAGATGTGGGAATGACAAGGTAATAAAAAGGAATTTTAATTACTTGGTCACCAAGTAAACTTTTTTCAACGTTGCCTCTGGGCTCCAAATCGTCCAAAAAGTTTAATTGCAACATAAAAAAGTTATTAAAAGAGTGGTTGGTGCCTTTACGCACATATCTTGTGTTAAAACAAGTTCATATAAGAGAAAGAGGAAAAAAAAGCACTTTTTGGCTCTAATTTTAGGGGCTGGTTACTCGTCTTAATGGACCCGTTCTAGGTTACGAGAGGAGCCAATCTTCATCCTCCAAAGTCAAGTGTATGTATGAGGGGAAACAAGAAAGAAAAAATAACCATCGAAAACTTCGTTCGCTATGTGAAGACGTGAGAATGACAATATAATAGCAAGGCATTTTGATTACTTGGTCACCAAGCAAACTTTTTTCACCGTCGAGTTCGGGCTCCAAATCATTCCAAAAGTTTAAGTGCAACATAAAAAAGTTATAACAAGAGTTGTTGGTGCCGTTACGCACGTATCTTGTGTTAGAACGAGTACAAATAAGAAGAAAGAGGGAAAAAAAGCATTTTTTTTGCACTAATTTTAGGGGCTAGTTACTTGTCCTAATGGACATGATCAGGGTTCCGAGTGGAACCAATCTTCGTCCTCCGATGTCAAGTGTATGTATGAGGGGAAACAAGTAAGAAAAAATAACCCTCGGAAACTTCGGTCGATATGTGAAGACGTGGGAATGACAAGGTATCAGCAAGGCATTTTGATTACTTGGTCACCAAGTAAACTTTTTTCAACGTCAGGTTCTGGCTCCAAATCGTCCGAAAAATTTAATTGCAATATACAAAAGTTATAACAAGAGTGGTTGGTGCTTTTACGCATGTTTCTTGTGTTAAAACGAGTACATATAAGAGAAAGAGGGAAAAAAGACATTTTGTTGCACTAGTTTTAGGGGCTGGTTACTCGTCTGAATTTACCCGTTCCGGGTTCCGAGAGGAGCCAATCTTCGTCCTCTGATGTCAAGTGTATGCATGAGGGGAAACAAGTAAGAAAAAATAACCATCAAAAACTTCGGTCGCTATGTGAAGATGTGGGAATGACAAGTTAATAGCAAGGGATTTTTATTTCTTAGTCACCAAGTAGACTTTTTTCCATGTCAGGTTCCGGCTCCAAATCGTCTGAAAAGTTTAATTCGAATATACAAAACTTATAACAATAGTGTTTGGTGCTTTTACGCACGTATCTTCTGTTAAAAAAAGTACATATAAGAGAAAGAGGAAAAAAAAGCATTTTTTTGCACTAATTTTAGGGGCTAGTTACTTGTCTTAATGCACCCGTTTTGGGTTCCGAGAGGAGCGAATCTTCGTCCTCCGATGTCAAGTGTATGTATAAGGGGAAACAAGTAAGAAAAAATAACCATCGGAAACTTCGGTCGCTATGTGAAGACGTGGTAATAACAAGGTAATAGCAAGGAATTTTAATTACTTGGTCACCAAGTAAACTTTTTTACACGTCAGGTTCGGGCTCCAAATCGTCCGAAAAGTTTAATTGCAATATGCAAAAGTTATAACCAGAGTGGTTGGTGCTTTTACGCATGTATCTGTAGTTAAAACGAGTACATATAAGAGAAAGAGCGAAAAAAGTCATTTTTTTGCACTAATTTTAGGGGCTGGTTACTCGTCTAAATGGACCTGTTCCGAGTTCCGAGAGGAGCCAATCTTTGTCCTCTGATGTCAAGTGTATGCGTGAGGGGAAACAAGTAAGAAAAAATAACCATCGGAAACTTCGGTCGCTATATGAAGATGTGGGAATCACAAGGTAATAGCAAGGCATTTTGATTACTTATTCACCAAGTAAACTTTTTTCAAAGTCAGGTTTGGGCTCCAAATCGTCCCAAAAGTTTAATTGCAACATACAAAAGTTTTAACAAGAGTGTTTGGTCGCACGTATCTTGTGTTAAAACGAGTACATATAAAAGAAAAAAGAAAAAAAAACATTTTTTTTCAATAATTTTAGGGGCTAGTTACTTGTCTAAATGGACCCGTTCTGGGTTCCGAGAGGAGCCAATGTTGGTCCTCCGATTTCAAGTGTATGTATGAGGGGAAACAAGTAAGAAAAAATAACCATTGGAAACTTCGGTCGCTATGTGAAGACATGGGAACAAAAAGGTAATAGCAAGACATTTTCATTACTTGGTTACCAAGAAAACTTTTTTAGACGCCATGTTCGGGATCCAAATCGTCCCAAAAGTTTAATTGCAACATAAAAAAGTTATAACAACAGTGTTTGGTGCTTTTACGCATGTATCTTGTGTTAAAACGAGTACAGATAAGAGAAAGAGGAAAAACAATCATTTTTTTGGGCTAATTTTAGGGGCTAGTTACTCGTCTAAATGGACCCGTTCCGGGTTTTGAGAGGAGCCAATCTTCGTCCTCCGATGTTAAGTGTATTTATGAGGGGAAACAAGTAAAAAAACTAAACATCAGAAACTTCGGTCGCTATGTGAAGACGTAGGAATGACAAGGTAATAGCATAGCATTTTGATCACTTGCTCAGGAAGTAAACTTTTTTCAACGTCGGGTTCAGGCTTCAAATCATCCATAAACTTTAATTGCAACATAAAAAAGTTATAACAAGAGTTGTTGGTGCTTTTACGCACGTATCCTATGTTAAAACGAGTACATATAAGAGAAAAAGGGAAAAAAGACATTTTTTGCACTAATTTTAGGGACTGGTTACTTGTCTGATTGGACCTATTCTAGGTTCTGAGACGATCCAATCTTCATCCTTCAATATCAAGTGTATGTATGAGGGGAAACAAGTAAGAAAAAATAACCATCGGAACCTTCAGTCGCTATATAAAGACGTTGAAATGAAAATGTAATAGCAAGGCATTTTTATCACTTGGTATCAAAAACTTCAGTCGCTATGCGAAGACGTGGGAATGACAAGGTAATAGAAAGACATTTTGATTACTTGGTCACCAAGTAAACTTTTTTCCACGTCCGGTTCGGCCTCTAAATCCTCCCAAAAGTTTAATTGCAACATACAAAACTTATAACAAGAGTGGTTGGTCTGGTGTTTAAACGAGTACATATAAGAGAAAGATGGAAAAAAGGCATTTTTTGCACTAATTTTAGGGGCAAGTTACTTTTCTGAATGGACCTATTCCGGGTTCCGAAAGGAGCCAATATTCGTCCTCTGATGTCAAGTGTATGTACGAGGGGAAACAAGTAAGAAAAAATAACCATTGGAAACTTCGGTCGCTTTGTGAACACGTGGGAATGACAAGGTAATAGCAAGGCATTTTGATTGCTTGGTCACCAAGTAAATATTTTTCAACATCGGGTTCGTGCTCTAAATCGTCCCAAAAGTTGAATTGCAACATAAAAAAGTTATAACAAGAGTCGTTGGTGCTTTTACGCACGTATCTGTTGTTAAGACGAGTAAATATAAGAGAAAGAAGGAAAAAAAAAATTGCACTAATTTTAAGGGCTATTTACCCATCTGAATAGACCAGTTCCGGGTTTCGAGAGGAGCCAATCTTCGTCCTCCGATGTTAAGTGTATGTTTGAGGGGAAACAAGTAAGAGAAAATAACCATCAGAAACTTCGGTCGCTATGTAAAGACGTGGGAATGACAAGGTAATAGCAAGGCATTTTGATTGCTTAGTCACCAAGTAAATATTTTTCAACATCGGGTTCGTGCTCTAAATCGTCCCAAAATTTTAATTGCAACATAAAAAAGTTATAACAAGAGTGGTTTGTGCTTTTACGCACGTATCAGTTGTTAAAACGAGTACGTATAAGAGAAAGAAGGAAAAAAACATTTTTTTTCACTAATTTTAGGGGCTAGTTACTCGTCTGAATGGACCAATTCCGGGTTCCGAGAGGAGCCATTCTTTGTCTTCCGATGTCAAGTGTAAGTATGAGGGGAAACAAGTAAGAAAAAATAATCATCGGAAACTTCGGTCGCTATGTGAAGACGTGAGAATGACAAGGTAATAGCATGACATTTTGATTACTTGGTCACCAAGTAAACTTTTTTCAACGTCAGGTTCGGGCTCCAAATCGTCCCAAAAGATTAACTGCAACATAAAAAAGTTATAACAAGAGTGTTTGGTGCTTTTACGCACGTATCTTGTGTTAAAACGAGTACAGATAAGAGAAAGAGGAAAAACAATCATTTTTTTGCACTAATTTTAGGGGCTAGTTACTCGTCTGAATGGACCCGTTCCGGGTTTTGAGAGGAGCGAATCTTCATCCTCCGATGTCAAGTGTGTGTATGAGGGGAAACAAGTAAGAAAAAATAACCATCGGAAACTTCGGTCGCTATGTGAAGACGTGGGAATGACAAGGTAATAGCAAGGCAATTTCATTGCTTGGTCACCAAGTAAACTTTTTTCGACGTCGGGTTTGTGCTCCAAGTCATCCCAAAAGTTGAATTGCAACATAAAAAAGTTATAACAAGAGTGGTTGGTGCTTTTACGCACGTATCTGGTGTTAAAAGGAGTACAGATAAGGGAAAGAGGAAAAAAGCATTTTTTTGCACTAATTTGAGGGTCTAGTTACTCATCTGAAAGGACACGTTCCGGGTTCCGAGAGGAGCCAATCTTCATCCTCCGATGTGAAGTGTATGTATGAGGGGAAAAAAGTAAGAAAAAATAACCATAAGAAACTTTGGTCGCTACGTGAAGACGTGGGAATGACGAGCTAATAGCATGACATTTTGAATTTTTGGTCACCAAGTAAACTTTTTTCAACGTCGTCTTCGGGCTCCATATTGACTCAAAAGTTTAATTTTAACATAAAAAAGTTATAACAAGAATGGTTGGTGCTTTTACGGATGTATCTTGTTTGAAAACCAGTACAAGTAAAAGAAAGAGGAAAAAAAAGAATTTTTTTGCACTAATTTTAGGGGTTGGTTACTTGTCTGAATGAACCCATTACGGGTTCCGAGAGGATCAAATCTTCGTCCTTCGATGTCAAGTGTATGTATGAGGGGAAACAAGTAAGAGAAAATAACCATCGGAAACTTCGGTCGCTATGTGAAGACGTGGGAATGACAAGGTAATAGCAAGACATTTTGATTGCTTGGTCACCAAGTAAATATTTTTCAACATCGGGTTCGAGCTCTAAATCGTGCCAAAAGTTTAATTGCAACATAAAAAAGTTATAACAAGAGTGGTTGGTGCTTTTACACACATATTTGTTGTTAAAACTAGTACATATAAGAGAAAGAAGGAAAAAAACATTTTTTTGCAATAATTTTAGGGGCTAGTTACTCGTTTGAATGGACCAGTTCCGGGTTCTGAGAGGAGCCAATCTTGGTGCCCCGATGTCAAGTGTTTTTATGAGGGGAAACAAGTAAGAAAAACTAACTATCGGAAACTTCGGTCGCTATGTGAAGACGTGGGAATGACAAGGTAATAACAAGGCATTTTCATTACTTAATCACCAAGTAAAATTTTTACAACGTCGGGTTCGTGCTACAAATCATCCCATAAGTTTAATTGCAACATAAAAAAAGTTATAACAAGAGTCGTTTGTGCTTTTACTCACGCATCCGGTGTTAAAACGAGTACAAATAAGAGAAAAATGAAAAAAAAGGCATTTTTTTTCACTAATTTTAGGGCTAGTTACTTTTTTGAATGGACCCGTTCCAGGTTCCGAGAGGAGCCAGTCTTGGTCCTCCGATGTCAAGTGTATGTATGAGGGGAAACAAGTAAGAAAAAATAACCATCGGAAACTTCGGTCGCTATGTGAAGACGTGGGAATGACAAGGTAATAGCATGGCATTTTGATTACTTGCTCACCAAGTAAACTTTTTTCAACGTCGGTTTCGGCCTCCAAATCGTCCCCAAAGTTTAATTGCAACATAAAAAAGTTAAAACAAGAGTCGTTGGTGCTCTTACGCACGTATCTATTGTTAAAACGAGTACATATAAGAGAAAGAGGGGAAAAAGGGATTTTTTCGCACTAATTTTAGGGGCTGGTTACTTGTCTAAATGGACCTGTTTCGAGTTCCGAGAGGATCCTGTAACAACCCTCGTTTATACTAAAGAAGTATTTAAGATTTTTTGTTTATAAATGTTTGTTACGATCATGAATGATTAGAAGAAGAATACCTGTATGGGGTGTATCACACCGTGCACCGGCCCAAGTGTTTGGGTTTGATTGGTGTTTATTTGATAATTGCTAGGTTTAAGTAAAAGTAATGAAGTAAGTTGGGTTAAATATACTAAAGGACTACCTTCAAGTAAGTTTCGGTCGACACAATAGACGAGCGGTCGACACAAGTCGCTCTCGGGAATTCTTTCGCTCGACACAATAGACGAGCGGTCGACATAGAATAACTCTCGGGAATTTCTTCGGTCGACCATGGTGTCGACATAAGTTGACCATTGCGTCGACATAAGTTGACCATGTGTCGACATAAGTTGAAAAGTCAGCAAAATCTGAAGAATTCTGATTGATGGACATGAAAGGAATATTGATTTCTTTTCATAAAGGACATTAAGTGGGTCTTGGCTGGCATTTTCCCTCCCAGCCAGCCTATGCCCCATCTCTTTACATCTGAAACAGCGTCCGGATCCAGCCATACATTCTCCTACGTGCTTCTTATTGCACTCTGGGCATTCCAATATTGGCCCCAGAATTTTAGCTTGCTTTCTTTTCCCTTGCTCGTTCAAACTTTCACTTGGCCTTTTCATCCCACGCACTAGTTTCCATTGTTTACTCGGTTGCGGTTGGACTTCTCGAAAGAACTGTCCTTGGGATGTTCCCTCCTCTGAACATTTCTTCTTCCTCTCCTCATGGTCCTTCAGTCACTAATCACATCTTTAGTACTCCAAAATAAGGATTTTTCTACTTTAATCCTGTTATAACATAGAAGTATGCAAATGATACAGTTATTGAGCTGTCTAAAGAACCGACTTAACTCAGTACACTAACCCTTTCAATCCCTTATTCACTCATATGTGTTTTGCTCTGATACCATAATTGTAACGACCCGATTCTCATGCCGCCGCTTTCTGCCTTACCTCACTTACTTACTTACTTTACTTTACTTCACCTTACTTTACTTTGCTTACTCGCGGGCTGCCCGAAAACCGGTCCGTTACTTTTCTTAACTTACTTACTTACATTACTTTGGTGGAAAAATTTTTACTTTATTTTCTGAAAACTATTCTTAACTCATAAAACAGTTTACAAGGAAACCGTCAATGATAAAAACATACATTTAAATTCCACCTTTATCAAAAATACATAATCATTCAATAACGTAAACTTACAGCGGAAAACTATAGTTCAACTTAAAATACATTCATCTTAAAAATACATTCATTTCAAAAGCTTTGAAATCCATCACACGAAAATAAGGGTACACATCTTAATTACATCTCAAAACATACAAAACATCTTTTTTTTTTTTACAAAACAACTTGTGTGTGTCATACATCAGTCCCCGTCGGTCATTGCTCAATAAACGGTATCATTTGGACACTCCTCTGCTCTAACTTCTTGATCAGTCATTGGCATAATTTCCTCCATTATATTCCCTACATTGCAAAGCCTAAACTATGAGCCTAAAGCTCAGTAAGAAACATAACTATTAAATGCAATGCATGAGTATGCTATGTCGTTAAAACAATGCACAATTTCATTCACGTTTCTTAGGTTTCATAACTTCTTTATCTTTGGAAATATTACAGGATCTCAAGAACACCCCCTCCACCTACTTCAACTTCTACTGGTCGTCAGCTCACTACTTTACTACTTGAGGTGCTCAGGCCTATAATAACCATTCACTTTACTTTACTGTTCTGATGTTCAAGTTCTTAATTCATCGGAGACGAAACATAATTAGCGTCCTATACCACCAATTATATCTCGCTACCTCCAACTACGTTGTAAAACATGCATGAAAATAGTTCGTAGACATTTTGTAAAACTATGATGCATGACCATACGAACATGAAAACATCTCTTAAATCATATGTCACATAACATGAAAATAAGCATACATCACCAAACATATCATGCGAACAAACATGCAGCACACATCAAACAATCATCCTAATCTTTGCAATGTAGTCCCACTTAAGGGCCAAATAATCTTAATGCTAACTTACCTTAGCCTCTAAGTTGAGTCGATCCACTTGAGTCTCCTTTTTAATCCAATCGATGGCTTAAACCTATAAATCATATACGGATCAGAATTCGCATAAAGTCTTAACTTTCTGTTCCAACTTTGAACATCTATAACTTCCTCTATATTGATTCATTCCTAATGATTAAGGTGTCAAACTATTCCTTAGGGAGTCTACTATAACTTCTTAGAAGACACCCAATTCAGAAAACCAAAGCATGCTGACTTACGTCGACAAAACAGAGAGCATACATTCTGGAACTCAAGAAACGGTCAACCTAACCTATAGATGTCGACCTAACTTAGCATAATATGTCGACTGCTTATTCATGTGGTCAACCGAACCATTTACAGAGAGTTATTTTGTGTCGACCGGTCGATCATGTGTCGACCGGTGCTCTCCCAGTTTCTGTCTACCAACTTGCGACGTCCATATCTTTTCCTACATAACTCCGAATCAATTGATTCCAACGGCTATAGATTAGTCTAAAGGTCTAATATAACTATTGTGAAGGACATAAACTCAGATTCTTAAAAATAATTGACCGAATATCCAAAAACCCTAACCCTGTACGTAAATAACTAATTTCGAAACACTTGACACATACTCCTTCATTTTTTATCTACTAATTCAACCAACATCATCTTTTTATCATTATTGAACCTACAAGAACTTTAAAGTATATGAAAATACATTGAGCTTCAGCCTCCACGAAATATCAAAGCTCTTCACTTCACCTCTCTTGAAGTCACTCACTTTTTTACCCTTTTCCTCACAAAACTTCTTCTCTATCTCAATCTCACCCTCCTTTGATTTGGAGCACGAACCCTAGGGAGAAAAATGGGAAGGAGATCGTGGTTGGGAGGGGAAAATTCCAGCCAATACCCACTTAAAGCCCCTTTATTAAATAAAATCAATATTCCTTTTATGTCCACCAATCAAAATTCTGCTGATTTTGCTGACTTTTCCAACTTATGTCGACATAAGTCGACTTATGTCGACATAATGAATTCCCGAAAGTTATGCTATGTCGACCGCTCGTCTATTGTGTCGACCAAACTTGAAGGTGTCGACCGCTTGACCATGCGGTCGACCGAATAAACTCCCGAAAGCTATTCTATGTCGACAGACTGCAAATTGTGTCGACCGGGGTACTGTTCGTAGTTACACTTGTCACTTAAAAATTTTATAACTTTTGTTATAAAATTTGGATTTCTATAATTCAAACGCAATTATTTTTTTTATTGAATCTAGTTCAACTTTTTAGAAGACATAAACTTTAAATTCTGAGTTTAACATAATCAAAAATACGAAGTACCAAACATCGTTCAAAATCCATAATTCTATAGTACGGTTTTGCTTCACCAACTTCAAATAAACATAACTTTCTCTTAGAAAGTTTAATAAGAATTATCTACCTATAAATCTTCTTATCTTGACGTCTACTACAACTTTGTAGAGTAATACTTTGCCATTTATGCTCTTATAAGGCATGTTATGATTTAAACACAGAAACTACTCCATGTAATGACCATAAAACCTCAGAATTAGGTAAACACCAAAATTGTTTCCAATTCGTCTCCATATTCATATTTTCTTAGTACATCTCATTCCTTAAACATAAAACATTAAATTCATAAATTCTTAACATAAAATGAGGGTCGTTACAGTTAGAATATAAAGTGTTTTGAAAGTTTTGAACGTTTTGAAGATGTAATGATATGTATACGCTTATTTTCGTGTGATGGAGTTCAAAGCTTTTAAAATAAATGTATTATTAAGTTAAAGTAATTGTCTTCCGCTGTACATTTTAAGTTATTGAATGCTTATGTATTTTTGATAAAGGTGGAACTGAAATCATAGCTTTACAAGAATGTATGTTTTTCAAGTGGACGTTTTCTTTTTAAGCTATTTTACAAGCTAAAGAGAGTTTTTTTCAGAAATTTTTAAAGTAATGAGTGTTCCACCTAAGTAAGTAAGTAAGTAAGTAAGTAAGTAAGAATGTAGTAACAGACCGGTCCTCGGGCTGCCTGCAAGTAAGCTAAGTAAAGTAAAGTAAAGTAAAGTAAAGTAAGTAAGTAAGTAAGGTAAAGCAGAAAGCAGCGGCACGGGAATCGGTCGTTACAGATCCATTCTTCTTCCTATTCCAAGTAAATGTATAAGGGGAAATAAGTAAGAAAAAATAACCATCGGAAACTTTGTTCGCTATGCGAAGAGGTGGGAATGACAAGGTAATAGCAAGGCATTTTGATTACTTGGTGACCAAGTAAAATTTTTTCAACATCGGATTCGTGCTCCAAATCGCCCCAAAAGTTTAATTGCGACATAGGAAAGTTATTACAAGAGTGGTTGGTGCTTTTACTCATGCATACGGTGTCAAAAAGAGTACAGATAAGAGAAAGAGGGAAAAAAGTCTTTTTTGCAAAAAAAAAAAGACATGGGAGTTCAATTTAGAGAAAAAGGGAAAAAAGTCTTTATGAGGGGAAACAAGTAAGAAAAAATAACCATCGGAGACTTCGGTCGCTATGTGAAGACATGAGAATGACAAGGTAATAGCAAGACATTTTGATTACTTGGTCACCAAGTAAAATTTTTTCAACGTCGGGTTCGGGCTCCAAATCATCCCCAAAGTTTAATTGCAACATAAAAAAGTTATCACAAGAGTGGTTGGTGCTTTTACACACGTATCTGGTGTTAAAACGAGTACAAATAAGAGAAAGAGAGAAAAAAAGACATTTTTTTGGCACTAATTTTAGGGGCTAGTTACTTGTCTAAATGGACCCGTTCTGGGTTCCAAGAAGAACCATTATTCATCCTTCAATGTGAAGTGTATGTATGAGGGGAAACTAGTATGAAAAAATAACCATCGGAAACTTCGGTCGCTATGTGAAGACATGACAATGACAAGGTAATAGCAAGACATTTTGATTACTTGATAACCAAGTAAACTTTTTTCAACGTCAGGTTCAGGCACCAAATCGTCCCCAAAGTTTAATTGCATTATAAAAAAGTTATAACAAGAGTGATTGGTGCTTTTACGCACGTATCTGGTGTTAAAACAAGTACATATAAGAGAAAGAGGGAAAAAAGGCATTTTTTTGCACAGATTTTGGGGGCTGGTTATTTGTCTGAATCGACCTATTCCAAGTTCCGAGAGGAGCAAATCTTCTTTATCTGAGGTGAAGTGTATGCATGAGGGGAAACAAGTAAGAAAAAATAACCATCGAAAATTTCGGTCGCTATGTGAAGATGTGACAATGACATGGTAATAGCAAGGCATTTTGATTACTTGGTCACCAAGTAAACTTTTTTCAACATAGGGTTTGTGCTCCAAATTGTCCCAAAAGTTTAATTGCAACACAGAAAAGTTATAACAAGAGTTTTTGGTGCTTTTAGGCACGCATCTGGTGTTAAAACGAGTACAAACAAGAGAAAGAGGCTAAAAAAGGAATTTTTGCACTAATTTTATGGGCTAGTTACTTATCTGAATGGACCCGTTCCGGGTTCCAAGAGGAGCCAATATTCGTCCTCCGATGTCAAGTGTATGTATGAGGGGAAACAAGTAAGTAAAAATAACCATCCGAAACTTTGGTCGCTATGTGAAGACATGGGAATGACAAGGTAATAGCAAGGAATTTTGATTACTTGGTCACCAAGTACATTGTTTTCAACGTCGGGTTCGGGCTCCAAATTGTCCCAAAAGTTTAATTGCAACATAAAAAAGTTATAACAAGAGTGGTTTGTTGTTTTCCGCAAGCATCTGGTGTTAAAACGAGTACAAATAAGAGAAAGAGGGAAAAAATGCATTTTTTTACACTAATTTTAGGGGCTAGTTACTTGTCTGAATGGACCCGTTCCGGGTTCCGAGAGGAGCCAATCTTCGTCCTCCGATGTCAAGTGTATGTATGAGTTGAAACAAGGAAGAAAAAATAACCATCGAAAACTTCGGTCGCCATGTGAAGACATGAGAATGATAAAGTAATAACAAAGCATTTTGATTAATGGTCACAAAGTAAACTTTTTTCAACGTCGGGTTCGGGCTCCAAATTGTCCCAAAAGTTTAATCGCAACATAAAAAAGTTATAACAAGAGTGGTTGGTTGTTTTCCGCACGCATCTTGTGTTAAAATGAGTACAAATAAGAGAAAGAGGGAAAAAAATGTATTTTTTTACCCTAATTTTAGGGGCTAGTTACTTGTCTGAATGGACCCGTTTCGGGTTCCGAGAGGAGCTATTCTTCATCCTCCGATGTTAAGTGTATGTATGAGGGGAAACTAGTAAGAAAAAATAACAATTGGAACTTCGGTCGTTATGTGAAGACGTGGGAATGACAAGGTAATAACAAGGCATTTTGATTACTTGGTCACCAAGTAAACTTTTTTTATTGTCGGGTTAGGGCTCTGAATCGTCCCAAAAGTTTAATTCAAAAATAAAAAAAGTTATAACAAGAGTGGTTTGTTCTTTTACGCACGTGTCTTGTGTTAAAACGAGTACAGATAAGAGAAATAAGAAAAAAATAACATTTTTTTGCACTAATTTTAGGGGCTAGTTACTTATCTGATATATCCGTTCAGGGTTCTGAGAGTAGCCAATCTTCGTCCTCTGATATCAAGTGTATGTATGAGGGGAAAAAAGTAAGAAAAAATAACCGTCGGAAACTTCGGTCGCTATGTGAAGACATGGAAATCACAAGGTAATACCAATGCATTTTGATTACTTGGTCACCAAGTAAACTTTTTTTAACGTCGGGTTCGGGCTTCAAATCGTCCCTAAAGTTTAATTGCAACATAAAAAAGTTATAACAAGAGTGGTTGGTTCTTTTACGAACGCATCTAGTGTTAAAACGAGTACAAATAAGAGAAAGAGGGAAAAAAGGGATTTTTTGCACTAATTTTAGGGGCTAGTTACTTGTCTGAATGGACCCATTTCAGGTTCCGAGAGGAGCTAATCTTCTTCCTTCGAAGTCAAAAGTATGTATGAGGGAAAACAAGTAAGAAAACATAACCATCGGAAACTTCGGTCGCTATGTGAAGACGTGGGAATGACAAGGTAATAGCAAAGAATTTTGATTACTTGGTCACCAAGTAAACTTTTTTTATTGTCGGGTTAGGCCTCCAAATCGTCCCAAAAGTTTAATTCAAACATAAAAAAGTTATAACAAGAGTGGTTTGTGTTTTTACGCACGTGTCTTGTGTTAAAACGAGTACAGATAAGAGAAAGAAGAAAAAAATAACATTTTTTTGCACAAATTTTAGGGCCAGTTTCTTATCTGATAGATCTATTCCGGGTTCCCAGAGGAGCAAATCTTCGTCCTCTGATGTTAAGTGTATGTATGAGGGGAAAAAAGTAAGAAAAAATAACCGTCGAAAACTTCGCTCGCTATGTGAAGATATGGAAATGACAAGGTGATACCAATGCATTTTGATTACTTGGTTACAAAGTAAACTTTTTTAACGTCGGGTTAGGGCTCCGAATCGTCTCAAAAGTTTAATTGAAACATAAAAAAGTTATAAAAAGAGTGGTTGGTTCTTATACGCACATATCTTGTGTTAAAACCAGTACAAATAAGAGAAAGAAGAAAAAAAAACATTTTTTGCACTAATTTTAGGGGCTAGTTACTTATTTGATGGACCCGTTTCAGGTTCTGAGAGGAGTCAATCTTCGTCCTCCGATGTCAAGTGTATGTATGAGGGGAAAAAAGTAGGAAAAAATAACCATCGGAAACTTTGGTCGCAATGTGAAGACCTGGAATGACAAGGTAAAACCAAGGCATTTTGATTACTTGGTCACCAAGTAAACATTTTTTAACGTCGGGTTCGGGCTTCAAATCTCCCCAAAAGTTTAATTGCAACATGAAAAAGTTACAACAACAGTGGTTGGTGCTTTTACGCACGTATCTAGTATTAAAACAAGTACAAATAAGAGAAAGAGGGAAAAAAAAGGCATTGGTTTGCACTAATTTTAGGGGCTAGTTACTTTTCCGAATGGACCCGTTTCAGATTTCGAGAGGGGCCAATCTTCGTCCTCCGATGTCAAGTGTATGTCTAAGAGGAAACAAGTAAGACAAAATAACCATCGGAAACTTCGGTCGCTATGTGAAGACATGGGAATGACAAGGTAATAACAAGGAATTTTGATTACTTGGTCACCAAGTAAACTTTTTTCAACGTTGGGTTCGGGCTCCAAATCATCCAAAAAGTTTAATTTGAAACATGGAAAAGTTACAAGAAGAGTGGTTGGTGCTTTTACGCACGCATCTAGTGTTAAAACGAGTACAAATAAGAGAAAGAGGAAAAAAAAGGCATTTTTTTGCACTAATTTTAGGGGCTAGTTACTTTTCTGAATGGACCCGTTTCAGGTTTGGAGAGGGGCCAATCTTCGTCCTCCGATGTCAAGTGTATGTATAATTGAAAACAAGTAAGAAAAAATAACCATCGGAAACTTCGGTCGCTATGTGAAGACGTGGGAATGACAAGGCAATAGAAAGGAATTTTGATTACTTGGTCACCAAGTAAACTTTTTTAAACGTCGGGTTCGGGCCCAAATCGTCCCAATAGTTTAATTGCAACATGAAAAAGTTATAACAAGAGTCGTTGGTGCTTTTACGCACGTATCTTGTGTTAAAACGAGTACAGATAAGAGAAAGAAGAAAAAAAATATTTTTTTGCACTAATTTTAGGGGCTAGTTACTTGTCTGATGGACCCGTTCCGGGTTTCGAGAAGAGCCAATCTTTGTCCTCCGATGTCAAGTGTATGTATAAGAGGAAACAAGTAACAAAAAATAACCATAGGAAACTTCGGTCGCTATGTGAAGACGTGGGAATGACAAGGTAGTAGCAAGGAATTTTGATTACTTGGTCACCAAGTAAACTTTTTTCAATCAGCTTAGGGCTCTAAATCGTCCAAAAAGTTTAATCGCAACTTGAAAAAGTTACGACAAGAGTTGTTGGTGCTTTTACGCACGCATCTAGTGTTAAAACGAGTACAAATAAGAGAAACAGGGAAAAAAAGGCATTTGTTTGCACTAATTTTAGGGGCTAGGTACTTTTCTGAATGGACCCGTTTCAGGTTTCGAGAGGGGCCAATCTTCGTCCTCCGATGTCAAATGTATGTACAAGAGGAAACAAGTAAGAAAAAATAACCATCAGAAACTTTGGTCGCTATGTGAAGACGTGGGAATGACAAGGTAATAGCAAGGAATTTTGATTACTTGGTCACCAAGTAAACTTTTTTCAACGTCGGGTTCAGGCTCCAAATCGTTCCAAAAGTTTAATTGCAACATGAAAAAGTTATAACAAGAGTTGTTGGTGCTTTTACGCACGTATCTTGTGATAAAATGAGTAGAGATAAGAGAAAGAAGAAAAAAAAACATTTTTTGCACTAATTTTAGGGGCTAGTTACTTATCTGATGGACCCGTTCTGGGTTTTAAGGGGAGCCAATCTTTTTCCTCCGATGTCAAGTGTATGTATGAGGGGAAAAAAGTAGGAAAAAATAACCGTCGGAAACTTCGGTCGCTAACTGAAGACATGGAAATGACAAGGTAATACCAAGGAATTTTGATTACTTGGTCACCAAGTAAACTTTTTTCAACGTCAGGTCCGGGCTCCAAATCATCCCAAAAGTGGTTAGTGCTTTTACGCACGCATCTGATGTTAAAACGAGTACAAATAACAGAAAGAGGGAAAAAAAAGGCATTTTTTTGCACTAATTTTAGGGGCTAGTTACTTTTCTGAATGGACCCGTTTCAGGTTTGGAGAGGGGCCAATCTTCGTCCTCCGATGTCAAGTGTATGTATAATTGAAAACAAGTAAGAAAAAATAACCATCGGAAACTTCGGTCGCTATGTGAAGACGTGAGAATGACAAGGTAATAGCAAGGCATTTTGATTACTTGGTCACCAAGTAAACTTTTTTCAACGTCAGGTCCGGGCTCCAAATCATCCCAAAAGTGGTTAGTGCTTTTACGCACGCATCTGATGTTAAAACGAGTACAAATAACAGAAAGAGGGAAAAAAGACATTTGTTTGGACTAATTTTAGTGGCTACTTACTTGTCTAAATGGACCCGTTTCAGGTTTGGAGAGGGGCCAATCTTCGTCCTCCGATGTCAAGTTTATGTATAAGAGAAAACAAGTAAGAAAAAATAACCATCGGAAATTTCGGTCGCTATGTGAAGACGTGGGAATGACAAGGCAATAGCAAGGAATTTTGATTACTTGGTCACCAAGTAAACTTTTTTCAACGTCGGGTTCAGGCTCCAAATCGTCCCAAAAGTTTAATGGCAACATAAAAAAGTTATAACAAGAGTGGTTGGTGCTTTTACGCACGTATCTTGTGTTAAAACGAGTACAGATAAGAGAAACAAGAAAAAAAATATTTTTTTGCACTAATTTTATGGGCTAGTTACTTGTCTGATGGACCCATTCCGGGTTTCGAGAAGAGCCAATCTTTGTCCTCCGATGTCAAGTGTATGTATAAGAGGAAACAAGTAACAAAAAATAACCATAGGAAACTTCGGTCGCTATGTGAAGACGTGGGAATGACAAGGTAATAGCAAGGAATTTTGATTACTTGGTCACCAAGTAAACTTTTTACAACGTCGGGTTAGGGCTTTAAATCATCCAAAAAGTTTAATCGCAACATCAAAAAGTTACGACAAGAGTGGTTGGTGCTTTTACGCACGCATCTAGTGTTAAAACGAGTACAAATAAGAGAAAGAGGGAAAAAAGGCATTTGTTTGCACTAATTTTAGGGGCTAGGTACTTTTCTGAATGGACCTGTTTCAGGTTTCGAGAGGGGCCAATCTTCGTCCTCCGATGTCAAGTGTATGTATGAGGGGAGACAAGTAAAAAAAATAACCATCGGAAACTTCGGTCGCTATGTAAAGACGTGGGAATGACAAGGTAATAGCAAGGAATTTTGATTACTTGGTCAACAAGTAAACATTTTTCAACGTCGGGTTCGTGCTCCAGATCGTCCCAAAAGTTAAATTGCAACATGGAAAAGTTATAACAAGAGTCGTTGGTGCTTTTACGCACGTATCTTGTGTTAAAACGTGTACGGCTAAGAGAAAGAAGAAAAAAAAACATTTTTTTTGCACTAATTTTAGGGGCTAGTTACTTATCTGATAAACCCGTTCCGGGTTTTGAGAGGAGCCAATCTTTGTCCTCCGATTTCAAGTGTATGTATGAGAGGAAAAAAGTAGGAAAAAATATCCGTTGGAAACTTCGGTCGCTAAGTGAAGACATGGAAATGACAAGGTAATACCAAGGCATTTTGATTACTTGGTCACCAAGTAAACTTTTTTCAACGTCGGGTTAGGGCTCCAAATCGTCCAAAAAGTTTAGTCGCAACACGAAAAAGTTACGACAAGAGTGGTTAGTGCTTTTACGCACGCATTTAGTGTTAAAACGAGTACAAATAAGAGAAACAGGGAAAAAAAGGCATTTGTTTGCACTAATTTTAGGGGCTAGGTACTTTTCTGAATGGACCCGTTTCAGGTTTCGAGAGGGGCGAATCTTCGTCCTCCGATGTCAAGTGTATGTACAAGAGGAAACAAGTAAGAAAAAATAACCATCAGAAACTTCGGTCGCTATGTGAAGACGTGGGAATGACAAGGTAATAGCAAGGCATTTTGATTACTTGGTCACCAAGTAAACTTTTTTCAACATCGGGTTTGGGCTCCAAATCGTCCCAAAAGTTTAATTGCAACATGAAAACGTTATAACAAGAGTGGTTGGTTCTTTTACGCACGTACCTATTGCTAAAACGAGCACCAATAAGAGTAAGAGGAAAAAAAAACTATTTTTTTGCACTAATTTTAGGGGCTGTTTACTTGTCTAAATGAACCCGTTCTGAGTTCCAAGAGGATCCAGTCTTCGTCCTCCGATGTCAAGTGTATGTATGAGTGGAAACAAGTAAGAAAAAATAACCGTTAGAAACTTCGGTCGCTATGTGAAGACATGGGAATGACAAGGTAATAGCAAGGCATTTTTATTCCTTAGTCACCGAGTATACTTTTTTTAACGTCGGGTTCCGGCTCCGAATGGACCCGTTTTGTGTTTCGAGAGGAGCCAATCTTCGTCCTCCGATGTCAAGATTATGCATTAAGGAAAACTAGTAAGAAAAAATAACCATCGAAAACTTCGGTCGCTATGTGAAGACGTGAAAATGACAAGGTAATAGCAAGGCATTTTGACTACTTGGTCACAAAGTAAACTTTTTTCAACGTCGGGTTCAGGCTCAAATCATCCCAAAAGTTTAATTGCAACATAAAAAAGTTATAAAAAGCGTGGTTGGTGCTTTGAAGCACGCATGTTGTGTTAAAACGAGTACAAAAAAGAGAAAAGGGAAAAAAAGACGTTTGTTTGCACTAATTTTAGGGGCTAGTTACTTGTTTGAATGGACACGTTCTGGCTTACGAGAGGAGCCAATCTTCGTCCTCCGATGTCAAGTGTATGTATGAGGTAAAACAAGTAAGAAAAAATAACCATCGAAAACTTCGGTCGCTCTCTGAAGACGTGAGAATGACAAGGTAATAGCAAGACATTTTGATTACTTTGTCACCAAGTAAACTTTTTTCAACGTCAGGTTCGGGCTTCAAATCGTCCCAAAAGTTTAATTGCAACATAAAAAAAGTTATAAGAAGTGTAGTTGATGCTTTTACGCACGCATCTGGTGTTAAAACGAGTACATATAAGAGAAAGATAGAAAAAAAACCATTTTTTTGCACTAAGTTTAGGGTCTGGTTACTTGTCTAAATGAACCCGGTCCGAGTTCCAAGAGGATCCAGTCTTCGTCCTCCGATGTCAAGTGTATGTATGAGCGAAACAAGTAAGAAAAAATAACCGTCGGAAACTTCAATCGCTATGTGAAGACGTGAGAATAACAAGGTAATAGCAAGGCATTTTGATAACTTAGTCTCCAAGTAAACTTTTTTCAACATCGGGTTCGGGATCAAAATCGTCCCAAAAGTTTAATTGCAACATGAAAAAGTTATAACAAGAGTGATTGATGCTTTTACGCACGCATCTGGTGTTAAAACGAGTACAAATAAGAGAAAGAGGGAAAAAAAGACATTTGTTTTCACTAATTTTAGGGGCTAGTTACTTGTCTGAATCGACACGTTCTGGCTTACGAGAGGAGCCAATATTCGTCCTCCGATGTCAAGTGTATGTATGAGGTGAAACAAGTAAAAAAAATAACCATTGGAAACTTCGGTCGCTCTCTGAACACGTGGGAATGACAAGGTAATAGCAAGGCATTTTGATTACTTGGTCACAAAGTAAACTTTTTTCAACGTCGGGTTCATGATCCAAATCGTCCGAAAAGTTTAAATGAACATAAAAAATGTTATAACAAGCGTGGTTAGTGCTTTTACGCACGAATCTTTTGTTAAAACGAGTTAAATTAGAGAAAGAGGGAAAAAAAGACATTTGTTTGCACTAATTTTAGGGGCTAGTTACTTGTCTGAGTGGACTCATTTCGGGTTCCGAGAGGAGCCAATCTTCGTCCTCCGATGTCAAGTGTATGTATGAGGGGAAACAAGTAAGAAAATATAACCGTCGGAAACTTCGGTCGCTATGTGAAGACATGGAAATGACAAGGTAATAGCAAGGCGTTTTGATTACTTGGTCACAAAGTAAACTTTTTTCAACGTCGGGTCCGGGCTTCAAATCGTACCAAAAGTTTAATTGCAACATGAAAAAGTTATAACAAGAGTTTTTTGTGCTTTTACGCACGCATCTGGTGTTAAAACGAGTACAAATAAGAAAAAGAGGGAAAAAAAAAGACATTTGTTTGCACTAATTTTAGGGGCTAGTTACTTATCTGAGTGGACCCGTTCTGGGTTTTGAGAGGAGCCAATCTTCGTCCTCCGATGTCAAGTGTATGTATGAGGCGAAACAAGTAAGAAAAAATATCCATCGGAAACTCCGGTCGCTATGTGAAGACGTGGGAATGACAAGGTAATAGTAAGGCATTTTGATTACTTGGTCACCAAGTAAACTTTTTTCAACGTCGGGTTCGGTCTCCAAATCATCCCAAAAAGTTTAATTGCAACATAAAAAAAGTTATAACTAGGGTGTTTGGTGCTTTTACGCACTCATCTGGTGTTAAAATGAGTAAAAATAAGAGAAAGAGGGAAAAAAGGTATTTTTTTTTAACTAATTTTAGGGGCTTGTTACTTGTGTGAATGGATCCGTTCATGGTTCCGAGAGGAGGCAATCTTCGTCCTCCGATGTCAAGTGTATGTATGAGGGGAAACAAGTAAGAAAAAATAACGGTCGGAAACTTCGGTCGCTATGTGAACACATGGGAATGACAAGGTAATAGCAAGGCGTTTTGATTACTTGGTCACCAAGTAAACTTTTTTCAACACGGGGCTCGGATGAACGTCGTGTACGGAAAACGGAAAATCGGGTGGTGCGAATTGTAGGGTTGTGTTGCGGAAGCGTACTGTGATGGAAATAATGGTATTTGGTTGTATGAAAAGTGAGATGGCTCGGATGAATACTGGAACGGCTCGGTGGGTACGAATATGTGTGAAATCGGGTAATGGAAGGAAAAGGGTGATCGCTCGGTGGGGTGGGTGGACTCTTTAGAGTTTTTGGGTATAGATGGATGGACAATTTGAATACCTGAGCAATCAAGGTATTCTCCTCGGTAGACCTCGCCTGCACTCGGATATGACTCACTGAACGTACGTGCAAAGGGTTGACGGTCTCGGCCAGATGTGACTCACCGGAGAAGTATTCGTCGGAGAGAGCTTCAAGCCTTTCGGAAAGAAGGTGCAATGCAAAATTTTTATCTAAAAATTCACTCTATTGAAAATAGTGTAAGTGTTACACTTAAATAGTAAAACGTAAAAGATAACAAAACTACTAAAGATAAGCTAAGAAGTTCAATTGAGCCCTTGGATGACTTGAACTTCGGAAGGTCTCCGGTTGACTTTAGGCTCGGTTCATGAAGATTGGCACGGTTGGTTTTGCGTCTTCACCGAAGGTGACCATGGTTGACCGAGAGGGTGCACCCGGTGGGATAATCTTCGAGCCATGAAAGATTTTCTTGAGCCAATTTGGATCCGGGGCTTCTAAAAGGCTCTCGGTTGTCTGAAAGATGTGTCACGTGGTCTGGTTCCTCGGTTGTCCGACAATGGTTCATGAATGGGCGCGGGTGACTTGCAAAAGACCGAACCGGTGGTTTATCCAATCTCAGATATGATGGGATCCACGAGGATATTGTGGAAAGTTGTTGCTCAAAGATCCTTTGAAGATTCAACAGATTGATCACGGATTTTATGGATAAAATCCCTTGTGGCTCGCCGGTTTGTTGGTGAACGGTTTTGTGTGCGCGGTTTGACCTTATCTTCATGTCATCACGAGATTTGTCCGTGCCATTTTGAAAAGGTTGTTATCCAACAATCCTCCTACGAATATGGCAGCTTTAGCACGAATTATATGGATAAAAATCTATGTTGTTTTGCCGATGGCTCGATGGACAATTTTTGTGCGCGTGTGGGTGCTTGGAAATGTGACCGGTTGAACCTTTCTCCTGATATTTCGGGATTTGTCCGTGCTATTTTTGAAAGGTTGTTTTCCAACGATTCTCCTATGAATATGGCAACTTTAGCATGGATTACTTGGATAAAAATCCCTCTTGTTGCGCCCGGTGGATCTTCTTCGGATATATTGAGATTTATTCGTGTCAAACTCGAACCTTATCTTTTCCTTGACCAAATAACCAGATTACTTAAAGATTTAAGTAAAGTGGCCTATGTAATTTAGTCAAGGTCTTCTAGTGGGCCGAGGCTTGACCGTGGGCCGGTCAATGTTCGGCCGAGGTGGTCTTTTGTGGGCCTTCGTCAATGGAATGTGCGTTCCTCTTCTTGGGCTGTCTTCTCTTCCTTTTCTAAGGCTAACTGCTGGCTGAAAAGAAATAAACTAATTGTGACCGAAAATAGGGCACATGGTTGAAAACTTGATCCGTGGCGATTTGGATCGAGCGTTCTCCCATGTCGGTCACTTATTCCGATGGGCCGAAGCCCTAGAGGACTTCGGCAAAGCCGACGACCGTGTCTCCATGGGTCGTCGGGTCATGATCGTAGGGCGCCCGTTGGGCGCCGGGCGGGTCATGGTCCCAAACCTCGGCCGAATCATGGCCTGGTGCGCCGGGCTCGTCGTAGTCGGACACGCTCAGATGACATCTGAGAAAAACTCGTATCCGATCTCGATTATCCTCGGACATATTCTCCGAGGCTAAGTTCCCTGCAAAACAAACACACAATATAGCAAAATTGGCCGTGCTCCTCAGCGCTAGATCGGCGATGTACTTCCGTTGCACATCAGGGTTCAAGCTTCAAATCGTACCAAAAGTTTAATTGCAAGATGAAAAAGTTATAACAAGAGTTTTTGGTGCTTTTACGCACACATCTGGTGTTAAAATGAGTACAAATAAGAAAAAAAGGGAAAAAAAAGACATTTGTTTGCCCTAATTTTAAGGGCTAGTTACCTGTCTGAATGGACTCATTCCGGGTTCCGAGAGGAGCCAATCTTCGTCCTCCGATGTCAAGTGTATGTATGAGGGGAAACAAGTAAGAAAAAATAACCGTCGGAAACTTCGGTCGCTATGTGAAGACATGGGAATGACAGGTCACCAGTAAACTTTTTTCAACGTCGGGTTCCGGCTCCAAATCGTCCCAAAAGTTTAATTGCAACATAAAAAAGTTATAACAATCGTAGTTGGTGCTTTTACGCACGCATCTGGTGTTAAAATGAGTAAAAATAAGAGAAAGAGGGAAAAAAAATGCATTTTTTGAACTAATTGTAGGGGCTAGTTACTTGTCTGAATGGACCCGTTCTGGGTTCCGAGAAAGACCAATCTTCGTCCTCCGATGTCAAGTGTATGTATGAGGGGAAACAAGTAAGAAAAAATAACCATCGAAAATTAAGTCGCTATGTGAAGACGTGGGAATGACAAGGTAAATGCAAGGCATTTTGATTACTTGGTCACCAAATAAACTTTTTTCAAAGGTCGGGTTCGGGCTCCAAATCGTCCCAAAAGTTTAATTGCAAGATGAAAAAGTTATAACAAGAGTGGTTGGTGCTTTTACACACGCTTCTGGTGTTAAAACGAGTACAAATAAAGGAAAGGGGGAAAAAAGACATTTGTTTGCACTAATTTTAGGGGCAAGTTACTTTTCTGAATGGACCCATTCCGGGTTCCGAGAGGAGCCATTCTTCGTCCTCCGATGTCAAGTGTATGTAGGAGGGGAAACAAGTAAGAAAAAATAACCATTGGAAACTTTGGTCGCCATGTGAAGACGTGAGAATGACAAGGTAATAGCAATGCCTTTTAATTACTTGGTCACCAAGTAAACTTTTTCCAACGTCAGGTTCGGGCTCCAAATCATCCCAAAAGTTTAATTGCAACATAAAAAAGTGATAACAAGCGTGGTTGGTGCTTTTACGCACGCTTCTGGTGTTAAAACGAGTACAAATAAGGGAAAGAAGGGAAAAAAGACATTTGTTTGCACCATTATTTAGGGGCTAGTTACTTGTCTAAATGGACCTGTTCCGGGTTCAGAGAGGAGCCAATCTTCGTCCTCCGATGTCAAGTGTATGTATGAGGCGAAACAAGTAAGAAAAAATAACCATCAAAATCTTCGGTCGCTATGTGAAGACGTGGGAATGACAAGGTAATTGCAAGATATTTTAATTACTTGGTCACCAAGTAAACTTTTTCCAACGTCGGGTTCGGGCTCCAAATCATCCGAAAAGTTTAATTGCAACATAAAAAAGTTATAACAAGCGTGGTTGGTGCTTTTACGCACGCATCTGGTGTTAAAATTAGTAAAAATAAGAGCAAGAGGGAAAAAAATGCATTTTTTTGAACTAATTTTAGGGGCTAGTTACTTGTCTGAATGGACCCGATCTCGGTTCCGAGAGGAGCTAATCTTCGTCCTCCGATGTCAAGTGTATGTATGAGGGGAAACAAGTAAGAAAAAATAACCATCGAAAATTAAGTCGCTATGTGAAGACGTGGGAATGACAAGGTAATGGCAAGGCATTTTGATTACTTGGTCACCAAGTAAACTTTTTTCAAAGGTCGGTTTCGGGCACCAAATCGTCCCAAAAGTTTAATTGCAACATAAAAAAGTTATAACAAGAGTGGTTGGTGCTTTTACGCACGTACCTATTGTTAAACTGAGTACAGATAAGAGAAAGAGGGAAAAAAACAATTTTTTTGCACTAATTTTTGGGGTTGTTTACTTGTCTAAATGAACCCGTTCCGAGTTCCAAAAGTATCCAATCTTTGTCCTCCGATGTCAAGTGTATGTATGAGGTGAAACAAGTAGGAAAAAATAACCGTCGGAAACTTCGGTCGCTATGTGAAGACATGGCGATGACAAGGTAATAGCAAGGCGTTTTGATTACTTGGTTACCAAGTAAACTTTTTTCAACATCGGGTTCGGGCTCCAAATCGTCCCAAAAGTTTAATTGCAACATAAAAAGGTTATAACAATCTTAGTTGGTGCTTTTAGGCACGCATATGGTGTTAAAATTAGTAAAAATAAGAGAAGGAGGGAAAAAAATGCATTTTTTTGAACTAATTTTAGGGGCTAGTTACTTGTCTGAATGGACCCGTTCTGGGTTCCGAGAGGAGCTAATCTTCGTCCTCCGATGTCAAGTGTATGTATGAGGGGAAACAAGTAAGAAAAAATAACCATCAAAAACTTCGGTCGCTATGTGAAGACGTGGGAATGACAAGGTAATGGCAAGACATTTTGATTACTTTGTCACCAAGTAAAATTTTTTCAAAGGTCGGCTTCGGGCTCCAAATCGTCCCAAAAGTTTAATTGCAACATAAAAATGTTATAACAAGAGTTGTTGGTGCTTTTACGCACGTACCTATTGTTAAAATGAGTACAGATAACAGAAAGGGGGAAAAACAATTTTTTGCACTAATTTTAGGCGCTGGTTACTTGTCTAAATGAACCCAATCTGAGTTCCAAGAGGATCCAATCTTCTTCCTCCGATGTCAAGTGTATGTATGAGGGGAAACAAGTAAGAAAAAATAACCATCGGAAACTTCAGTCGCTATGTGAAGACGTGAGAATGACAAGGTAATAGCAAGGCATTTTGATTACTTGGTCACCCAATAAACTCTTTTTGAACATCGTGTTCGGGCTCCAAATCGTCCCAAAAGTTTAATTGCAAGATGAAAAAGTTATAACAAGAGTGGTTGGTGCTTTTACACACGCTTCTGGTGTTAAAACGAGTACAAATAAGGGAAAGAGGGGAAAAAAGACATTTGTTTGCACTAATTTTAGGGGCTAGTTACTTGTCTGAATGGACCCGATCTGGGTTCCGAGAGGAGCTAATCTTCGTCCTCCGATGTCAAGTGTATGTATGAGGGGAAAAAAGTAAGAAAAAATAACCATCGAAAACTTCGGTCGCTATGTGAAGACGTGGGAATGACAAGGTAATGGCAAGGCATTTTGATTACTTGGTCACCAAGTAAACTTTTTTCAAAGGTCGGCTTCGGGCTCCAAATCGTCCCAAAAGTTTAATTGCAACATAAAAAAGTCATAACAAGACTGGTTGGTGATTTTACGCACGTACCTATTGTTAAAACGAGTACAGATAACAGAAAGAGGGAAAAAAACAATTTTTTTGCACTAATTTTAGGGGCTGGTTACTTGTCTAAATGAACCCGTTCTGAGTTCCATGAGGATCCAATCTTCGTCCTCCGATGTCAAGTGTATGTATGAGGGGAAACATGTAAGAAAAAATAACCATCGGAAACTTCAGTAGCTATGTGAAGACGTGAGAATGACAAGGTAATAGCAAGTCATTTTGATTACTTGGTCAGCAAGTAAACTTTTTTCAACGTCGGGTTCGGGCTCCAAATCATCCCAAAAGTTTAATTACAACATGAAAAAATTATAACAAAAGTGGTTGGTGCTTTTACGCACCCTTCTGGTTTTAAAACGAGTACAAATAAGAGAAAGAGGCAAAAAAAGACATTTGTTTGCACTAATTTTAGGGGCTAGTTACCTGTCTGAATAGACCTGTTCTGGGTTCCGAGAGGGGCCAATCTTCGTCCTCCAATTTCAAGTGTATGGATGAGGGGAAACATGTAAGAAAAAATAACCATCGGAAATTCTGTCGCTATGTGAAGACGTGGGAATGACAAAGTAATAACATGGCATTTTAATTACTTGGTTACCAAGTAAACTTTTTCCAACGTCGAGTTCGGGCTCCAAATCGTCCCAAAAGCTTAATTGCAACATAAAAAAGTTATAACAAGCGTGGTTGGTGCTTTTACGAACGCATCTGGTGTTAAAATGAATAAAAATAAGAGAAAGAGGAAAAAACGGCATTTTTTTTAACTAACTTTAGGGGCTAGTTACTTGTCTGAATGGACCCGTTCTGGGTTCCGAGAGGAGCCAATCTTCGTCCTCCGATGTCAAGTGTATGTATGAGGGGAAACAAGTAAGAAAAATAACCATCGGAAACTTCGGTCGCTATGTGAAGACGTGCGAATGACAAGGTAATAGCAAGGCATTTTGATTACTTGGTCACCAAGTAAACTTTTTTCAACATCGGGTTCGGGCTGCAAATCTTCCCAAAAGTTTAATTGCAACATGAAAAAGTTTTAACAAGAGTGGTTGGTGCTTTTACACACGCATCTGGTGTTAAAATGAATGAAAATAAGAGAAAGAGGGAAAAAAGGCATTTTTTTAAAGTAATTTTAGGGGCTAGTTACTTGTCTGAATGGACCCGTTTCAGGTTCCGAGAGGAGCCAATCTTTATCCTCTGATGTCAAGTGTATGTATGAGGGGAAACAAGTAAGAAAAAATAACCATCGGAAACTTCGGTCGCTATGTGAAGACGTGGCAATGACAAGGTAATAGCAAGGCATTTTAATTACTTGGTCACCAAGTAAACTTTTTTCAACGTCATGTTCGGGCTCCAAATCGTCTCAAAAGTTTAATCGCAACATAAAAAAGTTATGACGAGAGTGGTTGGTGCTTTTACGCACATATCTATTGTTAAAACGAGTAGAGATAAGAGAAAGAGGTAAAAAAAAACCATTTTTTCGCACTAGATATAGGGGATGGTTACTTGTCTAATTTGACCCGTTCTGAGTTTCGAGAGGATCCAATCTTCGTCATTTGATGTCAAGTGTATGTATGTGGGGAAACAAGTAAGAAAAATAATCATCGGAAACTTTGGTCGCTATGTGAAAACGTGGGAATGATTAGGTAATAGCAAGACATTTTGATTACTTGGTCACCAAGTAAACTTTTTTCAACGTCGGGTTCAGGCTCTAAATTCACCCAAAAGTTTAATTGCAACACAAAAAATTTATAACAAGTGTTTTTGGTGCTTTTACGCACGCATAAGGTGTTAAAACGAGTACAAATAAGAGAAAGAGGGAAAAAAGACATTTTTTTGAACTATTTTTAGGGGCTAGTTACTTGTCTGAATGAACCCGTTTTGGGTTCCAAGAGGAGCCAATCTTCGTCATCCGATGTCAAGTGTATGTATGAGGGGAAACAAATAAGAAAAAATAATCATCGGAAACTTCGGTCGCTATGTGAAGACGTGGGAATGACAAGGTAATAGCAAGGCATTTTGATTACTTGGTCACCAAGTAAACTTTTTTCAACGTCGGGTTCGGGCTCGAAATCCACCCAAAAGTTTAATTGCAACACAAACAATTTTATAATAAGAGTTGTTGGTACTTTTATGCACGCATAAGGTGTTAAAACGAGTACAAATAAGAGAAAGAGGGAAAAAGGCATTTTTGTGAACTAATTTTAGGGGCTAGTTACTTGTCTGACTGAACCTGTTTTAGGTTCCAAGAGGAGTCAATCTTCGTCCTCCGATGTCAAGTGTATGTATGAGGGGAAACAAATAAGAAAAAATAACCATCGGAAACTTCGGTCGATATGTGAAGTCGTGCGAATGACAAGGTAATAGCAAGGCATTTTGATTACTTTGTCATTAAGTAAACTTTTTTAAACGTCGGGTTCGGGCTCTAAATCATCTCAAAAGTTTAATTGAACATGAAAAAGTTATAACAAGAGTTGTTTGTGCTTTTACGCACACATCTAGTGTTAAGACGAGTACAAATAAGAGAAAGAGGGAAAAAAGACATTTGTTTGCAAAAATTTTCCGGGCTACTAACACGTCTGAATGGACCCGTTCCGGGTTCCGGGCTAGCCAATCTTCGTCCTTCGATGTCAAGTGTATATATGAGGGGAAACAAGAAAGAAAAAATAACCATCGAAAACTTCGGTCGCTATGTAAAGACGTGGGAATGACAACGAAATAACAAGGTATTTTGATTAATTGGTCACCAAGTAAACTATTTTCAACATTAGGTTAGGGCTCCAAATCATCCCAAAAGTGTAATTGCAATATAAAAAAGTTATAACAAGACTGGTTGGTGCTTTTACTCACGTATCTGGGGTTTAAACGAGTACAGATAAGAGAAAAAAGGAAAAAAAGCATTTTTTCGCACTAATTTTAGGGTCTAGTTACTAGTCTAAATTGACCCGTTCTGAGTTCCGAGAAAATCCAATCTTCATCCTCCGATGTCAAGTGTATGTATGAGGGGAAACAAGTAAGAAAAAATAACCATCGGAAACTTCGGTCGCTATGTGAAGACGTGAGAATGACAAGGTAATAGCAAGGCATTTTGATTACTTGGTCACCTAGTAAAGTTTTTTCAACGTCGGGTTTGGGCTCCAAATCATCCCCAAAGTTTAATTGCAACATAAAAAAGTTATAGCAAGAGTGGTTGGTGCTTTTACGGACGTATCTGGTGTTAAAACGAGTACATATAAGAGAAACAAGGAAAAAAGTCATTTTTTAGCACTAATTTTAGGGCTGGTTACTTGTCTGAATGGACCCATTCCGGGTTCCGAATGGAGCCAATCTTTTTCCTCTGATGTCAAGTGTATGTATGAGGGGAACAAGTAAGAAAAAATACCATCGGAAACTTCGGTCGCCATGTGAAGACGTGGGAATGACAACGAAATAGGAAGGCATTTTAATTACTTGGTCACCAAGTAAACTTTTTTCAACGTCGGGTTCGGCCTCTAAATCATCCCAAAAGTTAATTGCAAGATAAAAAAGTTATAACGAGAGTGGTTGGTGCTTTTACGCACGTATCTATTGTAAGACGAGTACAGATAAGAGAAAGAGGGAAAAAAAGCATTTTTTTGCATTAGTTTTAGGGGCTTGTTACTTGTGTGAATGGTTCTTTTTCAGGTTGTGATAGGAGCCAATCTTGGTCCTTCGATGTCACGTGTATGTATGAGGGGAAACATATAATAAAAAATAACCATCGGAAACTTCAGTCGCTATGTGGAGACGTGGGAATGACAAGGAAATAACAAGGTATTTTGATTACTTGCTCACCAAGTAAACTTTTTTCAACATCAGGTTCGGGCTCCAAATCGTCCCAAAAGTTTAATTGCAATAAAAAAAAGTTATAACAAGAGTGGTTGGGGCTTTTACGCACGTATCTGGTGTTAAAACAAGTACATATAAGAGAAAAAAGGAAAAAAAAGCATTTTTTCGAACTAATTTTAGGGGCTGGTTACTTGTCTAAATGGACCCGTTTCGAGTTCCAAGAGGATCCAATCTTCATCCACCAATGTCAAGTGTATGTATGAGGGGAAACAAGTAAGAAAAATTAACCATCGGAAACTTCGGTCGCTATGTGAACACGTGAGAATGACAATGTAATAGCAAGGCATTTTGATTACTTGGTCACCAAGTAAACTTTTTTCAATGTCGGGTTCAGGCTCCAAATCATCCCCAAAGTTTAATTGCAACATAAAAAAGTTATAACAAGAGTGGTTGGTGCTTTTACGCACATATCTAGTGTTAAAACGAGTACATATAAGACAAAAAAAGGAAAAAAGGCATTTTTTTGCACTAATTTTAGGGGCTGGTTACTTGTCTGAATGGACCTATTCCGGGTTCCGAGAGAAGCCAATCTTCTTCCTCTGATGTCAAGTGTATGTATGAGGGGAAACAAGTAAGAAAAAATAACCATCGGAAACTTTGGTCGCTATGTGAAGACGTGGGAATGACAAGGTAATAGCAACACATTTTGATTACTTGGTCACCAAGTAAACTTTTTTTAACATCGGGTTCGGGCTCAAAATCGTCTACAAAGTTTAATTGCAACATAAAAAAGTTATAACAAGAGTGGTTGGTGCTTTTACGCACATATCTGGTGTTAAAACGAGTACATATCTTGTCCTAAAATAAGTGCAAAAGAATGCCTTTTCTTCCTCTTTCTCTTATTTGTACTCGTTTTAACACCAGATGCGTGCGTAAAAGTACTAACCACTCTTGTTATAACTTTTTTATGTTGCAATTAAACTTTTTGGATGATTTGGAGCCCGAATCCGAAGTTGAAAAAAGTTTACTTGGTGACCAAGTAATAAAATTAGTGCAAAAAAAGTCTTTTTTTCCCTCTTTCTCCTATTTGTACTTGTTTTAACACCAGATGTGTGCGAAAAAGCAGCAACCACTCTTGTTATAACTTTTTTATGTTGCAATTAAACTTTGGGGACGATTTGGAGAACGAACCTACGGTTGAAAAAAGATTACTCGGTGACCAAGTAATCAAATTGTCTCTCGGAACACGGAACGCGTCCATTCAAACAAGTACCAGCCCCTATAATTAGTGCAAAAAAATGCTTTTTTTCCCTCTTTCTCGATGTAAAATTTTCTTGTTATTACCTTGTCATTCCCACGTCTTCACATAGCGATCGAAGTTTCTGATTGTTGTTTTTTCTAACTTGTTTTCCCTCATACATACAATTGACATCGAGGATGAAGATTGGCTCCTCTCGAAACCTGGAACGGGTCCATTCAGACAAGTAACTAGCCCCTAAATTAGTGCAAAAAATGCCCTTTTCCCTCTTTGTCTTATATGTACTCGTTTTAACACGAGATACGTGAGTAAAAGCACCAACCACTCTTGTTATAACTTTTTTATGTTGCAATTAAACTTTTGGGATGAATTGGAGCCCGAACCCGACGTTGAAAAAAGTTTACTTGGTGACCAAGTAATGAAAATGCCTTGCTATTACCTTGTCATTCCCACGTCTTCACATAGCGACCGAAGTTTCCGATGGTTATTTTTTCTTACTTGTTTCCCTTCATACATACACTTGACATCGGATGTCGTCATCTTTGGTTGCCAAGCTGGAGGCAGAACACGAAGAACTTTTTGCACGCATTCCTCCTCTGTATAAACCTTGCCAAGAACCTTTGGGCTATTTATCAGGTTAGTAAAACGAGTGTACATACAACCAATAGATTCAACCCTATCCATGGTGAATAACTCATACTCATGGACTAGCCAAAGTCCATTGCTTTAATAAATATTCTCATTCTAGTTTTCCAACAGACATAATTATTTCCATCAAATAGGGGCGGCCTAGTTGTGGATTGACCTTCGATGTTAGTGCTATTCATATTTGGCCATATGATTATCACAGTAATTATAGGTTAATCAGTTCAATATTCCTTCTCTGATACCAATTAAAGGGTCGAGATTAACCTAGGGGGGGGGGTGAATTAGATTAATAAAAATTTACTCCGATGATTAAACTTTAATACAATTCCTACGTACGGTTTACTCAATCTAAAACTCTAATGTGTAAAAGATAAACAACTTAATAGAGTTAGAGAGAGATTGACACCGGATTGTTAACGCGGTTCAGCCAATCTTGCCTACGTCGGCGCTCCAAGGTACCTCCTTGAAGATTCTTCCTGCTCAATTCTTTGAGCTCACTCCGATTTACTTACGGGTGTCAATCAAACCTTTACAGTGACTCTTCTTTAGGAGAGGCGTCACCCCTCTTACAATTTCTCTCACAAAGTATGATATTCAAATTAACGGTTACTAACCGACTCTCTCAATCACCAAGAGAATATTCAAGATAGAAATACAAAGATTGAGAGAATGAAATGATTCTCTAAATATTGGCAGCAATTCGGCTTTTTTTTGCTCTCTCAAGAAATCGTTACTTCAATCAGCATCACACCAGCTATTTACAGATTTCGTTCTGCGCAGGCTGGATCAGTCGACATAAGTACGAGAACAGTCGACATAGATATGGCCGTTTAGACACATTCATAAATAGCCGTTGGAAGGTTATCTCTTCTTTCTGCTCTTGATCGGTCGACATAAGTTTTAGTGAGTTGCCGTTGGGAAGAGCTTCAGTCGACATATATATGGCCTCTAGAGTTGTATGTGGTCGACACAATTGTTTAGCAGTCGACATAAACTTGGCCTCTGGACATGTATGTAGTCGACATAATAGTTTATCGGTCGACATAAATATGGCTTCTTGATATGTATAAAGTCGACACAAAATTGGACAGTCGACATAAGTTTAGCTTTTGAACCTTGTAGACTTCTTGTCTTGAATATCTTGCGGTCGACACATTCTGGTAACGGTCGACATAAGATTCTTCTCTTGTTATTTCATTAGTCGACATATAACGTAGAGGTCGACATAAGAAGGTTGTTGCCTTAAGATAGGTCGACATGGCTGGGAAACGGTCGACACAAATTTATCCTCTACCAGAGGATTAGTGGACATAACTAATGATCAGTCGACATAACCTGTATCAGACTTAATAATTTCTGCAAAACTCGACCGACTTGTTAGACCAAAAAGGAACCCTTTGTTGAGGGTATTTCATATACATTGTTCAAATCAACTTCTCTTTAATGGTTAATCAATTATACAACACATTAATATTCATCATTAAAAACAATGGTTACTTTAATCATAGTTAAAGCTAACAATCTCCCCCTTTTTGATGATGACAAACCATTATTGATTAAACATCCGTGTGAAAGATGATTTGAGCAAGTTCCCATGTTATATGAATTCTATGTAAATTCTCCCCTGTAATAAATGCATGCTCCCCCATAAATATACATCCATATCAAATATCATTGCTAAATAAGGGATGTATACTTCTCCCCCTTTGTCATTATCGAAAAAAAATGATCCAGTGAATAAGTCAAGGAAGATGTAAACAGATTAGGACTTAATGAAAAGCATTGTTCTACAAAAAGTAAGTCCTCAAAAAAAGAGACGGAGCGTCTATTCCCAAGGAGATCCAACTAATGGAAATCCAAGCACGTCCAGTGCTGGAGTGGGAACCAGCTCGGTATCTACGGAGGTAAGAACCTCAGTGTCTACAGCGGATGGAATCATTACCGTATCGGGAGTGGATGTACGCTGAGGAACAGGTGATCTAACCGGAGAGACAAATGGTTCTGCATCCGATCTTGGTGAGGGGATTGGCTCAGCAATTGGATCCGGAGAGAGTTGTGTGGTAACTTTAGGAATGGCTGTAGCTGGTTCATCAAAGTTTTCTGCTTCTTCTTCCTCTTCAAAATATGCATCCTATGCATCAATTTGACTCTTAAGGCCATCGACTTTTTTGTGCAGAGCATCAACTGATGTGGTGAGGCTCATAATTATACCATTGAGCATATCTAAGCGCATCTCAATCGAGGAGGAGGAGCGATGCTATCTCCGAGGTCTCCTATCCTCGGGAGGAATATGAGCTTCATCAATCGCTAGAGGTGGGGAGCTTGGAGGTGTGTGAGGTCGGCGAGGCAGAATTCTCTTGTATTGCCATTCTCCATCTTTATTTTTTGTTAATCCCATCCGTTGTCTATCAAAGAATTGAATGGTAATGATTTGGATGCTTTGTCTATCACTTCCATCATACGTCGCATGATGATAAATTCTACATTAAAGCGACGTCGGGTAAAGAACATATATAGAACATATAGTTCCATATGGCTTATGTGATCTTTAGACCCGTTCTTAGGCAAAAGATTGTAGGTCGTGATGTGATGAACTAATCATGCTGTTATGTTGAGATCACTAGCTTTGGGCTTGTACGGCAGGTTGTTTGGATCCTTAGCAACCAATTTAAGAAAATCCTTATAATCCGAGCATCGAACTAGAGCGGGTTCCTTCCCTTGCTCGTAGTAAACTCATTTACATTACAACCCAATAAAGAGTTCAATGAGGAGTTTGTAATCTTAATCGGTTTGCCGTAGACTAAACTCTTGAGAGTGAGCGGGTGAGGAACTGTTTGCAAATTTGCATAAAAAAGACGTATAGCTTCCTCATGATATGAATTCCATAGTCCAAATAAAATTTTTAGTCCTACATATTCACAAGTCTCAGTGATATCAATCCCCGTAATCCTATCGGGTAGAAATACTCTACTTAATATAAGAGGTTTGGCATATAGAATCTGAGTATACTTATCTTGAGCATCCGAATTTTGAAAGAGATGTTTGTCCACTGCCGGAGCTGGAGGAATCGATGTTTCACCGGTCGTTTTTGACTTTAACTTCTGCTTCCTCTTGGTAAGGAGTTTGGAGGTGGATGACATTGAGATCGAAGGAAAGATAGATGATGAGGTTGCGGAACAATCTGAAGGGAGGTTGAAATTGTAAGAAAAAGGGCTTGGAATCACCGAAAGAAGAATTTTGCGCGAGAGGTTGAGAGAAAGGAAGTTAGGGCGCGACGGGGTTCTTTTTAAAACTAGGAGTTTTGACACTCATCGGTCGACATATCTATGGTTATGTCAACCTCTCTCTTACCCGAGACGAATTACTGGTCGACATACATCTTATTATGTCGACCGCTTCCTTAACAAAGATGATCAATCGGTCGACATACTTTCCATTATGTCGACCTCTTTGTGGCAGACAGCAGGCAGAATACAATGCATCTAAGCATCATTGAATCGAATGAACCCTAGAAGAATTCTAATTCCACAAAAGGTCTTCTCATCTAACGGTTTTGTAAAAATTTCTGCCAATTGATCACTCGAGTTTATAAATTCTAAGATAATATCTCCTCTTTGCACATGATCTTTTATAAAGTGATACCTAATTTCAATGTGCTTTGTTCTAGAGTGAAGAATGGGATTCTTGGAGATATTTATAGCACTTGTATTGTCACATTTGATAGGGATCTTAGTGAATGTGAGATTGTAGTCCTCTAAAGTTTGCTTCATCCAAAGCATTTGAGCACAACAATTGCCGGCGGCAATATATTCGCTTTCGGCAGTTGAAAGGGCTACTGAGTTTTGTTTCTTTGAGAACCATGAAACTAAAGATTCTCCTAGAAAGTGACACGTACCGGTGGTGCTTTTTCTATCAACTAAACTACCGGCGTAATCCGCATCCGAATATCCTAATAAGTCAAAAGAGACACCTTTAGGGTACCACAAACCTAAGTCAACGGTGCCACTTAAGTACTTAAATATCCTTTTAACTGCATTTAAGTGAGATTCCTTAGGAGCGGCTTGGAATCTAGCGCATAGACATACACTAAATAGAATATCGGGTCGGCTAGCGGTTCAATAGAGAAGAGAGCCAATCATTCCATGAGATTTCTTAATGTCAACTTCTCTACCATTTTCGTCCTTATCTAGTTTAGTAGTGGTACTCATAGGAGTTCTAGAGGATTTGCAAGAGTTCATACCAAATTTCTTGAGTAATTCCTTGACATATTTCTCTTGGCAAATGAATGTACCATCTAAAGATTGCTTAATTTGGAGTCCTAAGAAGAATTTAAGCTCCCCCATCATACTCATTTCAAATTCATCTTGCATAAGGGTAGCAAAACTATCACAGAGTTTTTTGTTGGAAGCTCCAAATATAATGTCGTCTACATAGATTTGAATGATTAACAAATCATCACCAAAATGTTTGGTGAAGAGAGTTTAGTCTATTTTGCCCATTTTGAATTCTCTTTCTAAGAGAAAATTCTTTAACCTTTACCAAGCACGAGGAGCTTGTTTAAGACCATAGAGTGCTTTGTGAAGTTTGTAGACATGATCTAGCTTATCAAATATTTCAAAACCCAATGGTTGTTCTACATAGACTTCTTCCATTATATACCTGTGTAAGAAGGCACTCTTAACGTCCATTTGAAAAAGAACAAAGTCTTTATGAAAAGAGTATGCGAGAAGCATCCGGATTGATTCCATTCGAGCTACTGGTGCAAAGGTTTCTTCAAAATCTATACGTTCTTCTTGATTGTAGCCTTTTTCTACTAGTCTTGCCTTGTTTCTAATGACTACACCATTTTCATCTTGTTTATTCTTGAAAACCCATTTAGTTCCAATTATGGTACGGTCATTAGGTCTAGGAACCAACTCCCACACTTGACTTCTCTCAAATTGATTTAACTCTTCATGCATGACCATAATCCAATTTTCATCAACAATGGCCTCATTGAATTTTTTTGGCTCCATTTGAGAGATAAACGCTACATTTCCACAAATATTTCTAAGGGAGGCTCTAGTTTTGACTCCTAAGCTAGGGTCACCTACAATATTTTCCTTATGATGACTTCTTGCATACTTCCATTCCTTAGGAAGATTCCTCACATTGTCATCTTGTGGATCTAAAGCGGAAGAACTAGAGGGTTGATCCAAAGGAAAGATTTCTAAGGAAGCTTTATCGCTATCCTTAAGAGATAAAGAGTCCATGGCATTTTTCAAAAGATCATCTTCACCTATGATCCTAATTGGTTTAGGGGATTCATCGAAAGACACGTGCATAGACTCTTCGACCACTAAGGTTCTCCTATTATAGACTTTATAGGCTTTGCTAGATGAGGAGTGTCCTAGAAAGATTCCTAGGTCCGTTTTGGAGTCAAACTTTCCTAGGTTGTCCTTCGTGTTAAGAATAAAGCATTTGCATCTGAAGGCTCTAAAGTATTTAACACTTGGTGTTTTACCGGACCACAGCTCATACAGAGTCTTTTCTAAGATTGGGCGAATAGATACTCTATTGAGAACATAGCATGCCGTAGCAACGACTTCTGCCCAAAAATACTTAGGAAGAGCATATTCGTTTAGCATAGTTCTTGCAAGCTCTTGCAGGGATCTATTTTTCCTTTCAACAACACCATTTTGTTGACGAGTTCTAGGGGATGAAAAGTTATGATCTATTCCATGTTTATCACAAAAGAGTTCAAATTTCTCATTTTCGAACTCTCCCCCATGGTCACTACGAATAGCCACAATAGAAAGCACATTTTCATTTTGAATTTTCTTTCTAAAGGAGGAAAATATATCAAAGGTTTCATCCTTTGATCTTATGAAGAAAACCCAAGAAAATCTAGAATAGTCATCAACGATGACAAATGCATAATACTTTCCACCTAGACTAGCTACCTTGGAAGGACCGAAGAGATCCATATGAAGAAGTTGAAGAGGTTTGGTGGTTGATACAAATGACTTTGAAGCAAACGAAGACTTTGTTTCTTTCCCCATTTGACATGCTTCGCATACTTTATCCTTCTCAAAGGATATCTTTGGAAGGTCTCTAACAAGATTCTTCCTAGATATCTTAGCTAAGGTACTCATGCTTACGTGTCCTAGCCTCTTATGCCAAGACCAACTATCACAAGAAGAGTTTGCCAAAAAACATTTTTCATCAAGACATAAGACAACATTCAAGTCAATAGTATAAACGTTTTGTTTCTATATCCAATGAATAGCGTTTTTAAATTTGACATATCATCAATAAAGCAAGTGTTAGATTCAAAGATAACTTTATATCCTTTATCGCATAATTGACTAACACTTAGAAGGTTATGCTCTAAACCATCGACTAATAGAGCATTCTCAATAACAGGGGAGGAAGATTTACCAATGTTTCCAATGCCAATAATTTTTCCCTTTTGATTCCCACCGAAAGAGACGTTTCCTTTCTTACGCTTGATTGAAGAAAAATTTGAAGGATCTCCCGTCATATTCCTCGAACAGCCACTATCGAGGAACCAAAGATCTTTTAAGGAACCTCCTTCCACCTACACAAACCATTTTGGGTCCTAGAGGGTTAGCATTGGTTCCTTTGGGAACCCATTTCTCCACTACCTTAATCTTTCCGACTCTTGAATTTAGAGGGCAGTTAAACGATTGAGTACCTATTCTATTACACCTATGTATGAGGGGAAACAAGTAAGAAAAATAACCATCGGAAACTTCGGTCGCTATGTGAAGACGTCGAAATGACAAAGTAATAGCAAGGCATTTTTATTATTTGCTCACCAAGTAAACTTTTTCCAACGTCGGGTTCGGGATCAAAATCGTCCCCAAAGTTTAATTGCAACATAAAAAAGTTATAACCAGAGTTGTTTGTGCTTTTACGCACGTATCTGGTGTTAAACGAGTACAGAAAAGAGAAAGAGGAAAAAAAAGCATTTTTTTGCACTAATTTTTGGGGTTGCTTACTTGTCTGACTTGACCCGTTCCGGGTTTCGAGAGGAGCCAATCTTCGTCCTCCGACGTCAAGTGTATGTATGAGTGGAAACAAGTAAGAAAAAATAACCATCGGACACTTCGGTCGCTATGTGAAGACAGGAGAATGACTAGGTAATAGCAAGGCATTTTGATTACTTGGTCACCAAGTAAACTTTTTTCAATGTCGGGTTCGTGCTCCAAATCGTCCCCAAAGTTTAATTGCAACATAAAAAAGTTATAACCAGAGTAGTTGGTGCTTTTACGCACGCATCTGGTGTTAAAACGAGTACAAATAAGAGAAAGAGGAAAAAAAAATTTGCACTAATTTTTGGGGCTGGTTACTTGTCTGAATGGACCTGTTCCGAGTTTCGAGAGGAGCTAATCTTTGTCCTTCGATGTCAAGTGTATGTATGAGGGGAAACAAGTAACAAAAAATAACCATCGAAAACTTCGGTCGCTATGTGAAGACTTGGGAATGACAAGGTATTAGCAAGGCATTTGGATTACTTTGTCACCAAGAAAACTTTTTTCAACGTTGGGTTCGGGCTCTAAATCGTTACAAAAGTTTAATTGCAACATATAAACGTTATAACAAGACTGATTGGTGCCTTCACACACGTATCTTGTGTTAAAATGAGTACATATAAGAGAAAGAGGGAAAAAAGGCATTTTTTTGCACTAGTTTTAGGGGCTAGTTACTTCTATGAATGGACACGTTCTGGGTTCCGAGAGGAGCCAATCTTCGTCCTCCGATGTCAAGTGTATGTGTGAGGGGAAACAAGTAAAAAAAATTTACCATGGGAAACTTCGACCGCTATCTGAAGATGTGGGAATGACAAGGTAATAGCAAGGCATTTTGATTACTTAGTCACAAAGTAAACTTTTTTCAACGTCGGGTTCGGGCTCCAAATAGTCCCCAAAGTTTAATTGAAACATTAGAAAGTTATAACGAGAGTGGTTGGTGCTTTTAGGAACGTATCTGGTGTTAAAACGAGTATAGATAAGAGAAAGAGGTAAAAAAAACATTTTTTTGCACTAATTTTAGGGGCTAGTTACTTGTCTGAATAGACCCGTTCCAGGTCAAGAGAGGAGCCAATCTTCGTCCTCCGATGTCAAGTGTATGTATGAGGGGAAACAAGTAAGAAAAAATAACCATCGGAAACTTCGGTTGCTGTGTGAAGACGTGGGAATGACAAGGTAATAACAAGGCATTTTGATTACTTGGTCAACAAGTAAACTTTTTTCAACGTCGGGTTTGTGCCCAAAATCATCCCAAAAGTTTAATTGCAATCTAAAAAAATTATAACAAGAATGTTTTGTGCTTTTACGCACGTATCTTCTGTTAAAACGAGTATAGATAAGAGAAAGAGGAACAAAACAAGTATTTTTTTGCACTAATTTTAGGAACTAGTTAATCGTCTGAATGGACCCGTTCCGGGTTCCGAGAGGAGACACTCTTGGTCCTCCGATGTCAAGTGTATGTATGAGGGGATACAAGTAAGAAAAAATAACCATCGAAAACTTCGGTCACTATGTGAAGACTTGGTAATGACAAAGTATTAGCAAGGCATTTTGATTACTTTGTCACCAAGAAAACTGTTTTCAACGTTGGGTTCAGGCTCTAAATCATTAAAAAAGTTTAATTGCAACATATAAAAGTTATAACAAGACTGATTGGTGCTTTCACACACATATCTTGTGTTAAAACGAGTACATATAAAAGGAAGAGGGAAAAAAGGCATTTTTTGCACTTGTTTTAGGGGCTAGTTACTTCTATGAATGGACACGTTCTGGGTTCCGAGAGGAGCCAATCTTCGTCCTCCGATGTCAAGTGTATGTATGAGGGGAAACAAGTAAGAAAAAATAACCATGGGAAACTTCGGTCGCTATGTGAAGACGTTGAAATGACAAGGTAATAGCAAGAAATTTTGATTACTTGGTCACCAAGTAAACTTTTTTCAACGTCGGGTTCGTGCTCCAAATCGCCACAAAAGTTTAATTGCAACATAAAAAAATTCTAACAAGAGTGTTTGGTGGTTTTACGCACGTATTTTGTGTTAAAACGAGTACAGATAAGAGAAAGAAGAAAAAAAAGCATTTTTTGCACTAATTTTAGGGGATTGTTACTTGTCTAAATGGAAACGTTCCAGGTGCCGATAGGAGCCAATCTTCGTCCTCCGATGTCAAGTTTATGTATGAGGGGAAACAAGTAAGAAAAAACAGCCATCGAAAACTTTAGTCGCTATGTGAAGACGTGGGAATGACAAGGTAATAGCAAGGCATTTCGATTACTTGGTCACCAAGTAAACTTTTTTCAACGTTGGGTTAGCGCTTTAAATTGTCCCAAAAGTTTAATTGCAACATAAAAAAGTTATAACAAGAGTGGTTGCTGCTTTTACGCACGTATCTTGTGTTAATACGACTAGAGATAAAAGAAAGAGGGAAAAAATGCATTTTTTTGCACTAATTTTAGGGGTTAGTTAATTGTCTTAATGGACCCGTTCCGGGTTCCAAGAGGAGCCAATGTTCGTCCTCCNTAACAAGAGTGGTTTGTGCTTTTACGCACGTATTTTGTGTTAAAACGAGTATAGATAAGAGAAAGAAGAAAAAAAAGTATTTTTTGCACTAATTTTAGGGGATTGTTACTTGTCTAAATGGAAACGTTCCAGGTGCCGATAGGAGCCAATCTTCGTCCTCCGATGTCAAGTTTATGTATGAGGGGAAACAAGTAAGAAAAAACAGCCATCGAAAACTTCAGTCGCTATGTGAAGACGTGGGAATGACAAGGTAATAGCAAGGCATTTTGATTACTTAGTCACCAAGTAAACTTTTTTCAACGTCAGGTTAGGGCTCTAAATCTTCCCAAACGGTTAATTGCAACATAAAAAAGTTATAACCAATGTGGTTAGTGCTTTTACGCAAGTATCTAGTGTTAAAACGAGTAAAAAATAAAAGAAAGAGCGAAAAAGGCAACTTTTTGCACTAATTTGAGGGGCTGGTTACTTTTCTTAACGGACCCGTTCTGGGTTCCAAGAGGAGCCAATCTTTTTCCTGCGATGTCAAATGTATGTATGAGGGGAAACAAGTAAGTAAAATAACAATCGAAAACTACGGTTGCTGTGTAAAGACGTGGGAATTGCAAGGTAATAGAAAGGAATTTTGATTACTTGGTCACCAAATAAACTTTTTTCAATGTCGGGTTCGTGTTCCAAATCTTTCCCAAAGTTTAATTGCAACATAAAAAAGTTATAACAAAAGTGGTTGGTGCTTTTACGCACGTATCTTGTGTTAAAACAAGTTCAGATAAGAGAAAGAGGGAAAAAAAGCATGTTTTATCACTAATTTTATTGGCTAGTTACTTGTCTGAATAGACCCGTTCCGTGTTCCGATGGGAGCCAATCTTAGTCTTCCGATGTCAAGTGTATGTATGAGGGGAAACAAGTAAGAAAAAATAACCGTCGGAAACAAGTGGGAATGACAAGGTAATAACAAAGCATTTCGATTACTTGGTCACCAAGTAAACTTTTTTCAACGTCGGGTTCGGTGTCCAAATCGTCCCAAAAGTTTAATTACAACATTAAAAAGTTGCAAGAGTTGTTGGTGCTTTTACGCAAGCATCTGGTGTTAAAGCGAGTACAAATAAGAGAAAGATGGAAAAAAAACATTTTTTTCACTAATTTTAGGGGCTAGTTACTTATCCTAATTTTTTTCACATCGTCGTCCGATGTCAAATGTATGTATGAGGGGAAACAAATAAGAAAAAATAACCATCAGAAACATCGGTCGCAATGTGAAGACGAGGGAATGACTAGGTAATAGCAAAGCATTTTGATTACTTGTTCACCAAGTAAACTTTTTTCAACGTCGGGTTCGGGCTCAAAATTGTCTCAAAAGTTTAATTACAACATAAAAAATTAATAACAAGAGTGGTTGGTGCTTTTACGCACGTATCTTGTTTTAAAACGAGTACATATAAGAGAAAGAGGAAAAAAATGCATTTTTTTACACTAATTTTAGGTGCTTGTTACTCGTCTGAATGGACCCGTTCCGGGTTCCGAGAGGAGCCAATCTTCATCCTCCAATGTCAAGTGTATGTATAAGGGGAAACAAGTAAGAAAAAATAACCATTGGAAACTTTGGTCGCTATGTTAAGACGTGGGAATAACCAGGTAATAGCAAGGGATTTTGATTACTTGGTCACCAAGTAAACTTTTTTCAAGATCGAGTTTGGGCTCCAAATCTTCCCCAAAGTTTAATTGCAACATAAAAAAGTTTAAACAAAAGTGGTTGGTGTTTTTACGCACGTATCTTGTGTTAAAACGAGTACATATAAGAGAGAGAGGGAAAAAATACATTTTTTGTACTAATTTTAGGGGCTGGTTACTCGTCTGAATGGACTCATTCTGGGTACCGAGAGGAGGCAATCTTCGTTCTCTGATGGCAAGTGTATGTATGAGCGGAAACAAGTAAAAAAAAAAAACCATCGGAAACTTCGTTCGCTGTGTGAAGACGTGGGAATGACAAGGTGATAGCAAGGCATTTTCATTACTTGGTCACCAAGTAAACTTTTTTAAACGTCGGGTTCGGGCTCCAAATCGTCCTAAAAAGAGTAAAACTAAGAGAAAGAGTGAAAAAAAGGCATTTTTTTGCACTAATTTTAGGGGCTGGTCACTTGTCTGAATGGACCCATTCCGGGTTCTGAGAGGAGCAAATCTTCGTCTTCCATTGGCATGTATATGTATAAGGGGAAACAAGTAAGAAAAAATAACCATCGGAAACTTCGGTCTCTATGTGAAGACGTGAGAATGACAAGGTAATAGCAAGGCATTTTCATTACTTAGTCACCAAGTAAACTTTTTTTAACAACGGGTTCGTGCTACAAATCATTCCAAAAGTTTAATTGCAATATAAAAAATTTATAACCAGAGTGGTTGGTGCTTTTACGCACGTCTCTTGTGTTAAAACGAGTACAGATAAGGGAAAGAAGAAAAAAAAACATGTTTTGCACTAAATTTAGGGGCTTGTTACTTGTCTGAATGGACCCGTTCTTGGTTTCGATAGGAGCCAATGTTGGTCCTCAGATGTGAAGTGTATGTATGAGGTAAAACATGTAAGAAAAAATAACCATTGTAAACTTCGATCGCTATGTGAAGAGGTCGGAATGATAAGGTAATAACAAGGCATTTTGATTACTTGGTCACCAAGTAAACTTTTTTAAACGTCGAGTTCGGGCTCCAAATCTTCCGAAAAGTTTAATTGCAACATAAAAAAGTTATAATACGAATGGTTGGTGCTTTTACGCACGTATCTTGTGTTAAAACAAGTACAGATAAGAGAAAGAAGAAAAAAAAAGTTTGTATTGCACTAACTTTACGGGCTTGCTAGTTATCAGAATGGACCCGTTCCGGGTTCTGAGAGGAGCCAATCTTGGTCCTCTGATGTCAAGTGTATTTATGAGGGGAAACAAGTAAGAAAAAATAACCATCAAAAACTTTGTTCGCTATGTGGAGACGTGGGAATGACAAGGTAATAGCAAGGCATTTTGTTTACTTGGTGACCAAGTAAACTTTTTTCAACGTCAGGTTCGTGCTACAAATCGTCCCCAAAGTGTAATTGCAACATAAAAAAGTTATAACAAAGTGGTTGGTGCTTTTACGAAAGTATCTTGTGTTAAAATAAGTACGTATAAGAGAAAGAGGGAAAAACGACATTTTTCTGCACTAATTTTAGGGGCTGGTTAATTGTATGAGTGAACGCATTCCGGGTTCCGAGAGGAGCCAATCTTCGTCCTCCGATGTCAAGTGTATGTATGAGGGATACAAGTAAGAAAAAAATAATCATTAGAAACTTCGGTCGCTATGTGAAGACGTGGGAATGACAAGGTAATAGCAAGGCAATTTGATTACTTGGTCACCAAGTAAACTTTTTTCAACGTCGGGTTCAGGCTCCAAATCGTCCCAAAAGTTTAATTGCAACATAAAAAAGTTATAACAAGAGTGGTTAGTGCTTTTTTGCATGTATCTTGTTTTAAAACGAGTACAGATAAGAAAAAGAAGTAAAAAAAGTATGTTTTGCACTAATTTTATGGGCTTGTTAGTTGTCATAAAAAAGTATGTTTTGGATTCGGGTTCCAAATCGTCTTAAAATTTTAATTGCAACATAAAAAAGTTATAACAAGAGTGGTTGGTGCTTTTACGCACGTATCTTGTGTTAAAACGAGTACAGATTCAAAGAAGAAAAAAAACAGCATTTTTTGCACTAATTTTTGGGGCTTTTTACTTGTCTGAATGGACCCGTTCAGGGTTCCAATAGGAGACAACCTTCGTCCGCCGAGAGGAGCCAACCTTCATCCTCCGATGTCAAGTGTATGTATGAGGGGATACAAGTAAGAAAAAATAACCATCTGAAACTTAGGTCGCTATGTGAAGACGTGGGAATGACAAGGTAATAGCAAGGCATTTTGATTACTTCGTTACCAAGTAAACTTTTTCAACGTCGGTTAGAGCATAACCTTCTAAGTGTTAGTCAATTATGCGATAAAGGATATAAAGTTATCTTTGAATCTAACACTTGCTTTATTGATGATATGTCAAATGGAAAAATGCTATTCATTGGATATAGAAACGAAAATGTTTATACTATTAACTTGAATGCTGTCTTATGTGTTGATGAAAAATGTTTTTCCGCAAACTCTTCTTGTGATAGTTGGTCTTGGCATAAGAGGCTAGGACACGTAAGTATGAGTACCTTAGCTAAGATATCTAGGAAGAATCTTGTTAGAGGCCTTTCAAAGATATCCTTTGAGAAGGATAAAGTATGCGAAGCATGTCAAATGGGGAAACAAACAAAGTCTTCGTTTGCTTCAAAGTCATTTGTATCAACCACCAAACCTCTTCAACTTCTTCATATGGATCTCTTCGGTCCTTCCAAGGTAGCTGGTCTAGGTGAAAAGTATTATGCGTTTGTCATCGTTGATGATTATTCTAGATTTTCTTGGGTTTTCTTCATAAGATCAAAGGATGAAACCTTTGATATATTTTCCTCCTTTAGAAAGAAAATTCAAAATGAAAAGGAGCTTTCTATCGTGGCTATTCGTAGTGACCATGGGGGAGAGTTCAAAAATGAGAAATTTAAACTCTTTTGTGATAAACATGGAATAGATCATAATTTTTCATCCCCTAGAACTCCTCAACAAAATGGTGTTGTTGAAAGGAAAAATAGATCCTTGCAAGAGCTTGCAAGAACTATGCTAAACGAATATGCTCTTCCTAAGTATTTTTGGGCGGAAGCCGTTGCTACGGCATGCTATGTTCTCAATAGAGTATCTATTCGCCCAATCTTAGAAAAGACTCCTTATGAGCTATGGTCCGGAAAAACACCAAGTGTTAAATACTTTAGAGCCTTCGGATGCAAATGTTTTATTCTTAACACTAAGGACAACCTAGGAAAGTTTGACTCCAAAACGGACCTAGGAATCTTTCTAGGATACTCCTCATCTAGCAAAGCCTATAGAGTCTATAATAGGAGAACCTTAGTGGTCGAAGAGTCTATGCACGTGTCTTTCGATGAATCCCCTAAACCAATTAGCATCATAGGTAAAGATTATGTTTTGGAAAATGCCATGGACTCTTTATCTCTGAAGGATAGCGATAAAGCTTCCTTAGAAATCTTTCCTTTGGATCAACCCTCTAGTTCTACCGCTTTAGATCCAAAAGATGACAATGTGTGGAATCTTCCTAAGGAATGGAAATATGCAAGAAGTCATCATAAGGAAAATATTGTAGGTGACCCTAGCTTAGGAGTCAAAACTAGAGCCTCCCTTAGAAATATTTGTGGAAATGTAGCATTTATCTCTCAAATTGAGCCAAAAAAATTCGATGAGGCCATTGTTGATGAAAATTGGATTATGGCCATGCATGAAGAGTTAAATCAATTTGAGAGAAGTCAAGTCCATTGGTTCCTAGACCTAAGGACCGCACCATAATTGGAACTAAATGGGTTTTCAAGAATAAACAAGATGAAAATGGTGTAGTCATTAGAAACAAGGCAAGACTAGTAGCAAAAGGTTACAATCAAGAAGAAGGTATAGATTTTGAAGGAACCTTTGCACCAGTAGCTCGAATGGAATCAATTTGGATGCTTCTCGCATACTCTTGTCATAAAGACTTCATTCTTTTTCAAATGGACGTTAAGAGTGCCTTCTTAAACGGGTATATAATGGAAGAAGTGTATGTAGAACAACCATTGGGTTTTGAAATATTTGATAAGCTAGATCATGTCTACAAACTTCACAAAGCACTCTATGGTCTTAAACAAGCTCCTCATGCTTGGTACGAAAGGTTAAAGAATTTTCTCTTAGAAAGAGAATTCAAAATGGGCAAAATAGACTCAACTCTCTTGACTAAACATTTGGGTGATGATTTGTTAATCATTCAAATCTATGTAGATGACATTATATTTGGAGCTTCCAACAAAAAACTCTGTGATAGTTTTGCTACCCTCATGCAAGATGAATTTAAAATGAGTATGATGGGGGAGCTTAAATTCTTCTTAAGACTCCAAATTATGCAATCTTTAGATGGTACATTCATTTGCCAAGAGAAATATGTCAAGGAATTACTCAAGAAATTTTGTATGAACTCTTGCAAATACTCTGGAACTCCTATGAGTACCACTACTAAACTAGATAAGGATGAAAATGGTAGAGAAGTTGACATTAAGAAATATCGTGGAATGATTGGCTCTCTTCTCTATTTAATCGCTAGCTGAACCGATATTCTGTTTAGTGTATGTCTATGTGCTAGATTCCAAGCCTCTCCTAAGGAATCTCACTTAAATGCCGTTAAAAGGATATTCAAGTACTTAAGTGGCACCGTTGACTTAGGTTTGTGGTATCCTAAAGGTGTCTCTTTTGACTTATTAGGATATTCGGATGCGGATTAGGCGGGTAGTTTAGTTAAGAGAAAAAGCACCTCCGGTACGTGTCACTTTCTAGGAGAATCTTTAGTTTCATGGTTCTCAAAGAAACAAAACTCAGTAGCCCTTTCAACCGCCAAAAGCGAATATATTGCCGCCGGCAGTTGTTGTGCTCAAATGCTTTGGATGAAGCAAACTTTAGAGGACTACAATCTCACATTCACTAAGATTCCTATCAAATGTGACAATACAAGTGCTATAAATATCTCTAAGAATCCCATTCTTCATTCTAGAACAAAGCACATTGAAATTAGGTATCACTTTATAAAAGATCATGTGCAAAGAGGAGATATTATCTTAGACTTTGTAAACTCGAACGATCAATTAGCAGACATTTTTACTAAACCGTTAGATGAGAAGACCTTTTGTGGAATTAGAATTCGTCTAGGGTTGATTCGATTCAATGATGCTTAGATGCATTGTATTCTGCCTGCTGTCTGCCGCAATGGAGTCGACATAATGGAAAGTATGTCGACCGGACCATCGTGCCTGGTAAGGACGTGGTCGACACAAGTATTGATATGTTGACTGATTGATCGTCTCTGTTAAGGAATCAGTCGACATAATGAGAAGTATGTCGACCGGTTGATCGTCTCTGTTAAGGAAGCGGTCAACATAATAAGATCTATGTTGACCAAAAAATTTTCTCGGGTAATAGAGAGGTCGACATTACCATAGATATGTCAACCGATGAGTGTCAAAACTCCAAGTTTTAAAAACAACCTCGTCGCGCCCTAACTTCCTTTCTCTCAACCTCTCGCGCGAAATTCCTCCTCCAGCGATTCCAAGCCCTTTTCCAACAATTCCAACCTCCCTTTAGATTGTTCCTCAACCTCATTATCTATCTTTCCTTTGATCTTAATCGCATCCACTTCCAAACTCCCTATCAAGAGGAAGCGGACGTTAAAGTCTAAAACGACCGGTGAAACGTCGATTCCCCCAGCTCCGGCAGTGGACAAACATCTCTTTCGAAATTCGGATGCTCAAGATAAGTATACTCAGATTCTACATGCCAAACCTCTTATATTAAGTAGAGTATTTCTACCCGATAGGATTACGGGGATTGATATCACTGAGATTTGTGAATATCTAGGACTAAAAATGTTATTTGGACTATGGAATTCGTATCATGAGGAAGCTATACGACTTTTTTATGCAAATTTGCAAACAGTTCCTCACCCGCTCACTCTCAAGAGTTTAGTCTATGGTAAACCGATTAAGATTACAAACTCCTCATTGAACTCTTTATTGGGTTGTAATGTAAATGAGTTTACGGATCGATACTACGAGCAAGGGAAGGAACCCGCTCTAGTTCGATGCTCGGATTATAAGGATTTTCTTAAATTGGTTGCTAAGGATCCAAACAACCTGCCGTATAAGCCCAAAGCTAGTGATCTCAACATAACAGCGCGATTAGTTCATCACATCACGACCTACAATCTTTTGCCTAAGGACGGGTCTAAAGATCACATTAGCCATATGGAACTATATGTTATATATATGTTCTTTACCCGACGTTGCTTTAATGTAGGATTTATCATCATACGACGTATGATGGAAGTGCTAGACAAAGCATCCAAATCATTACAATTCAATACTTTGCTAATGGAGATTTTTGCTCAACAAGGAGTAATTTATCCCTCTCCCACTAATCTAATCAAAGTCAGGAATCATGATATCTACTCTGATTCGACCCTCGCACAGATGGGATTAGCAAAAAATGAAGATGGAGAATCGCAATACAAGAGAATTCTACCTCGCCGACCTCACACACC
>QAOC01036598.1:113832-158984 GCA_003255005.1 Begonia fuchsioides | reverse complement strand
AAATGTTATTGGAATTGATATTTACTATGATGTGATGAATTGTTATGTTTATGCTACACATGTTAATGATGTGCTTGGTACATCCATATTATGCATGTTCATGGGCATCTCATGCATCATGTTTTCAAGAAAGTTACGAACTATTTACATGCATGAGATTTCATATGAAACAGAATATGAAAATGGTTCATTCGGGTTGAGCTTGAATAACCAACGAAAGACGAAGATAAAAGAAAGAAAGAAAGAGAAAGTTACGTAAATGTCATTGGGAAGGGGTTTGAGTTGGCTGTCCCCTTAGGTGGACTCAAGTTTATGGTCTCTCAACCCTTGGAATCGAGTTGGCTGTCCTCTTAGGTGGACTCAAGTTTGTGGTCTCTCGTTCCTTGCCAAGAACCCACAATGATAAGGATGCATGGAAATTAAAGTAAAGAAATACCCCAAATGAAAAGAAAAGAAAATGTTTTACAAATTCATACCATGTTTGCATTCATGCATTTCATCTTTAATTACTGAGCACTAGGCTCATAGATGAACTTTGTGGTGTAGGTGATGCTAACGTTCAGTTGACGAAGTGCTCCCATGACCATGGCTACGTGGCTATTAAAACGATGTTGTCCAAGCAACGAACGAGAGGATTTTTATTTTAATGTATTTTAGAACGATCATGCAATCATGTATTCCTCCAAAAGAGATTTAAATTATAAATGTGTTTTAAAGTCTTACGCTGCTACGTTTTACAAATGCATGATTGTAAACCAAAAATTTTATCATCTTTTTATGAAAAGCAAAGTTTACGAAACGGTACGATACAGGGCGTTACACGTTAAGCCTCAAGCTTTAAGCCTTAACACCTTAGCATAAATCTCTAAGCCCAAACACATAAGACCTTATACCAAACCCTAACCAAAAAGCCCAAAGACCAATTCTGATAGCCTTATGCCCTTAGAAAAAAGCCCTAAGCTGTAGTTGTTAAGCCCAATTCTCTAAGGTGACATGCCTCGGGATACCCTATCTGAAATTACACCTAAATGAGCCATTACCCGAGCCTGAGCTCAAGGTCTTTTTAATAAGTTTGTTCTTTTTGCAGGAGAGGGTCTACACTATTTAAAAGTATTGGAACCCACAGATTTGGACAAAGAGAGCCCGACCTACATGCTAACTTGGATAGAGAAACTATTGGCAGATAAAACTATGAAGATACATGAAGAAATGGGAGAGCACTCCACCTCATCCAATCCCAAGACAAAACACTCCAGGAACGCTAAAAGGATTGAAGATACATGAAAAAAGCCCTATGCATTTGAATTTTAGGGTTTCCGTTTCCGTAGTTAGGTTATTTTTTACTTGAACTTGTTGGATGGGTTGCATGGATTTAAATGGGAGTTTTCCTTAGTTGAAAAGAGGGTACTTTAGGTACAAAATGAAGGACGTTATGACTGGTTCAAAAGAGGGGAGCGGGAGCCTCCTCATTGGTCCACATCTTCCTTCATTTTGGTGCGTTAGATAGCATCTTTCGGATGGATTTTAACCATCCGTTTAGATCACAAAAAATTAGGCTCCCTTGTTGACTGATTTAATCCTCATTTTGAGAATCATTTCTCCTAAATCCAAACACCTCGGGTTGAATTCCGGTGTGCTTTTTGGGTACTGACCAAAGCACCAATTTCTCCCAAAGGAATCCTCTCAATTTTTGAGACATCTCTTCCTCATCCATTTGTCCAGATTCATCCTCAACTTCATCCAAAAATATGTCCACCATTCATTGAGAAGAGTGATTTAAAATCCTTCCCGATTTGGAATTCTCTATTCGGTGAAATCCCTAAAATTTTGCCTTAACCATCCAAGTTTTGTTTAGCATATCTTCATGTTCCTATAATTATTCCTCTTCAAATTTTGGATGATATCATCATCTTTTACCCCTCTATCACCCCTCCAAAAATCTGCCCCAAATTCGTTCCCTAACCCTATTTTTTAATTCAATTTACCCTCCTCCAAATCCCGGATTTTTCGGAGCTGCCTAGTCAGACCCTACCTACTGATTGATTGGATATCTCACAATTGGCTGGAGGGACTGCCTTCAATTTTTGAGGTGATTCACTCAACGCCTCCTTAAATATCCATTCCAAATTTCAGACCTAAAATTCTTTTTCTCTTTGAGATATTTTCATTCCTTCCCAAACCCTAATTCCATTTTTTTCTTGCAAATTTTTCGTTAAACTCTAATTGGTTTTCCCATTTTTCCTTCCTCCCATTCCATTTCGTGTCATTTGGTATCAGAGCCTCCCATCCCTTCCCACTCTTCTATTTGACTCTTATTTTTGTTAACTTTTGAGTTCGAGAATGATGACTTGAAGAGGATTCAACCAAAAAAAATGTGAGAAGTTATTCTGAGGTTGGAATTCCTTCCTTAATTACAAAAGCTTTCTAATCCATCACACCAAAATAAGGGTTTACACCTTAATTACATCTTCAAAACATTCAAAATATTCAAAACATTTTATATTCTAACTGTGTGTGTGTCATACATCACTCCCCGTCAGTCATCGCTCAATAAACCGTATCATTTGGGCACTCTTCTGCTCTAACTTCTTGGTCAGTCACTTGCACCTATTCTTCTATTACATTCCCTACATTGCAAAGCCTAAACTATGAGCCTAAAGCTCAGTAAGAAGAAAAACTATAAAATGCAATGCATGAGTATGCTATGTCGTTAAAACAATGCACATTTTCATTCACGTTTCTTAGGTTCATATCTTCTTTGTCTTTGGAAATATTACAGGATCTCAAGAACATTCCCTCCACCTACTTCAACTTCTACTGATCTAGGGCCTGGGCCTACTTACTTACTACTTGGAGTGCTCAGGCCTGTAATAACCATTTACTTTACTGTTCTTCTTATATTCAAGTTCTTAATTCATTGGAGACGAAACATAATTGGCGTCCCATACCACCAATCATACCTCGTTTACCTCCAACTACGTTGTAAAACAGTGCATGAAAATAGTTCGTTCATATTTTGTAAAACTATGATGCAGGACCATATGACTATGAAGACATCACTTGAATTGCATCAAACATAACATGAAATCAGCATACATCACCAAACATGTCATGCAAACAAACATGCAACACACATCAAACATACATCCTATTATTTGCAATGTAGTCCCACTTAAGGGCCAAATAATCTTAATGCTAACTTGCCTTAGCTGCTTTCTTGAATCAATCAACTTGAGCCTCATTTTAATCCAATAGATGACGTAAATATATAAATCATATACGGATCAGAATTTGCATAAAGTCTTAACTTTCTATTCCTACTTTAAATGACTATAACATCCTCGTTAATGATCCATTTCTGATACTTAAGGTGTCAAATTGTTTCTTAACGAGTCTACTATAACTTCTTAGAAGACACCAAATTCAGAAAACTAACGTATGTCGACTTATGTGAAGCACGTGAGGTTGAGTTTGAACCACGGGATAGACAACCCCGTGAGGTTGATTTGAGGCATGTGAAGCTAAGTATTCCTCCTTTTAATGGCTTTTGTGATGGAGATACATATTTTACTTGAGTGGATAAGGTGGATAAAGTTTTTGATTGCTATAACTATTCAGAGAAATCTAAGTTGCAACTAGTGGCTTTGGAGCTCCACGGCTATGAAAGTTTATGGTGGGATAGCTTGAGATCCCAAAGGAGGCATGACCGTGAGGAAGAAATAAATACTTGGAGAGCCATGAAAATGCACATGAAAAAGAGATTTGTCCCTAGCCACTATAGACAAGAATTGTTCTATCAACTCCAAAATTTGAAACAAGAACACCTTTCGGTGGAAGAGTATTTGATGGAGTTTAAGACCTTGCAAATTCGTTGTGATCTTGAGGAACTGGAAGAACAAATTCTAGCCAGGTTCCTAAGGGGATTACATAAAGATATAGGAGATGTGGTAGAGTTACAAATTGTGGACTCATTGGATGCCGCTATACAATTAGCCTTACGGGTGGAAAGGCAACACAAGAAGAAAGGCAAGAAGAATGTAGTGAGACCAGCTCCGACCTTCAACACACCTTACAAGCCACCTCCAATACAGGAGAACAAGACTTACCAATCAAAACAGTGGACACAAAGGAAAGAAATCACTCCTAAACCAATTGAAGATGCTAATAAGCCACGGTCAAGAGAAATAAAATGCTTTAAATGTCTTGGATTAGGACATATTGCTTCCCAATGCCCTAATAAGAGAGTGATGGTGCTCATTGAAAGTAGTGGGGAGGTTGTGAGTGAAGATGAGCCTATGGAGGAAGTGGAAGAAACATTGGCCGAGCCTATAGAGGAAGTGTGCCGAGCACAAGAAGGCCCCCTCCTAATGGTGATCCGAAGAACCCTCACAACCAATGGCCGGCCTGATTCTATCCAAAGAGAGAACATCTTTCATAGCCGATGTTTGATCAAGGATAAAGTGTGCTCCTTAATCATAGATGGAGGGAGTTGCACCGATGTGGCATCCACCGAACTTGTCGAGAAGCTAGAACTTAAAACTGAGGATCATCCCTCTCCATATCGGCTCCGGTGGTTGAATGATGAACATGACCTTAAGGTGACCAAACGCACGAGAGTTGAATTCTCAATTGGGAGTTACAAGGATGTTGTTATTTGTGATGTCTTACCAATGGATGCAAGCCATATTCTTCTCGGGAGGCCATGGCAATTTGATCGGCATACCGTGCATAATGGACTGTCCAATGAATACTCATTAAAGTGGGAGAACCAGCACATTAAACTTGCACCCCTAGCACCTGAGGACATAGCTAGAGATGAGAGGATGAGAAGAGCGAACTCCTCCAAGAAAGTTTTGCTCATCAACAAGAAGGAGCTCACTCGGGAGTTACTTCAAGTGGGGCCCATTGTGTTGATCTTGTTCTAGGAAAGGATGCAAGAAATAGGAGGAGCTCCAGAGGAAGTTTTAGCTCTCCTTGAGGAGTATGGGGATGTCTTCCCCGAGGAACTACCAAATGGCCTACCTCCAATCTGAGGGATAGAACACCGGATTGATCTCCAACCGGGAGAGGTCCTTCCTAATCGGCCAGCATATAGAATGAACCCCGAAGAGGCTAAAGAGCTTGATGATCAAGTGCAGGAGCTCTTGGAGAAAGGATACATCCGAGAGTCACTTAGTCCTTGTGCGGTGCCTACTCTCTTAGTACCAAAGAAGGATGGCTCCTCCCGGATGTGTATTGACAGCCGTGCTATCAACCACATAACCATCAAATATAGGTTTCCTATACCACGACTAGAGGACCTTTTGGATGAACTTAGTGGGGCTACATTCTTCCCAAAGATAGATCTAAAAAGTGGCTATCACCAAATACGGATGCATGAAGGAGATGAATGGAAGACGGCCTTCAAATCCAAGTATGGCCTATATGAATGGTTAGTTATGCCATTTGGGCTATCTAATGCCCCTAGTACCTTTATGCGTTTGATGAATCATGTGTTAAAAGAATATTTGGGTAAATTTGTGGTAGTTTACTTCGATGATATATTGGTTTATAGTGGAATTTATTTGGAACACTTGGTACACCTTTGATCACTATTTGAAACACTTAGAAGAGCACAATTGTTTGGCAATTTGAAGAAGTGCTCCTTTGTCCAAGAGAAGGTGCACTTCTTCGGATTCGTACTTTCTAAGGAAGGAATGGAGGTAGACCAAAGCAAAATAGAAGCAATAAAGGAATGGCCAATTCCAAAATGTGTTTCGGATATTAGAAGTTTCCATGGATTGGCTTCATTTTATAGGAAGTTTATAAAGGGGTTTAGTACCATTGTGGCCCCTCTCACGGATTGCACTCAAAAGGGGAAAGAGTTTGAATGGACCCCGGCTTGCCAACAAAGTTTCAATCGGATCAAGGAGGCTCTTTGCAATGCTCCCCTCCTCATGCTCCCAGATTTCAATAAGGTGTTTGAGATTGATTGTGATGCCTTGGGACTAGGCATAGGAGTTGTTCTAATGCAAGAGGGAAGACCCGTGGCTTATTTTAGTGAAAAGCTAAAAGGGGCAGCCTTGAATTACTCCACTTATGAAAAGGAGATGTATGCTTTGATGAGAACAATTGAAGTGTGGCAGCACTACCTCCTCCCTAAAGAGTTTATTATACATACCGACTACCAAGCTTTGAAGCATATTAGAAGCCAAGGGAAACTCAGCAAGAGGCATGCAAAGTGGGTGGAATTTCTTGAGAGGTTTCCTTATATTATCAAGTACAAGAAAGGAGAAGTAAATATGGTGGACGATGCCCTCTCAAGAGGGATTGTATTGCTCACTGTACTCAATTCCCGAATCTTGGGGTTTGAGTGTATCAAGACTTTCTACAATGAACCACGACTTCCAACAATGGTATGAAAAGTGTTTGAACAAAGAAAGTAGTGCCTATCATTTGGCGGATGGATATCTATTCAAAGGGGGACAACTTTGTATTCCTAAATGTAGTCTTCGGGAATCCTTAGTGAAAGAAGCTCACGGTGGAGGCTTAGCCGGTCACTTCGGGGAAAAGAAAACCTTAGAGATAGTTAAGGATCACTTATTTTGGCCCCACATGATTAAAGATGTACACAAGTGGATTGAGTGACGCATTGTGTGTAAGAAGGCTAAAAGTCGAGTGTTACCCCAAGTATTGTATATGCCATTGCCGGTTCCTTCTCAACCTTGGGCGGATGTGAGTGTGGATTTTGTTTTGGGACTTCCTCGGACCCCTAGAGGCAAAGAGGCGATTATGGTAGTTGTTGATCGTTTCTCCAAGATGACACATTTTGTTGCTTGCCGCAAGACCGATGATGCCAACCAAGTGGCCGATTTGTTCTTCAAGGAAATTGTCCGACTACATGGGATTCCCACTACAATTGTCTCGGACCGGGATACAAAATTCCTAAGCTCTTTTTGGAAGACATTGTGGAGGAAACTCGGGACTAAGTTGATGTTTAGCACATCTTTCCATCCCCAAACAGATGGCCAAACAGAGGTTGTGAATCGAACATTGGGGGCCTTGCTAAGGAGTAGTGTGGGAAAGCGGCTCTCGGATTGGGATGCACAATTGCCTCACGTGGAGTTTGCATACAACTGAAGTGTGCATAGTGCAACTCAAGCTTCTCCTTTTGAGGTTGTTTACGGCTTCAACCCTTCAATGCCCTTAGATTTGATCCCCTTGCGAAGTCATGAATTAGCCAATCCCAATGGAGTACAAAAGGCTAAACAAATCCAAGCCATGCATACAAAGGTGCAAAGGGCCATAGCCAAGAAGAATGAAGCTTATGCTAACTTTGCCAACCGTGAACGTAAAGATGTGGAGTTCAAGGTTGGAGATCTTGTGTGGCTGCACCTAAGAAAGGAGAGGTTTCCTAACCAAAGAAAATCCAAGCTCCTTCCTAGAGCCGATGGACCATTTGAAGTCACCGAGAAGATCAATAAAAATGCATACAAGTTGAAGCTTCCGGGAGACTATGGAGTATCCGCCTCTTTCAATGTCCAAGACCTTTCCCCTTATTTGGGGGAGATTGAAGAGGGTGAAGAGGAGCAACCCCTGGATTTGAGGACAAATCCTCAACCACCCGGAGGGGATGACATGCCCGAGAGCCACCACCACCCGGAGGGCATGATAACCCGTGGTCGTGCAAGACAATTTGCTAACTTGTTTGCTGATTTTGAAGGTGTGACATTTCCTTTATTGTACCTCTTAGATGATCCCTCACCCCTTGACAAAGAGTTTCCCAAACATTGTTTGCATTGGGAATTTGAAGAGGAGAAGTTGACAACTGATGCCCAAAGCCCTTCTTGCCGAGACAACCTATCCGAGCCTCGGCCATGTCCAACCCCAAAAGAAAGGAAAGTCGACTTCACTTTTTCCACCATGGGAGAGGACGCTGTTCAAGTGTGGTCCAAGAAGGATGCAAGTGATCCTATCCATTTGTCAATGGACAAGTGATGGACCGAACCGTGCCAAAAATCCTCTTCACTTTGAGCGCACGGATTGGAGCCCAATAAATCAAAGGAGAGGTTGGTCCAACAATGGAGGTTTGCTAGTTTGCCACTTGGAGATTTTTAATTAGTGTTGAACCTCCTACTTAGCCACTCATTAGTCCTAAATTTAGGTTTTTAATTAGTGTTGTCCTTGTTGGTTGCTGCCGGTTGTATTTTTAACCTAATTCCAGTTTGTGTCCGAAAAGTGCCCTCCGTGTAAACTTCTGTTTCCCGTGTGCTAATGTCTTTAAACTTGGGCTTGAAATTCCTCTTTCATGTCTTGAGATATTTGGTTTGTCATTGCGTTCCCTGTTTCTCCTATCTAAAAGTGGTGCATGCATTTTTTTCCTTCCTTCTTCCGAACTCCTGAAATCTGGCAGTTCTGTTGACCAAAATTCAATCTCTCATAACTTTTAAACTACCCGCTTGATTCCCCCCAAACCCTCGCCATTTGATTCCCCTTCCATAGAGAAAGTTTTCTGCCAATTTTTTCTCTCCCAGCTTGTCTGTATTGGGAGTTGTGTAGAGGTTTTCTCGTCACCTACTGCACTGTCAAAACCCTTGTTGTCCACTTGTGCATCTAAAAGTGACCTCGTGTCATTTTGTGTTCCTCACGTGCTATGATGTGCCACGGATTAGCACATCTAGAAGCGGAAAGCTCTATCACCATGGACTTGGTCTCGGGTTTCTAAGCCAAGGCCGAGTCAATATTTTGTCTAACAAATGTGCTAATTTTGTAGGTGCCAACATGCAAAGGATGATCCAACCAGCCTTGGTGATAATAGGACCGTTTTTGGTTTCGGCCCAGGATGACCTCCGGGGCTTGTGCGGCTGTTTCAAATGCCTTCCGGACCTGATTTGGCCAAGCACGCTTCTACAAAAATGTGGCCAACATCCTAAGGTTTCCAGAACGTGGCGGATCATAAAATTTAAACAACAATTGCCCAGCCAACTAATGCCATTACAGAGGCATTCAGAAGATGGAGCGGCCCGGGAGCATCCAACCCATGGTGGCCGATCCATGGCCATGTTTGGCCCCAACGGAAAGGAAGGCCAAATTACATCATTTTCCACCATTGGAGCAGCAGCTAGCATCCAAGGAAGTGCCCAACCCTTGGTCCAAGAAGGATGCAAATGATCAACACCGATTGGCCTTGGGCTATCCAACAATTGATGGACCGAACCTTGCCTAAAGCCTCATCCACCTTGAGCACGTATTAGAGCCCCACAAAGTTTGGCAAGTGAGGCCCAGCAATGAAGGTTTGTTTGTCCCTTTGGAAGATATTTAGTTTTTGGAAATACTTGTAATTTGTATCTAGTTTTGGACTTGGATTGTTGTTTGGAGGTTGGTTCGGTTTGGGCCAATTTCCTAGGTTTTTTTTTTTTTTGTTTTGAACCAAGTCAACGCCCATCTTGTTTGGAACTTAGGGGAAACCCTAATTTCCCACTTGGCCTTTCTTTTGGATGATGTTTGGACGTGGGCTAGTCATGGACTAGTGGAGTGTTTGGGAAGCTTAAGGTGGGACCCATTTTCCACCTAACTCCTACACTTTTCACTCATAATCCCTATTTAGACTAGGTCAATTTGTGGACTTTGTTGTAAGATTGGAGGGAGTATGAAACCCTCCCTTGACGTGTTGTAAACTTCAGAAAAGAATTGGATAAAATTTGAAGAAGCTTGAAGCTCTCAAAACCTCCCCCTTTTCTCTCGGCAATTTGGAGCTTTGGTGAGTAATATCCATAGTTCTATTTTGTTAAAGGTGTTGGTGTCTTGCTAGAGCCACTAAACCATATTCCAGCCTTCCTCCACTCTTGTTTGGATCAAGGTAAGCCTGGAAATCCCATAGCCCTCCTTCCATTCGTGTGTTTTTGGATGTTTGTTGCTATGTGTTGGTTGCTGCCAATTTAATCTCGCCCGAGTGCATCTTGTGTCCCAAAAGTTTCATCCGTGTCATTTTCTGTTTCCCTTGTGCTAAAGTCCTCAATTTTTGGCTGTGAGTTCCTCATACGTGTCTTGAGATACTTTGCCATTCACTTCATTCTCAGTTCCTTCCAATTAAACGATGTGCATGCTTGTTTCTCCTACCTTACTCCCGAACTCCTGAAATTGAGCATTTCTGTCGACCAAATTTCCTCCTGTGATAACTTGCAAACTACCCGTGCTTTTCTCCATTAAACCTAGCCAATTTCTTCCCCTTTCTTGGAGGAAGGTTTCTGCCAAGTTTCGCCTTCTCAGGTCTTCGGTATTGGGAGTTGTGCAGAGCTTAACCTCCACCTACTTCACTGCCAAAACGTTGTGTTGTCTGTTTGTGTTTCTGAAAAGGAACCCGTGCCATTTTAAAATCCTCACGTGCTTTTGGTCTGAAATTTGGGCTAGTTGGATTTTAATATTTAATCTCAAAATCCCCTAAGTCTTGGACTTATAGCCCGTATGGAATTGAAGTTGTGACAGAGCCAAAACCCTCCCTTGTTCTGGATTTTCTTCTCGGGTAAGCCTTTGGCCTTTGGCTGTTTGTGCTTTCTCCTTTTCCCGACCCCTCCTCATCTTGGAGCGTGTCATGCTACCCCTTTGAAATTTTGACCAAAGTTGGTCCATTCCCTAAAGTATAATTCCACAAATATTTTAATCCAAACGCACGCATGCATTTGGAGTTCCATTGGACTCATTCCCTTGTTTCTGCATTCCTTCATTGACTCTCGGCAGATTACCATTCCTCCTATCTCTATCGATACCTTCGCATCCTTTGGAGCGTGTCATAAGTCTTAATCCGTAAGCCCTAAACCCTAAGTCCTAGCTAAAGTTCATAGCCCTAGGCCCAAAGGCCTAATCCCAAAAGCCCTAGGTCCAAAGTTAAAAGTCCTAAGCCCTAAGTCCTAGGCCCTAATCCGTAAGCCCTAAGCCTTAATCTATAAGAACAAAGCCCAAAGCCCTAAGAACAAAGCACAACGCACAAACCCTAAACCCTAAGCCTTAAGCCTAAAGCCCTTAGCCGTAAGGCCCTAGCACTAAGTCTTAAGCCTAAACCCTATGCCTTAAGCTCCAAGCCTTAACCTCAAAGCTTTACGCCTTAAGCCCTAAACCTTAAGCACTAGTCCCTAAGCCTTAAGCCTTAAGATATTATCTTTAAGTTGTAAGCCCAAAACCCTTAGTCAAAAGCCCTAAACCCTAAGTCCAAAGCTCTAAGCCTGAAGCCCTAACACCTTAGCCTAAGTACCTAAGCCCAAAGATATAAGACTTAAGCCCTAACCCCAAAACCCTAAGCAAAAGTCCCAACGACAAAAGTTTCAAAGCCTTTGGCCATAAGCCTAACAGGTAAGCCCAAACCCTTATCCCTATGAAAATTCTTCTAAGTCCTAAGCCCTAAGCCCAATTCCCTAAGCCTTAATCCCTAATCCATAACCCCTAAGCCCTAAGCCCAAAGTTCTAAGCTCTAAGCTTAAAGGCAAAAGCCCAAAGCCCAAAGCAAAAGCACAAAGCTCTAAGACTTAAGTCCTAATCCCTAAGCCCTAAGCCTTGAGCCCTAACCCAAAGCCCTAAACCCTAAACTCTAAGGCCGAACTTGAAGCTCTTAGCTCAAAGTCTGTAGCCCCTAATCCTTAACCCTTAAACCATAAGTTTTTATCTAGAAGCCCTAACAATGAAGCCCTAAGCCCAAATCCCTATTACTAATCCCTAAGCCCTATTTCCTAAGCCTTAATGCCAAAGGCCTATAGCCTAAAGCTATAAACCCTAAGCCCTATGCCTTAACCACTAAGCCTTAAGCTCTATGCCATAAGCCCTAATCCCTAAGTCCTAATCCCTAAGCTAAAAGCGTTAAGCTCAAAGCTATATGCACTAATCACTAAACACTAAGCCCTAATCTCTAAGCCTTAAGTCCTAAAACCTATGCCCTAAGCCCTAAGCCTTGAACCGTAAGGCTTAAGCCCTCGTCTTTAAGTTATAAGCCCAAATCTCTAAACCTTAGTCCAAAGCTTTAAGCCTTTAGCCCTAAGCTTTAAGCCATAACACCGTAACCTAAATCCCTACAGCCAGAGACAAAAACACAAAGCCCTAATCCCGAAGCCTTAAGAAAAAAGCACTGAAACAAAAGATTAATATCTTAGGCCCTAAGCCCAAAGCCCTAAGCACTAAGCCTTAGTTCCTAAGCCTAATGCCCTAAGCCTAATGCTCTAAGCCTTAAGCCCTAAGCCCTAAGCTCTAAGCCCTAAGCCTTAAGCCCTAAGCAATAAGCCTCAACCTCGAAGCCCAAAGCCATAATGATAAAGCCGTAAGCACAAAGGCCTAAGCAGAAAGTCCTAAACATTAAGACAAAAGGTTTAAACCATAAGCCCTAAGGCCAAAGGCAAAATCCTTAATCTTAAAGACCAAAGCCTTAATCCCAAAGCCCTAAACCCTAAGCCTAAATCTCTAAGCCTTAAGCCTCAAGCCTCAAGCCCTAACACCTTAGCATAAATCCCTAAGCCCAAACACATAAGCCCTAATCCCAAAACCCTAAGGACAAAGCCCAAAGACCAGTTTTGATAGCCTTATGCCCTTGGGCTTGAGTCATAATCCCTAAGCCCTAAGCCCTAAGCCCTACTCCCTAAGCATTAAGCCCTAACCTCAAAGCCCTTAACCCTAAGCCCTAAGGCCAAATTCAAAGCCCTCAGCTCAAAGACTTTAACCCTAATCCCTAATCTCTAAACCCAAAGCCCAAAGCCCTAAGACTTAAGTTCTTAGCCCTAAGCCATAAGTTTTTTATTCAGAATTCCTAACACCTAAGCCTTAAGCCATAAGACCTAAACTCAAAGCCATATGCCGTAAGCCTTAATCCCTAACAACTAGTCCCTAAGCCATAATTGTTAAGCCATAATTCTTAAGACCGAATGCTTAAGCCCTAAGCCTTAAGCTCGAAGCACCAAACCCTAAGTCATAATCCCTAAGCCCTAAATCATAAGATCTAAACCTAAGGCCGAAGCCCTAAGACCAAATCTTTAACTTGTAAGCCCAAAGCCTGAAGTCTTAAGCCCAAAGCCCAAAACCCAAAGCTAAACGCTCTAAACCTTAAGCCATAATATCTATCCCTAAAATCTTAGCTTAAATCCCTAAGTCTAGAAGCCTTAAGCCCTAATTTTGAAGATGATGTGCAATCATAGACCAAAACTTATGACATGCCACGAGTTGAACCAAGCTTTAGCGTTATCGAATTATTATTTGGGAGGGCATTTTGGAAATTTCCTAGGAGCTTAATGAGATGGAGGAGAAGCATCCCATGAAGGCTCCTCATTGGTCCATCTTTGATGCCATGGATTGTGCTTCTTGGAGATGTTTTGGGCCGTCCGATGAAGAATGTGATGTTGCTTAGTTTTCCTATTTAATCTTACCTAAGCTGAATTTAATTCTCAGATTTGAATTTAGAAGATTTTTCTTTTTAAATTTTGAATCTCCCCCTTTGGAGTTTTCCCCCCAAAGACTCGGTCTCTGGAACTCATATTCTGGCCACATAGAGACAACCAGAGTTGGACATCCTTTCGAGCTAGGACGACCTATCCTGACCACATTTCTTCATCCATCTTCATGGTCTAAGGGAGAGAGTGTGGATCATCAGCTCAAGCATCCATTTTTACATGAAGTGAAGTCTAATTTCTACCATTCTTTGTTTTCGATCAAACCCTATCTTGCATTCATCCCATCAGCATATATCTAAAACCCTACGTGAGAATATTCTCACTTTTGGAGAATCTCTCATACATTTATACATAAAAAAAAACCTCGAAATTTCAGCCCCCAACTCATTCTCGTTTCTTATTTACACCCGTCCAAAGTTTACCTATTTTTTCGGTTATTCTGAGAAAACCCTAATTTCCTATCACCACCTTTGGTTACTCATTCCCGCATATCTTTAATTTCATCCATGAGGATCCCTTAAAATTTGGAGGATCATTTCATCCCTTATCTATCTCCAATCCCTTCAAATTTCAGATCAAGAACCACTACTGTTTTTAAGATATTATTCCTGATTCCATATCTCCTGATTTACCCTTGAGAATCCTCTCAAACATTAAGGACTCTCTTTTCATCCATCTTTTTACCTCTCCTCAAAATTTTAGCTCCAAAATCACTCGTAATCCCTAGATCTCTGCCTTCCATTATCAACTCCCTTCCCTGATTTTTTGGGATCTTTCACTCATTACCCGAGTTGGTAATTTTCCCGCTTATTCCATTACCATTTCGTGTCATTTGGGATCAGAGCCAAACGTCCCTTCCCACCTTCCCTTCCCTCTTATTTGGAACTATTTTGAAGATTAAAGAATGACGACAAGAAGTGGTTTTCATTACAATCACAATCGGCTGTCGGATCTACCAAATATTCCTAGTGTACAAACTACTCCAACCCCGAGATCAAAAATCTCGAGATCTAGCATCCAAGGCCAGCTAGATCAGCTCAATAGAAGGTGTGATACTTTTCTTCAAAGATTGGAGGCTGTTATTCCCCCATTTAGGCCCCCTCCGAACACTCCTCCAAGAAAAAGACCTGGTAATGGGTTGAGAAGACCCCATCACCAAGCACCCGAGGACTCCTATGATTATTTCGGTCACCATGAGCAACAAAATTGAGAAGATGAGTTGGACACATCAAGGTAACCATTCCAACCTTTAATGGTTCTTCTGATGGAAATTTGTTTTTTTTATTGGGTTGAAAAAGTAGATGAAATATTTGAATATTACAATTTTTCAGAGAAGTTAAAAATGCAATTGGTGTCCTTGGAATTAACCGGCTATGCTAGCCTTTGGTGGGATGTTTTGAAGGCCCAAAGGAGGCGTGATGGTGAGGATGCCATTCCCACTTGGAGGGCTATGAAATTTTTCACGAGGGAGAGGTTTGTGCCGAATCATTATAAAAAAGAAATTTTCCTCCAACTACAAATCTTGAAGCAAGAATTTCTATCGGTAGAGGAATATTTAACCAAGTTTGAGACCCTTAGAATTAGGTGTGACCTTCATGAATACGAGGAGCAAATCATTGCAAGGTTCTTGAGAGGTTTGAACGAGGAGATTAGAAACATGGTGGAGCAACAACCAATGGATATTTTTGATGTCTTGGTCAAAGTTGCCATTAAAGTGGAGAGACTAGTGAAAAGAAAAGGAAGAAGGATGTTTAACAAATTTGTTCCTGAAACCACTCCTCCATACAAATCATTTTCGAAAGAAGAACCACAACCCCTTTATGTGAAGCCTTGGTGCATAATGAAAGAGGATGATGATTAAGTACCCAAAGAAGAGACCTTCCATGCTCATGAAGTGATGGAAGAAATCGGTGAAAGTCAAGAACACGATAAGGAAATTTTAAATGCTCATGAAGTGGTGGAAATAATTGTTGAAGATCAAGAAACCGAGGGTGAGATTTTCAATACTCAAGAAGGACCACTTTTGGTGGTGATCCAAAGAGATCTATCTCCCATATTCCGAAGTGAAGTTTATTCAAAAGAGAGCATCCAAGTAATAAATCAAGTGAACTTATAGTTTCCAAGTGGAGGATACAAAATCCTATGTGTTGCGGATTCTGAGACTTTTTCAAGGTGGTTAGTGTCCTTACCCGAATTCTTTACTAATTTTTTTGTTTTTGATTGGATGAAGGAAATTTGTAAGAGTTATCAAGATTTTTGTCCTTGTGCAGATTAGAGCATAAAGAAGAGGAATTATGCCCTTCATATTATGGAGGATTATTCAATCAAGGATGAGAAATTTTACAATTCTAGTGAGGAAGCCCACGTATCCTTCATCAAAGGAACCGAGGAATATGATTTGGCTAATCACCTTGGTAAGTTGAAAATTTTGGAAGCCTTAATAGAACATTTCCATTGGACGCACTTGTGGCATGACGAACATAAGGTGTTGGAAAAGGAGACCAAATATAGGTTCTTTGAATGAGAATTGGATGATCTCAAGATTGATATTAATCGAGAATTGACTAGTTCTAAAAGTGTCTCAGATGAGAAGAGTTGTCACGACATTGAAGTCCTTGACCCGAATGGAGCTAAGAAGTTCGAGCTAGTAAAGATTACGCATAACAATGTGTGTGAAGCTATGCAAAGAGACACCAAATCTTATACCAAGATTGCAAACCGAGGAAGAAAGAAAGTAAAGTTTCAGGTGAGAAATTTGGTTCGGTTTAACCTAAGGGAGAAAGGATTTCCAAAGCAAGGGGGTTCAAAGCTAGCACCAAGGACTGATAGACTTTTCAAGATTTTGACGAAAGTAAATAAAAATGCCTTTAAGCTTGAGCTACCCAGAGAGAATCAAGTTTCGGCCACACTCAATTTTAAAGGACTATCTCCTTATATTGGTGATGACGTGGGGGAAAAGGAGGAAGAAAATTCACCCTTGGATTTGAGGGCAAATCCTCAACAACCCCAAGAGTATGACATGCCACGAGTTGAACCAAGCTTGAGCATTATCTAATTATTATTTGGGAGGGCATTTCGGACATTTCCTAGGAGCTTAATGAGCTGGAGGAGAAGCGTCCCATGAAGGCTCCTCATTGGTCCATCTTTGATGCCATGGATTGTGCCTCTTGAAGATGTTTTCGGCCGTTCGATGAAGAACGTGATGTTGCTTAGTTTTCCTATTTAATCTTACCTATGCTAAAGTTAATTTTCATATTTGAATTTAGAAGATTTTTCTTTTCAAATTTTGAATCTCCCCCTTTGGAGTTTTTCCTCCAAAGACTCGGTCTCCGGAACCCATATTCCGGCCACCAAGAGACAACTGGAGTTGGTTATCCTTTTGAGCTAGGATGACCTATCCTTACCACATTTCTCCAGCAATCTTCATGGTCTAAGGGTGAGAGTGTGGATCATCAACTCAAGCATCCATTTTTACGTGAAGTGAAGTCCAATTTCTGCCGTTCTTCGTTTCCGATCAAACCTTATCTTGCATTCATCCCATCTGCATATATCTAAAACCCTACGTGAGACTCTTCTCACTTTTGGAGAATATCTCATAAATTTATACACCAAAAAAACCTCAAAATTTCAGCCTCTAACTCATTCCCATTTCTGATTTACACCCGTCCAAAGTTTACCCTATTTTCTCGGTTATTCTGAGAAAACCCTAATTTCCTATCACCACCTTCGGTTACTCATTCCCGAATATCTTTAATTTCATCCGTGATGATACCTTAAAATTTGGAGGATCATTTTATCCTTTATCTATCTCCAATCCCTAAAAATTTCAGATCAAGAACCACTACCGTTTTTAAGATATTGTCTTCACAACCTCACTCTATATCTGTCCAGCCCCCACTTTGCGCATTATTATTCCCGATTTCATATCTCCTGATTTACCCTTGAGAATCCTCTCAAACTTTTAGGACTCTTTCTTAATCCATGTTTTTTCCTCTCCTCAAAATTTTAGTCCCAAAATCACTCGAAATCCCGAGATCTCGGCCTTCCTTTATCAATTCCCTTCCCTTATTTTTCGGGATCTTTCACTCATTACCCGAGTTGGTAATTTTTCCGCCTATTCCATTCCCATTTCGTGTCAACCTAGAAGAAATCCCAAGGGCATATAACCCGAGCTCTAGCTAAGAAGTTTGCTAACATGTTTGCTAATTTATTAGGGTTATTTATGCAAGGAATCTTAATGGAAGAGCCAACTTTGGATGATCAAGGACAGCCCAAACATCTTCTCACTTGGGAATTGTCCACAATACCCGCGGAGCAAGGTGGAGAAAGAGAGATGGAGGTGGCCCGACACAACATAAACCTAGCCGAGGGTCCGACCATTGCATGGTCCATCCAAGATCTGGAGAAGGGAAGTCCAAGCCCATTTCCCTTGGGTACTTCATCAGCCCAAGTTCACATGGAGGGATAAAGACCCATTTTTTATGTCATTTAGTGTTTTGTTCGTTTTTCGGTTGAACAATTGCCGAGTGGAAAAAGGTGGTTTGTTTTGGTTAGAATTAGGGTTTTATTTTCTGAAGATTAGTCACGTGAAAACCCTCTTTTGTGCTTTAGGTGGGGTGTTGAAGGGGGGGACCATGGTCAGCCTTGGTGCCTCCTTTTTGGGTAACTTCTAGGAGGACCACCTAGCTGTTTTTTCTTTCTTGTTTTGCCATTTCAGGTTATGTTTTTTTTTTAATTTTTAGGAGCCCACCCTCCTGAGCTTGGGGGTGATTTTAAGCTCACTTTGAGCTCATTTATATTCAGTGAATTTTGAAATTAAAGACTGCATTTTGCATCTCATTTCCTTGGTGGTTTCTCCTCCTCCAAGACTCTGGTTTTCCGGTGAGTTATATCCGGAAACCACCGAGAGCTCCACTCCGGTTGTGGCTGCCATTCAAGCTTGGGTTAGCTAGGCCATACCACACTCCTTCAACCACGTTCTAGTGGAATCCAAGGTAAGGGTGTGAACCCCAAAGCTTCTCCTTCGTTCGGGTTTATCCCTCCGTTTACAACTTTCTGATCTTCCTTTCCCGAGAGCTCATTTTTTAGCACTCTAGTCATTTTCTGCATATCTTCCGATTCCCTCATCCATTTACCATACTATTTTGACCCATAAACCCTCTCACCTCTATCTACCTTCCCTCCAAATTCAGCTTCTAACCCCGTATGCCGCCGGAGATCTGGCAAGAGACATCTGATCCTATTTTTCCTTCAACCGAGCAAACCTTTCCCATTTTTCCCCTCCTATCTCCATTTCTCCTCAACCGACCCAACCACTATTCCTATAGCACATCAGAAGACCTTAGCAAAAATGCATTATAATAAAGTTTAAAGCCTAAGGCCTCGTCCAAAAGTCCTAAGCCTTGGTCGGTAAGCCTTAATCCTACAGTCCAAAACAATAAGCCCTAAGCCCTAATCAATAAGCCCTAAGTCCCGAAGCCCAATGCCCCAAGCTCCAAGCCATAAGCTTAAACCTCCAAGCCCTTTGCAAAAGGCCCTAAGCACTAATCCTTAAGCTATAAGCCCAAAGCCATAGGACCAAAATCATAAACCTTATGCCATAATCCCTAAGCCCAAAGTCTTAAGCCCTAAGCCCTAAGACCAAAGCCTAAGTCCAAAGCCTTAAGGGCTTCGCTAAAAGCACTAAGCCTTATTCTTTAAGCCTTAACCCTACATCCTTAAGACCAAAACCTTAAATCCAAAGCCTAAAGCTTTAGGCACTAAGCCCTAATCTATAACCATAATACATTTAATTAAAGCCCTAAGCCCTAATCCTTAAGCCCTAAGGAAAAAGCTCTGAGACCAAAGTTCAACAGCCTAAGCCCTAATCCCAAAGACCAATGCCTTAAGCCTAAAGCCCTAAGCTCTAAGCGCTCAGCCCTAAGCCCTAAGCTCTAAGCTCTCAGCCCTAAGCCCTAAAACCTAGCTAGTAGCTTTAATCTCAAATTTCTAAGCCCTAAGCCTTAGTACTAAAGGGGTAAGTTGTAACTAAAAAGCTCTAAGCCCCTAGCCTAAATTTAAAGCCTTAAGCCCGAAACCCTATGCCTTAAGCTCTAATCTTCAATCAAAAAGGCTAAAGCCCTAAGCCCAAAGCCCTAAAACCAAAGCTCTAGTGCCAAAGGCCTAAGCATTTAGCTCAAAGTCGTTAGCTCTAATCCCTAAGCCCGAAACCCAAGCCTAAAGCCCTAAGCCTCGATCCCTTAGCCCCAAGTCCAAATCCTAAACAACTTAGCCCTAAGCTTAAACTCTATAGCCCTGAGCCCTAAGCCCTAAGCAACAAGTAATAAACTCAAACCCCTAAGACCTTAGAACCTTAACCCTAAGACCTAACTTATATGGCTTTCACCGAATCCCCTATGCCCTAATCATTAAGTTATAAGTTAAAATCTGAAAGTTCAATGTCATAAACCATAAGCCTAAAGCACTAATGCTTTAGCCCTAAACGATAAGCCCTACCACTTTATACTAAAACCCTAATCCTAAAGACATTAGCCCTAAGCCCTAATCCAAAAGCACCAAAACCAAAGTTCAAAGCCCTAATCGCTCAACAAAAATCCTTAAGCCTGAAGCCCTAAGCTCGTAGCTTGAAGCCCTTAGCATTAAGCACAACTCTAACCCATAAGCCCAAAGCCCAAAGCCCTTTGCAAGAAGCTCTAAGCTGTAGTAATTAAGCCATAAGCCCAACTACATAAGACCAAATCCCTAAACCCTAAGAAAAAAACAACAAAAGCTTAATCCCTTACTCTTAAGCTCTAAGCCCTAAGCCCTTAGCCTAATGCCTTAATACTAAAGCCCTAATCCCAAAAGCTCTAATTCTTAAGCCCTAAGTTCTATGTCCTAATCCCTAAGTTTTAAGCCCTAAGCTCTAACCCCAGAGCCCTAAGGCCAAAGCCTTAAGCCCTAAGTTCTATGCCCTAAGCCCAAAGCCCTGAGACCTACGACGAAAGGCATGAGCCAAATCTTTAAGCCATATGCTTAAAGCCATAAGCCCAAAGCTCTTAACCCTAAGTCAAAAGCACTAAGTCGTAAGCCTTGGCACCTAAGCCTAAAGCAATAAGCCCAAAACCCTAAGCATAAAGCACAATGCCAGAATCCCTAAGAAAAAAGCCCTATGACCAAAAATCAAGGCCCTAAGCCCGCAGCCCAAAGTTGTAAGTTGTAAGGTCTAAACCTTAATCTTTAAGACCAAAGACCTAAGCCCAAGGCCTTAACCCTATGACAAGCTTCAAGAATAGGAAGGGTGAAGAAAAGGGGTTTCAGTTCAAAACGGAGGGAAGAAATGGGCCGGAAATAGGTTATATCAAGAATGGGAGTTCTTGGGTTGCATACGGAGTTTGCAACCGAGATCTGGAGGGGATGTTTTTGGATGAGAGAAGAGCTTAACCCCCAACAATGAAGGTCAAAGGTTTGGGGAATCAGAAGTTGTGCAGAGGGGAGTATCAGGTGACAAAAAGGGGGGTTATCAGAGAAGAAATGGGGGTTGGTCAGAAAATGTAAAGTCACCGGAGATGGAGATGAGCTAATGGGGATTACACGCTTACCCTAAGAGCAAATGAGAGTGGCTGAAGACGTGTAGCATGGCCTAGCTTTCCCTAGCTTGGAAGGGAAGCAAAAACCTTGAAGAACCTCTCGGATGTTGCCGGATATTACCCAGCGGAGAGCCAAGATCTTGGTTGCCGAAAAAACAATAGCCAAGGAGAAAATGCAAAGCACTTTTGTATTCAAACTTCAACTAGCTACAATGCTCGGTGATGGGAGAGTTTTAATCTCCCTCACATTAGAGAGAAACAACCAAATCGGATGGCTACAAAGAGCTTACCCGATTTGGTGTTTGCACAAAAAGAAAGGATGGAAAGGACCACTTAACCTTTACCCGATTTGGGGGAGACCAGGGAGTGTGGTCCACAAAAATGGTTCCCCTTCCACCGGCTGCCATCCATGCATTCCCAAAAGGAAAAACCCATGCAAAAGATAAAACGCACACAAAACCCATGGAAACCCACGCCAAACCAAACCCACAAAACCCTAAATAATTGTTTTTGCAAATTTAGAAAGGGAATAAATAAAGCTAGAAAAAGGAAGGGCCGGTTGGGTTTGTTCCATGCTCCATGGGGCCCGACCTAAGCCGGACCTAGACCCGGTATGAACCCAGGTTTCCTACCTCCCTTGCTTCGGAATTGCCTTTTCTTCTGAGGTGTTCCAAGCTCGAAGGTGCCCCGATCTCGACCTCCTTTTCCAAGACTTCCCAAGTGAGAAGATTCTTTGGCGTCTTCACGTCCTTCGGGGTTGGTTCCTCCATAGTTATTTTGCGTTCAACATTTCCTACAAAAAAGACAAATTGATTAGAAAACTCCTTGGCTCGAGCTTGGGTGATTGCTCCTTGAGGTGTGGCTTCATGCAAGGCATCCCATGGCATGTCACCCTAAGCCCTACGCCTTACACACTACGCCTAAGAGTTAAGCCTTAAGCGCTGAGCCTTAAGCCTTAAGTCTTAAGCACTTATCCTTAAACCTTACGTCTTAAGCACTAACTTACCTTCGCTGCTTCCTTGAATCAATCCACTTGAGCCCCTTTTTAATCCAATAAATGACCTAAATATATAAATCATATACAGATCAGAATTTGCATAAAGTCTTAACTTTCTATTCCAACTACAAATGACTATAACTTCCTTGTTAATGATCCATTCCTGATGATTAAGGTGTCAAATTGTTCCTTAAGGAGTCTACTATAACTTCTTAGAAGACACCAAATTCAGAAAACTAAAGCATGTCGACTTATGTCGACAAAACAGAGGGCATTCATTGTTTGAACCCCGATTCGGTCGACCCAACCTGTAAGGGGTCAACCCATTTGACAAAACAGAGAGCCTGCATTTTTAAATTTGAGAATTGGTCGACCCAACCTATAAGGGGTCGACCGCAGCTCTTCCCAGTTTCTGTGTAATGACTTGCAACGTCCATACCTTTTTCTACATAGCTCTGAATCAAGTGATTCTAACGGCTATAAATCACTCTAAGAGTTTAATCTAACTCTTATGGAGGTCATAAACTCTAATTCCTACTACTTATTGACCGAATCTCCAAAACTCTAACTTTGTTCATACTTAACTCTTTTCTTATCTCTTAGCATAAAATCACTCGTTTTTATCCACCAATTCAAACAATAGTATCATTTTATCATCACTAAACTTAGAAGAACTTAAGAGGATATAAAATATTACCTTGAACTTCCGTTTCCACGAAAGCTTCAGAGTTTTCCACTTCCCTTCACTTTCTCACTTTTTTCTCTCACGATATCTCCTTTCTTTCTCATTCTCACTCTCCCCTTGATCAAAACGTGAGAAGTCTGAGTAAAATAGATAGGGAGAAGAGGTCGTACTGGTAGGGAAATTGTAGACCATGCCTTCTTGTCTCCTTAATTAAACAAAAATTGATGTTTCTCTCACGTCCATCCATCCGGATTTCTCTAAGTTTTTGTTGACTTTTCAACTTAAATCTGGAAAGTGTCGACCGCTAGTCCAATTGTGTTGACCGAAAGATTTCCCGAGCATTTGTGTCGACCGCTCGTCCGTTGTGTCGACCGGAAGATTTCATCAGCATTTGTTTACTTTTCTTGGCAGTAATTTGACGTGCTTATGCTTGAAATACTGAAGCTTAAGCCACACAAAATCTCCTACTTGAAAAATTTTCTCCTTTCGGCCTCTGTTGGCCGCTTTGGCATATTTTTTGTTTTTCTTCTTGATTCTCCTCTTGATTTTCTCGTGCAATTTTTGGATCTTCTCGACCTCTACTTCAACGCCACCTTCGGATAAGATAAAGCTGAGAAAGTGAATTCGACTTTGGGTAAATGCACACTTCTTGCGGTTGCCATAAAGCTTGGTCCGCCGCAATGTGTTGAAAAGCCGCTCCAAATAATCAAGATGGCTTGGTACGTCCGTGCTATAAACAAGTATATCATCGAAATAAACGATGATAAACTTTCCAAGGAACTCGCGTAGCACGTGGTTCATAAGCCTCATGAATGTGCTTGGGGCGTTGGTGAGTCCGAATGACATAACAAGCCATTCGAACAGCCCGTACCGTGTCTTGAAGGCGGTCTTCCACTCATCGAGCAAGCCAGCTCACTCATTTGCCAGCTCTAGTGTCTTGCTAGGGCCTGATGTGCCGTAAAGAATTGATCGGCGCACCGTGATCGGATTTTGCGAGCACGCGTGGCTCGGGGAAGAGATAGTGTGCGGCGGTGGGAAAATGGGTTTGTGCGAAATAGGGATTCGGGTTGCGGAAGTGAAGTGGGCTGTATATGGTGGAGAATGAAGGTAAGAATATGGAAATGGCTCGGTTAGATATGAGGGTCGCTCGGAGGGTAATGTATGGACCGGAATCGGCTTGTGGAGGGATTTTGAAGGCTCGGGAGATGAGATGGAATTTAGGAAGGATGTGGTCGGACGATTCAAACACTTGAGCGATCAAAGTGTTGGAATCGGTAGATCTTGGATGCTCTCAGATGTGACTCACCGATCGGGCACTCAAGGGTTGAAGGAATTTTGCCGGATATGACTCACCGGAGAAGAAATCATCGGAAAGAGCTTCAACCAAAAGGGTATGAAGGTGCAAAGCACAATTCTATTAAAATTCTCTCTACCTTCTAAGTGAAGGTCGATACATTATTTAATGAATGAAAAATAAAACGAGAGGGAAGGGCTTTCGACCCTTGGATTGGATGCACGCTTGAGATGGGCTAAGCCCTAAGCCTAAAGACCAACGCATAAGCCCTAAGCCTTCAACCCAATCTTTTCCCGAGAGGAACTTATGTCGACCGTTTATTTGTTGTGTCGACCGAAACTTACTTTTAAGGTAATCCTTTAGTATATTTAACCCAACTTACTACATTACTCTTACTTAAACCTAGCAACCGTCAAACAATGGACTTCAAACAAACACCAATCAAACTCAAACACTTGGGCCGGTGCACGGTGTGATACACCCCAAACAAAGTATTCTTATTCCAATTATTCATAATCGTAGCCAATTCACATGTTTCTAATTTTCTAATATTTCCTAATAACTTCGTCCAATTGGCCCTTAAACATTATTCTCTTTATCACCTTCAGCCTACTAATTTACTAATATCCATAATACTTTAATACTCTAACATTTAAGCATCATTCATAAAAAGGTCTTAATCGCTTTCGTCTTAAAGTCACAAATTCTTAAAATAAAATGAGGGTCGTTACACTAAGCCTTCAGCCTTAAGTCTTAACACCTAATACTAAAGCTATAAGAATTAAATCCTAGCAGTTTTTCGTAAGTCGTAAGCTAGAAAGTCTAAGCCCAAAGCACTAAGCCTTAAGTTCAAAGGCCTAAGCCCTAAGCCTTAAGCCTAAAATTATAAGCCTTAAGCCTTATGCCCTTATCCCTATGCACAAATCCCTAAGCTTTAATCCCTAAGCACTTTGCCCTAAACCCTAAGCCCTTAGCCAAAAATCTTAAGCCCTAATCCCTAAGCCCTCACCTCTCGTCCCTACTCCTAAGCATTGATCTTAAGCAGTAAGCCCTAATTTTAAGCTATAAACCTTAAGCCCTAAGCCCTATGCTGAGTGACCTAATCCCTAAACTATAAGTTTTAAGTCCTAAGCCCTAAGCTCTAACACCAAACCAAGAGCCCTAAGCCCAAAGACCAACGCTCTAATCCCAAAGGCCGAAGCAAAAAAAAAAAACAAAAAGACCAAAGATAAAAGACTTAAGCCCTTAGCCCAATGACTTAACCAGTTATGCTATAAGCCATAAGCCTTATGCCATAAGTCCAAAGACTTAAGCCTAAGCAATAAGCGCCAAGCCATAGCACTTAGCCCGAAGCCCTTACTACAACGTTCTAAAACATAACCTCTAAGTCGGAAGCCTTAAGCTTTAACCTCTAGTCCCTAATGCCTAAGCCCAAAGATCTAATACCTAACTTCTAAGACTTTAAGCCTACGGTGTTAGTCATTTTCCATAAGCCCGAAGCACTAAGCCTAAAGCACTAAGCCCAAAGCCATAGGCCTAAAGTTTAAAGTGATAAGCCTTAAGCCCTCTGTGCAAAGCCATAAGCCTTAAGCTCTAAGCCCTAATCCATATGCCCAAAGCCCTAAGCCCATACCCATAATCTGAAACCTCGAAGGCCAAAGCCTACAGCCCTAATCCCAATGTAAAAAGCTCTATGCCCAAAGCTTTAACTCCAGAGCAATTTGCCTAAATCCCGATGCCCTTAGCACAAAACCCGAAGCCCTAATGAAAAATTTCTAAGCACTAAGCCATAATAATGAAACCTTAAGACCTAAGTTGTAAGCCATAAACCTAAATCCCTAAGCCCATAGCCAAAAACCCTAAGCCTTAATTCCAAACTCCTAAGCCTTTATCCATAATATTGAAGCCTTAATCTAAGCCATAAGCCATAATCTCTAGGCTATATGCCCAACGTCTAAACCCCTAAGCCATATGCCCTAAGCCCTAAGCCATTCGGCAAAAGCCCTAAGTCCTACTCTGTAAGTCGTAAGCCCTAAGCTTGAAGCCCTAAACCTTAAGCCTTAACCCCTTTCCTAAAAGTCTTTAATCTGAATCCCTAAGCTCTGAAACCAATGACCAAAGACCTAAACATGAGCCCTTAGTAAACCCGAAGCAAAAATCACTAAGCCCTAAGCCCTAAACGCTAGGCCCAATGCCAGAAGCCCAAAGCCCTAACGACTAACCCCTAAGCCTTAAGTCCTTAGCACTAAGCCTTAAACCCTAAACCCTAAACCCTAACTTCTTAGCTGTAACCCCTAAACCCTAAGCTCTAAGCCATAACATCTAAGAAAATAACCCTAATCCCAAAGCCATTATACTAAAGCCTTAAGCCTCATGTCGTATGCCATAACCTTAAGCCCTAAGACCTAACCTAATGCCCTTACTGCTAATCCCTAATCCCAAAGTCAATATATGGAAGCCTAAGCCTACGCCGTAGGCAACAAGCCAAAAGCCCTAAGCCTAAAGTCCAGAGTCATAAGCCTAAAGAAACTAGCCATAATCCCTAATCCCTCAGTCATAAGGCCTACACCCTAAGTTTTATGCCTTTTACCAAAATCCCTAATCCCCAGTATTTAAGTCATTAGCCCTAAGCCCTTTGCTTAAAGTCCTCAACCCTAATTCTTAAGCCTTTAGTTCAAATTCTTGGCCCTAATTTCTAATCCCTTAACTCTTAGCCTCGGGCTTTAGCCCTAAATTATAATCCCAAAGCCCTAACTACTAAGCCATAAGCCCAAAGCCTTTAGCCTTCAGCCCTATACCCATACCACTAAACTCTAAGCCAAAAGCCTTAAACCCCTTAAACCCTTAGCTCTAAGTTTTATGTGTTAAGTCCTAAGCCCTAACAAGAAAGCCTAAAGCTCAAAGAACTTAGCCCTAAGTCCTAACCTTTCACACCTAAGCCCTAAGCCCAAAGACTTAAACATTATGCTCAAAGAAGAAAGCTTTAAGCCTTAAGCCCCTAATCCCTTAACCTTAAGCCTTCAGCCTTAATCCAAATGCCATTAACCTTAAGCCCTAAGCCTGAAACGTTAAGCTCTAAGCTTTAAGCTCAATGATGTAATTTCTTCCAATAACGGTTTAAATCAGTGATCGTATTGTATACGGATAATAGAAACAGAATACCTTGACCCAAGTTCGACACAAAACAAGAACCTTTGGTTTTAAAATCCTAGACCGGCTGCTTTAGTGCGACCAAGAACCTTAGTGTAGGGATTGACACCACAAACGGTATGGTAATCCGTTTGATAAGTCAGAGGTGGACGCCATGGAGAAACCCTATAATTCCTATAAAAGTTCTTCAAAGAACTAAAGAGAATTACTCTCAAAACCTATTTGTCAAAATCTGAATTGTGTTCTTCATTCTCAAACTAAGCCTTTTATAAGCACAATTTTGTAATATGGGTTGGGCTCTAAAGACCTAAGCCCAACAATACCTAAAAAGGTTCAAAACACTAAAAATAAAAGGTCCAGCCCAATGACACACATAAAAGGGCAAATATGGGTCTAGCTAAAGTCAAAAACTAAAATAGATTCATAAATTGACAACTCTTAAATTTAATAGCGAAATAAAAGAAATTTTGAGCTCTTCATTCTTGTATCTGGATCAACGTCATGAGGTCAGAGTTAATAATTGATGTTGGAACAACATTGTAGCATTCGATGAATTCTTGGACATAAATGTTTAGTCGTTCCTTAAACTTCTTTGTTTGGGCTTGCGTCATTGATCCATTGAGTGCTTTAGCTTCTTTGTGCCTTTCCAATGTGTTGTCCATGTTATCCTCATCACTCAAAGCTTGAGGCCCTAAGCCGTAAGCAATAAGCCGTAAAACCTATGCCAAAAGCTGAAAGCCCTAAATCCAAAGCCCTAAGGCCAAAGCTTTAAGCCCTAAGCACTAAGCTTTATTCTCTAAGCCATAAGCCTTAAGCCCTAATCCATAAGACCTAAGCGTACGGACATGACCCCTAAGCCATAATCACAATGCCTTAACCCTTACCCCCTAAGCCCAAAGCCTTAAACCCAAAACCTTAAGCCCTTAGCACTATGACATACGACCTAAGCTTTAAGCCCTAAGACTTAAGCTCTAACCTTAAGGACATAAGCTCAAAGCCCTTAGACCTCAAACCTAAGCCTTACGCCAAAAACCTTTGGCCTCTAACCTAAGCCCTAGGCCCGAAGCATTATGCCCTATTTCCTAAGTCCTATTCCCTAAGCCATAAGCCCTATGCTCACGGACTAAAACCATAAGCCCTAAGTTCTAACCCGTAACAGTAAACCCTCAGCCCTAAGTCCTAATCCATAAGCCCTAAACCCTAAGTCCTTCGGCTAAAGTCCAAAGCCCTAACCCCTAAGCCATAATCTCCAACCTAATTCCCAAAGCCCTAATCCCTAAGCCCTAAGCACTCAACACAAAGTCATAAGTCCTAAGCCCTAAGTCCAAAGCCTTTTATCCAAAAGTTCAAAGCTCTAAAACCTAATCATGAACCCTAAGAAAAAAACCCTTAAGATCAAAGTTTATAGCCCTAAGACCTTAGGCCAAATACCTAAGCAGAAAACCCTAATCCTTAAACCCTAAAGCCTAATCTTTACGCCAAAGCCTTTAAACCCTAAGCCTTAGGCCCTAAGACCAAAACCCTAATCCATAAGCCTTAAATTGTTTACTCTAAGCCCTAACACCTATGCCTCAACCTTAATCCTAAACTTCTATGCCCTTAGCTCTAATACAAAAGCCCTAACTCCTAAGCCGTAAATTATAAGCCTTTAGCCTTAAGTGATAAGCCCAAAAGCCAAAACCCTAAGCCCAAACGCCTATGCTCAAAGTTTGAAGCTTTAACAATACAACCATAAGCCCAAAGTCGTAAGACCTAACTCGTAAGCCTTAATCCCTAAGCCCGAAACCCTAATCCGAAAGCCCAAAGCCCTAACACCTATGCCAAAAGCCCTAATCCAAAAGTCTTAAGCCCTAAGTCCTAAGCCCTAATACTTAAGCTCTAATCCTTTAGGCCTAAGCCGTTAGTTATGAGTTGTAAGGTAAAAAGCCTAGGCCCAAAGCCCTAAGCCTAAAGTTCAAAACCTTCAACCCTAAGCCTTCTACCCAAAGCTATAAGCCTTAAGCCCTAGGCTCTAATCCCTATGCCCATTTAAATAAGTTGTAATCTCTAAGCCTAAAGCCCTAAGCTCCAAGACCTTTGCCACAAGCCCTAAGCCTTTTTTCTTAAGCTATAATTCCTAACCCCTAACTCGTAACCCTTAAGCCCGAAGCCCTTAGCATTAAGCCCAAAGCTCTAATCCTTAAGACCTAAGCCCAAAGCGATAAGTCCAAAGCCCTAAGCCCAAAGCCATAAGTCCAAAGCTCAAAGGCCCATTGTTTAAGCCATAACACTAAGCCCTAAAACCTAAGCAAAAAAGCCTAAGCCCAAAAGCCTATGCCTAAAGCCTTAAGCCTACAGCCCTAAGCCCTAAGGTCTAGGTCGTAAGCCCTAAGCCTTTAGCAAAAACAACATAGCCCTAAGCCAAAATTCAAAAGCCCAAAGCTCGAGGCACTAAGTCCTAACACCTAAGGCTAAGCCCTATGCCCTAAACCCTAATCCATAATCCCTAAGTACTGCACCCTAAGCCATAAGTCTTACGCCCAAAGCCTTAAGCCCTTCATAAAATTCAAAAAGCACTAAGCCCTTCGCAAAATGCAATAAGCCTTAATCCATAAGTCTAAGGCCAAAGCCTAAAGCCCTTTGCAAAAAGCCCTAAGCCTTAATGACACGGATTGGAGGGGGTTTAGATTTAGGAAGTGGGAGAATCGGGTTAGGTTAAATGGAAAAACAATAATCCGATAATTCCAGAATCAGGAGTGAAATTCGGACGGCGATAACTCGACAATGCAATCGAGTTTAAGGCTGAAATTTTGAGTGGAACTCTGGAAAGAAGATAGGTGACAGTACTTCAAAAATGAAGGAAATCACGTGGATGGACCGGTCGGAATTTAATAGAACAGTAACGGTGGTCGGGAGGTGGCCTGAAATGCTGGATAGCGGAGGAGATGAAATTGCAAACGAAATCAACAATGGAAGAAGGAGCTAATGGACTTCAAGCTCACCCTACGTCCTTAAAGAAGGCTGGAGACTTGGAAGCAAGAATAATTCTCCAGCTCGGAGGGAGAAAACTTGAAGAGAACCCACGGTGGCCGGAGAACTTCCGGCTGCCGGCTGAAAGTGGAAAATGCACGAGAAGGGAGAGCTAAAAAGCTTCTTTAATTCAAATTCAAAATTATCCTTACAATCACGCAATGGGGGAGGTTTTATCTGCTGAGAAGAGTGCGAAAAATGGAGGGAAAATTGAGGGCCAAAGGCATGCAACTTGCATGTTGGAAATTGAAATAAAGGAGGGAAAATTGGACCAATGAGATTGCAAGAATGTGAAAGCCATATGATCTTGAATCTCCTCAGCCAATTTCTTTTCTTCCTTGGCCCAAAATACTCTTCTCTTAGCCGAAAATACCTCATGCAAAACCCCATGCAAGCATGCAAAAATAAACAAAATAAAACCTAGCTAGAAACCCTCTCGGGTTCTCCAAATATCCAACGTAAAATTCATGTAAAAATTAAGCTAAAAATGCAATAAAATTCCTTCAATCCATGTAAATGCTGGAGAGTTGAGTCGTGGAACCCTTGATCACTTTTGCATGGGACTCTAACTCGCAATGTAACGTGGTACTTCAATCGGGTTTGGGTTCGGGCTTGATTCCGGAGCTCTCGGTTTTTTGTTGCAAATCCTCCTTTTCTCCACGCCAAATTATCATGTGTTTTGGCCTTGTTTGATCCTCCAAAGTTGGCTTAGAAATGTATAATTCTTCAATTAATTTTCCTGCAAAATTAACAAATATATTAGAAAAATTCCGAGCTCGGGCTCGGGTGATTGCTCCGCTTGGCATGTCAATCCGTGGCATGTCACTTAATCCATAAGTCATAAGGCCAAATCCCCATGCCGAAAGCCCTTAATACTAAGCCTTAAGCCTTAAGTTCTAATACCAAAGCCTAAAAACCTCAACATAAAGCCCTACACACTAAGAAAAACACTAAGATAATAGTTTAAAGCTCTAAGCCATTACCCAAAATCACTACACCCTTAGCCATAATATCTAAGTCCTAAGCCCTAGCCCTAAGCTTCAAGTCCTGCTCCCTAAGCTCTAACACCTACGATCATAGCCCTAATTGCAAACTTCTTAGCCTTAAGCCCTAATCACGAATCCTTAAGTCCTAAGCCATAGTTCATAAGCCCTAAGCCCAAAGTTCAAAACCCTAGCCAAAGCCCAATGCTTAAAGCTCAAAGCCTTAACCCCTAAGTTGTCGACCCAAAGCCCTAGCCCAAAGTCATAAGCCAAAAGCCATAATAAGCCAAAAGCCATAAGCTCTAAGCCCTAGGCTAAATCCCTAAGCCAAAAGCCCTAAGCCCTTAGCTCATAACCCTTAACCTCACTCCCTAAGCACTAAACCCAAAGCCTTGAGCCCTAAACCCTAAGCCCTATGCCCTAAGCCGTAATCCTTGAGCCATTATACTTAAGCATTAAGCCCTAAGCCTAAAGTCCTAATTCCTAATCTTTGATCCCTAAACCCTAAGCCTTACGCCCTAAGCCCTAGCCTTAAGCCCTAACACCTAAGCACATAGCCCTAACACCTAAGCCCTAATCCCTAGGCCATAAGTCCTGAGCCCCACACCTCAAGTCCTAACACGTTAGCCTTAGAATGAAAGCGAGAAAGCCGAAGCCCTAAACTCAAAGCAGAAGTCCTAAGCCCTAAGCACTTAGCTAAAAGTCCATAATAATTAACCCTATGCTTTAAACCCAATGCAAAAAGCCTGAAGAACTCAGCACTAAGCCATAAGCCCTCAACACTAAGCCAAAATCCCAAACCACTAAGCCGTAAGCCCTAAGCCCTAATCCCTAAGCCTTAAGCCTTAAGCCCTAACACCTAAGCTCATTGCTATAATCCCATAGTTATGAGACCTAAGCCATATTACTGAAAACCATAGCCTTAAGCCTTAAGCCTTATATCCTAAGCTCTAAGCCTTAACACTTGAGCTCATAGCCCTAATCCCAAAGTCCTCATCCCAAAGCCATAATACTAAAGCCCTAAGTCGTAACCCTTAGGACCTAGGCCCTAGGACCAAAGTGCAAAGCCGTAAGCCCTAAGTCAAAAGCCATAAGCACTAATCCATAAGCCCTAAGTCATAGGCCCTATGCTCTAAGCCCTAAGCACTAATCTTTAAATTGTTACCCATTAGCCCCAAGCTCAACGTTGTAAACCGTAAACTCCAAGCCCTTAGATTAAAGTCGTTAGACCTATACCCAAAACTCAAAGCCCTAAGCTCTAAGCCCTAAGCCCAAAGCTGTAAACCCTTAGCTCTAACCCCTAACCCCAAAACCCTAAGCCCTAAGCCCTAAGCCTTAAGCCTTGTGTCGTAAACCTAAAGCCTTAAGCCCTAAACACTAAACCTTGAAACCAAATACCTAATCGCTAAGCCCTAAGCCATAAGCCCTAGGTCAGAGTTCAAAGGCATAATCCCTTTGCTCTAAGCACAAAGCTATTAGAAAAATATTGTAAGCCTTAATCTCTAAGCCCAAGCACTTAAGCACAAAACCCTTATTTGAAAATTCCTAAGCCCTAACACTCTGCCCAAAGATTTAATCCAAAGTCTTAAGCCCTAAGTCCTAAGACCTAATACTGAAGCTAAAAGCATTAAGGCCTAGCATATAGTTGTAAACCTGATGGCCTAAGCCCTAAGCCTTAAGCCTAAAACTGTAAGCCTTAAGCCCTACACCCCTATCCCTATACAAATCCCTAAGTTATAATCCCTAAGCCCAACAACATAAGCTCTAAGCCCTATGCTTTAAGCTCTAAGCCCTAAGTCTTCTACCGTAAGATCTAAGCCCTCACCCCTAAGCCCTACGCCCTAGCTCTAAGTTATTAACCAAAAGGCCTAACCTTTAAGCCCTAAGCTCTAAGCTCTAAGCCCTAAGCCCTAAGCTCTAAGCCATAAAGAAGAAGCCCTGAGCTCTTAGCGCAAAGTCCTTAGCCCTACACCCTAATCCCTAAACCCAAAGCCCACAACCTTGAGCCCAATGCACCAAGCCTAATCTCTAAGCATAGTTCCTAAGCCTTTAGCCCTAAGCCCTAAGCCTTAAGACTTAACAACTAAGCTCATAGCCCAAAACCCATACTCATAGGCCCGAAGCAATATTACTGAAGCCCTAACCAAAAGTCACAAGCCATACACCCTAAGCCTTTGGCCCTATTCCTTAGTCCCTAACCCCTAAGCCCTAACACTTTTGATATAGCCCTAATCCCAAAGTCCTAAGCCCTAAGCCCAGATTAGAGAGCGCTAAGCCCTAAGCCCAAATCCATAGGCACTAATCCCTAAGCTTTGAATCCTATGCCATAGGCACAAACCTCTAAGCACTAATCTCTAAGTTGTTAGCCCTAATCCAAGCTCATAGCCCTAAGCTCAGAGCCCTAAGCCTTATGCCCTAACACCTAAGCTCATATCCCAAATCCCATGGTCCTAATCTTAAAGCCATATTACTAAAGACCTTATCCATAAGCTTTACACCCTAAGCCCTAAGCCTTACAACCCTAAGCATATAGCAAAAGAGCTAAGCCCTAACACCTAAGCCCATAGCCCTAATTCCAAAGCCCTAATCCCTAAGTCATAATACTAAAGCCCAAAGTCGTAAGCCCTAAGACCTAAGCCCTAAGTTAAAACCATAAGTACTAATTCCTAAGCCTTGAGTCCTAAGCCCTACGCCCTAAGCACTAAGCACTAATATTTAAGCAGTTAGCCCTAAGCTCTAAATGCTAAACTCTGAGCCCTTAGATTACACTCCTTAGCTCAAATACTTAAGCCCTATCCCCAAAGCCCTAAGTCCTAAGCCTTAAGCCCTTAGCTCTAGGGCCTATGCCCTTAGCTATAAGCCCTTAGCCTTAAGCCTAAGGCCTTAACTCTAAGCCCTATGCCCAAAGCCCTAAGCCCTATGCACAAAGCCCAAAGCTGTAAACCCTAAGCTCTATGACGTAAGCCCTCCTTAAGCCTTAAGCCCTAAATCTTTAGCCTTAAGTCTTAACACCTAATACTGAAGCAATAAGGATTAACTTAAGCCCATAGAGCTAATCCCAAAATCCTAAGCCCTACGTCCTAATTGCAAAGCCCAAAGCTCCAAGCCCAAAGCAATAAGCACTAAACTCTAAGCCTTGAATCCTTGCCCTACGCCCTAGGCCTTAACCACTAATCTTTAAGCCACTAGCCCTAAGCCATTAGCCATAAACCTTATTGTTAATGTTGATAGCCATAATCCCATAGTCCTAAACCCTAATCCTTAATGTTTAAGCCCTAAGCCTTAATCCCTAAGCCCTAAGCATTAAAACCTAAGTCGATAACCCTTGCTCCAAAGTCCTATGAAGTAAGCTATTAGCCTAAAGCCCTAAGCCCAAAGTCCTTAGCACTAATACCTAAGGCCTACGTGTTAATCCCTTTACCAAAATCAATAAGTCGTAATCTTTAGTTATTAGGTTTAAGCCCTATGCTCAAAGCACCAAAACCTAATTCATAAGCCCTTAGCTCAAAGTCCTTAGCCATAATCAAAAAGCCCTCTGCCCTAAGCCTTGAGCCCTTAGCCATAAATTGTAAGCCAAAAGTCCAAATTACTAAACCCTAAGCTATAAGCCTTAATTCTGAAGCCCGAAGAGAAAAGCAGTAAGACGAATGTTCAAAGACATAAGCCCTCATCCCAATGCCCTAACCATTTATGCCCTAATCCCCAAGCCTTTTGTCCGAAGATGAAAGACTTAAGCCCTATGCACTAAGCCCTAAACCTTGAACCTTGAGTTTTGAACCTTGAGCCTTATCCCCAATGCTCTAAACCATAAGTCATACATTGTAATCCCTAAGCCTAAGCTTTGGTCCCTAACACGTAAGCCCAAAAACCTAATACATAAGTCCTAAGCCCTAAACACTAATATTAATGCCCTAAGACTTTGGGCCTAAAATGTTTATCGTTAGCCATTGTCCTATAGCTCTTAGCCCAAAACCCTAAGCCCAATGTTCAAAGCCATAAGTCCTAAGCCCTCTGCGGAAAACGATAAGGCATAAGCCTTAAGCCCTTTAAGCAAAGCCATAAACCTTAAGCCCTAAGCCTAAACCCTATGCTCAAAGCCATATGGCCTAAACCTTAACCGACAAGGCCATAGCTCTAGCCCTAATCCATATGCCTAACCCCTAACCCCAAACCCTAAGCCATTTTTCAAAATCCCTAAGCCCTTAGCCCAAAACCTTAAGACCTAGTCCCATTGTCCATATTATTAAAGACCTTACGGATAAGGCTTAGGGTGTCAACCTTAAGTCCTAAGCTCTATGTCCTAAGCATAATGCCCTCTACCTAATCTTGAAGCCCTATGCCTTAAGCCCTAATCCTAAAGTCGTAAGCTCAAAGTCATAAGCCCTAATCTCTAAGCCTGAAACCCTATGCCTTAAGCCTAAAGCCATAAGCCCGAAGCTGTGATCCTGAAGCTCTTAGCCCAAAGCCCTAAGCCCAAGTTCTACTCTCAAAGCACTAAACCCCAAGCCCTAACCTTTACCCCAAAGCCTTCAACTATAAGCCTTAAGCTTTCACTTGTAAGCCACAAACCTAAAGCCATAAGCCCTAATCCCCAAGCCCAAAGCCATAAGCCCTAAGCCCAAATCCTAATGCTCTAAGACATAAGCCTTAAGCATAAAGCTCCAACCCCCAAGCCCAAAGCCCTAAGCCTAAACCCTTAAGCCTTTAGCTCTAATCTTGAAGCCCTTAGCCCAAAGCCCAAATCCCTAATAGCTTATCCCTAAGTCCAAAGCCAAAAACCCATAAGCTCTAAGCCCTAAGCCTTATGCCCTAACACCCCTAACACGAAAGCTCAAAGCCTTAGGCATAAAGCCTAAATCTTAAAGCCCTAAGCTCAAAGCCCTAACTCGTAGGCAAAAATCCCAATGTCCAAAACTCTTAGGCCTTAGCCCAAAGCTCTAAGCCCTAACAACTAACCCTTAGCACAAATGTATAAGCCTAAAGCCCTAAACCCTAAGTCGTGAGCCTTAATCTCAAAGCAATAACTCTGAAGCCTGAAGCCCTAAGTTGAATGTCTAAAGCCATAGATCTTAACCGATATCGCCTAGCAAGGATGTGGTCATAAATTTTTTTACCCTCTGACCTTCACTTTTAAGATAAGAAAAATTAAAAACTGATGCACTAAATGAAACCACGCTAATTGGAAAAAAAGTTCATTAATTTAGTTTCTTGGGTAGCTTACTTGGATTGGTATCTCTTTAAGCGCTTTGGTTGATAGAGAAAATGACGTCCAAATTTTACGATCCACTACTCCCTCGAAAGAATAAGAAGTTGGGTACATTTTTTAATAAAGGTGTCATCTTAATTTGAGTGTGGAAAGGTCGTCATAATTGTAGAGCAAGGGTCAAACGTCAAACTATACTAGATCCAAATATGGTTCTCATGCATTGTAGCTTTGACAACTAGCATGTGGTCCCCTCTCCACAATAAGGCAGTTAAGTTTGCACGAAAAAATGGACTCACATGGCCATCCACAAAATTTAAAAAAAAATATAAAGATTTATTAAAAAAGAAACAATAAAACCAAGTGTTACATTTGAAATCTCCAAGGGCCACCTGGGCCTTTGATTTAGTTTATAATTAGGAGGGCTTTGAATGCCCCTTCTCTTCCATTATTGTATTTGAACTTTAGATTTCCTTTAAATTTCTCTTGGGCCAAGGTTTGACTCAAAATTTAGGAAATCTTGAAGCTTAGATCTAGGTTGAATTCTTCAAAGAAATACGGAGCTACAAAATTACTTAACACATTAGATAATAATTTATGAAATGATCTTTGTTGGGTCATGGATATCCTGTCACCGAAGTCCTAAGTTTTGATCCCTAAGTCAAAATCTAAAAGTCTGAAGCCATAAGCTGTAAACATGAGCGTGGGGAAAACTATGGATGAGCATGTAGCTGTAAGCCCTAAGCCTCCTCCACAACATCACATCATGTGGTGAAAACTAAGTTCTTCACCTACATCACAAAGCTTATTCTAATGAGCTTAAGGCTCAGTAAGAAATCGTATAAAGTGACATGCGTAACATGAGCGTGGTTTTGTAAAACATGCATATTCATTTTGTTCTTTATTATGTTATTTTGTCTTATCGATCTGGTTTTCCACCTCATGTTCTACCCAGTCTTCTTGACCGAGCTTTCCACCCCGTGGTTCTACCAGTCATTTACATATTCGGCTTCCAACCTCGTGGTTTGGCTTTCAACCTCGTGGTTCTACTTTGTCTTCGTGATCGAGCTTTCCACCTCGGGGTTCTACCTCATTCATTCGTTACTTACATTCATGCATAGAACTTCGAGGATTTTCAGAACGAGAGTTAGCACCAATGGTTTCCTCCCATCCTACCCTCGTCATTTGATTGGGTGACATTTGAAAACATGCATGGAAAATATTTTAGTTCTTTTCGTAAGACATGATGCATGAAAATGGCATACGTGCACTACATGACATTCATAACATAACACGGGAGATCAAATGTTTTAAGTGCCTTGGTCTCGAACATATTACATCCCAATGCCCTAACAAACGTGTGATGGTTATTAGAGAGGAAACAAGTGAAGTTTTCAGTGAAGATGAAGCAAAGGAAAAATTGGATATGAGTTTGGAATCCGAAGGAGAAAAATACCGAGCACAAGAAGGACCCTTATTATTAGTTATCTGAGGGTTACTTGCCACTCAAAGCCAACAAGAGGAACTCCAAAGAGGAAGTTTATTCCATAGTAGATGTCTAATCAAAGATAAGGTATGCTCAATTTTTATTGATGGTGGAAGTTGTGTTAATGTGGTTTTCTGAGAGTTAATTGACAAACTCGGAATAGAAACTAACTTTCACCGGAAGCCTTATAAAGTACGTTGGATAAATGATAAGGAAGACCTCAAGGTTACCAAGCAAGTGTGCATCAAATTATTTAATGGAAGTTACAAGGATCAAGTGATGTGTGATGTGGTTCCCATGAGTTAAAGTCATTTGTTACTCGAAAGACCATGGCAATTCGATTAGAAGGTTATGCACGATGGTTTTACAAACCAATATTCTTTTAAGTTCGGTGGACGATCTATCAAGCTAGTGCCGAACAAGTGGCCAAAGGTGAGATCACAAGGAAGGATAATTTATCTAAGAATAACTTATTTATGATCAAGGAGGGATCCTTGCCTACTCAAGAAGGAACACTCGTGAAGAAGAATCAAAAAGTCATGTGTTGTGATTTCGAAAATACTCTCAAGGTGGTTAGTTTCTTTACCCGAACTCTTTACTAATTACTTTGTTTATGATTGGAAGAAGGAAATCTACAAACCTGAATTAAGCTTAAGGGAGAAGAATTATGATCTTCTTCATAAGGAGGACTCTTCAAGCAATGAGGAATAATTTGGTAATTCTAATAAAGGAGTCTACGGTCCACTCATCAAAAGAACAAAGGAGAAAGAAGAAGCTAGCTATGATCACTGGATGAGGTTCTTGGAATCCTTAATAGAATACTTCCATGAAATATATATTGCTGATTATATTGGGAACACTGGTTTATATTGGAATAATGAAACACATGTTGATTTAATTATTCGGTGGGATGGTACAAACTGGATTGTTGAATTGTTTAGCCGTGGAAAGAATGATGTTGTGATAAAGGGCATTGAATCTTATGACTCAAAATTAGAAGTTGTTCAAAGGTGGCACACTCTTAAGGTGGCCTTAAGCCCGAAGAATTTTTGGGATAAGGTAGCGACCCAAGAACATGCAAGTTTGAGTTACTCGGGAATTATGGAATTTCATCCACATTTAATGTTCAAAATATGTCTCTCTTTGCTGGAATTGAAGAAGATGAACAAAAGGGAGATGAATTCCAATTGGATTTGATGTCAAATCCTCAGGAACCCAGGGAGGATGACATGCCATGGATTGGCATGCCAAGCAGAGCTATCACCCAAGCCCGAGCTCGGAATTTTTCTAATATGTTTGTTAATTTTGATGGAAAATTAATTGAAGAATTATACAGTTCTAAGCCAGCTTTGTAGGATCAAACAAGGAAAAATACATGAAAATTTTACGTGGAGAAAATGTGGATTTTCAACCAAAATGCGAGAGCTCTAGAATCAAGCCCGAACCCGATAGGTGAGTTGGAGGCCCATGCAAAAGTGATCAAGGGTTCCACGACTCAACTTACCAGCATTTACATGGATTAAAGGGATTTTATCATATTTTTAGTTTAATTTTTACGTGAATTTTACGTTGGATATTTGGAGCACCTGAGAGGGTTTCTCGGCTAGGTTTTATTTTGTTTATTTTTTCATGTTTGCATGGGGTTTTGCATGACGAATTTTTTGCTAAGAGAAAGGTATTTTGGGCCAACAAAGATGGGAAAATTGGTTGAGGAGATTCAAGATCACGTGGCCTTCACATTCTTGCAATCTCATTGGTCCAATTTTTCCTCCTTTATTTCAATTTCCAGCATGCAAGTTGCATGCCTTTGGCCCTCAATTTTCCCTCCGTTTTTCCCACGCTTCTCAGCAGATAAAACCTCCCCCATTACGTGATTGTAAGAGATTTGGGAATTTGAATTTAAGAAGCTTTTAGCTCTCTCCCTTTTTGGGCATCTTCCAATTTCAGCGGCAGCCAGAATTCCTCCGGCCACCGTGGGTTCTTCAAGAGATTCCTCCTCCGAGCTGGGGTTCTCTTCTTGCTTCAAAGTCGCCAGCCTTTCTCAAGGTCATAGGGTGAACTTGAAGTCCATAAGTTCCTTCTTCCATCGTTGATTTCGTTTGATATTTCAATTCTTCCACCGGTTGTCAAATATTCGGCCACCGCTGACCGCCGTTACTGTTCCATTGCTTTCCGACCGATCCATCCACGTCATTTCCTTCATTTGTAAGGGCTATCACCTATCTTCTTCGCAGAGTTCCACTCAAAATTTCAGCCTGAAACTCGATCTTATCGTCGAGTTATAGCCGTCACAATTTCACACCAGATTCTGGAATTAACGGATTATCGTTTTCTATATAACCTAACCTGATTCTCTCACTTCATAAATCTAAACCCCCTCCATTCTGTGTCATATAATCGGTAATAGGGCTGGGCGCGGGTCAATTCGAGTCGGGTCAGGGAAAATCTTGACCCGACCCGAACCCGATAGGGGAAAAAAAGTTGACCCGATAACGACCCGACTCGATAAGGAAACATCTTGACCCGACTCACTCCTTATCGGGTCTTTATCGAGTCCTTATCGGGTCAACGAACGTTAAAAAAATTCAAAAGGGAGGAGANAGAAAAGATGGAATCCTGGAAATTAGCAGCTTTACTTTCCTCTGTGATTTCGGAGCTCATCCTTCTGCTCTTCCTATTTCCATCGTCCACTCCCTTTTTCCTAACCTCGAATTCGAATTCTTCACCAAGTTTTCTTCCTCTTGTCACTCATTTTCTTCTTTCCCAAGATGTTGCCACCTTTCTTTGCGCCAAATCTGTTTCTCGGAAACGGAAGAGAACCCAATCGGTGGAATTGGAATCGGAGTTCGCTGCTAACGACGGTAACGAAGAACTCGACGGCAATGGCAGCCGACCCAAGTTGGGTTTAAGTCGTAGCCCCGACTCATTCAGGAACTGCTTCAAAATGACATCCTCGACCTTTGAGTGGCTTTCTGGTTTGCTCAAGCCACTTCTAGACGGTCGAGATCCAGTGGGTTCACAGATTGACCTCTCAGCTGAGCTTCTTCAAGCTTCTTAGCAAGATCAAGCTTCTTTATATGCGGGTCAAGCGGGTCAAGCGGGTCAACCAAAACAGACCCGCTAACCCGCTAACGACCCGCAAACTTTTAATTTTTTTAAAGTGTTAACCCGTTACCCGACCCGTTACGACCCGTTAACTTGCGGGTCGGGTTTGACCCGCGGGTCGGGGCGGGTTTGCCCACCCCTAATCGGTAAGCTAGGGCTATAAGGCCAAAGTCCAAAGACCTAAGGCCTAAACCCTAAGTCCATAAACCTAAATCTTAAGCCCTAAGTTCTAAAACATATGCCAGAGCCTTAATACCAAAGCCCAAAGCCTAAGCACTAATCCCGAAGCTCCAACCCTATACCTTAAGCCAAAAACCCTAAGTCTCGAGTCAAAATCCTTAAGACCAGACCTGAAGTCCTTAATCCTAGGCCAAAAATTCTAGCCTTATGCCCACGCTAAGTACTCAGTCCAAAGCCCGAAGTCTAGTCTGAAACTATATCCCTAAGTCCTAACCCCTCAAAAATAACTTTTAAGCTCAAAGCCCTCAAGCCAAAGACCTTAGCCCTAACCCTAAGACGAAAGCCCTAAGCCTTTATCCTTAAGCCCAAAGCCTTAAGCCAAAAACCTTAATCCATAATCTTGAAAACCTAAGCCCAAAGTCCTAAGTTTAAAGTCATCAACACTAAGCTCTAAGAGCAAAGTCCAAATACCTAAGCCCTAAGCCCTAAGCCCTAAGCCCTAAGCCTATAGCTCTAAGTCCTTACCCAAAGCCCAGAGCTCTGATCCTTCAACTATAGGCCCTAAGACCTAATGCCAAAGCACTAAGCTCTTTACCCAAAAACCTTAGCAGTAATCTCTTAGCCTAAACCTCAAATCCCTAAGCCCAAAGCTCTTAGCCCAAAGCCATTAACCCTAATCATGAAGCTCTCAGCCCGAGGTCCTTAAACAAAATCCCAAAGCCCTATTCCTTATCCCTATGCCTTAAGCCCTAAGCCTTAGGCTCATAGCCTAAAGCTCAAAGCCCAAAGCTCAAAGCATAAAGCCAAAATCCCTAAACCCTAAGCTTAAAGCCTTTAGCCACAACTCCTAAGCCCAAAGCCTAAAGGCCAAAGCCTTGAGCACAAAGCCCTAAGTCTTGAACAAAAATTTGTAGGCCTTAGGCTCTAAGACCAATGTCCAAAGCCCTAAGCTGCAAGCCATTAACCCTAAACCCTAAGCCATGAGCAAAAAGCTCTTAGCCCAAAGCCCTGAACCCTAAACCCTAAGCCATGATCTTAAAGCCCTAAGCCTAAAGTCCTATGTCATAATCCTAAACCTTAAGCCCTACACTCTAACCTCTAAGCTCAAAGATTTAAGCCCTAAGCCTTAAGCCCAAAACCCTAAGCGCTTATCGACAAGCCCTAAGTTCAAAGCCCTAGTCCTAAGTTCTAAGCCCAAAGCCGTAAGAATTAATCGCTAAGCCGTTATCCCTAAGTCCTAGGCTTTAAGCCCAAATTTCAAAGCTTTTAGCCTTAAACCCTAAGTCAAAAGACCAAAGCCTTAAGCCCTAAATCGTAACACCTAAGCCAAAGCCCTAATACTACAGCCCAAACCCCATGCCCTAATCCTAAAGCCTTAGGCCCTATGTCTTAAACCATATACCTTAAGTACTAAGCCCAAAGTCGGAAATGTGAAGCTCAAAACCATAGGCCCTAAGCTCAAAAAATAGGACTTAGGCCATAAACCCTGACACCTAAGTTAAAGCCCTAAGATCAAAGCCCAAAGCTTGATCCTTAAACCTTAAACCTTAAGTCATAAACTCTAAGCCCAAAGCTTAAAGTCTTATGCTCAAAACCCTAATCCTTAATCCCAATGCTTAAAACCCTAACTTCTAAACCCTAAGCTATAAGCTCAAAGCACTAAGCCTAAAGCCCTATGCCTCAAGCTCTAATCCTTAAGCCCTAAGCCCAAAGCCTTAAGCCCCTAGCCAAAAGTTCTAAGGCCTAATCTCTAAGTTGTAAGCCCAAAGCTATAATCCCAAAGCCCAAATGCGTAAATCTTCACCCCAAAACCCTAAGCACAAAGCCCTAAGCTCAAAGTCAAAAGGCCTAAGTCCTAAGCCTAATGCCAAAAGCCCTAACCTATAACCCTTAAGCCCCAAGACCTAAGCGCTAAGATGTAATCTTAAAGTCCTAAAACCAAAGCCCTTAGCTATTATCCCGTAGCTCTAAACCCAAAGCCGAAAGACCTAATCCCTAAGCCCTAAGCCAAAAGCCCTAAGCCAAAAGCCCTAAGCCCAAAGCCATAAGCTCTAATCTTGAAGCCTTAATCGCTAAGCCCTAAGTTATAAGCTCTGAGGTTGAAGCCCTTAGACAGATGCGCTAAGCTCAATGCCAAAGCTCAAAGCTGTAAGCCTTAAGCCCTAAGCCATAAATCCAAAGGCGCTAGCCCAAAGCAATAAGCCATATGCTTTAATCCTAAAGCTATAAACCCATAACGTTAAGCACTAACCTCAAAGCCTTAAACTCTAGAGCAAAAACACTAAGCTTTAAGTTGTAAGCCCAAAAGACCTAAGCCCAAAGCCTTATTATGATGTGCCAACGGTATCGGACGACACAACATGAACGATGTGGAATTGACAAAACCAAGAAAAAACTTTACAATCTTACACTTGTATCTCTCTTGCACGAAGTGGGGAAGATTGCAGTAAGTTACTAATTTCACAACTAGCAACAAGATAATAAAACTTACAAACACACGGATATTACTCATCGAGTGAAATACAAGGCTATTTGGAGGATTCCTCAACAAACTAAAAGTAGCAAACGCTCTCGATATTATATGTTCAACAACCCCTTACAAAATGAGCCAAGGAAGACTTATATAGCCTCTAAACTACAACTATCACGTTTTTGCTTCAATTCTAGTTAAAACATGTTAACAAAAAGTATGGTGCAAAGTATTTTTCAGATGAAAAAGTAGTGTGAATGCTCATAGATGGTTTCCTCCCATTGTGGGCTGGCAAGTTGCATGCTCACATGTAATTGGAAGAGTTGGAGGTGATAAGAAGGATACAAGCCTTTCACTAAATGGCTACAAAGATGGTGGACTTGCAGGGATTTTGTTAAAATCTGATTGGAAGACAGAACGGTGATAAAAGGCTGAAAGCTTATGAAGGGGTTACTGAATTTTAATGTGAAAAATGGATTTGATAGAAGGGAACAAAAGGAGACTTGCAAGCCTCCATCTGATTGGCTAAAAAAGGAGGTAACTTGGTAACACTAAAATAGTGGCTACAAAAGAGATTTGTGGGACCTCAGAAGTAACTCTCCACCTCATGCTTGGTCTTAAAACATGGTGGACAAAAAAAAACGTGTGAGTTGTTCATCAAGGGCGGATTAGTTTGACCGCCCTTGTGCTCGATATTCTGATGGCTTGGCTAGACCAATTATCTTGCTGCCAAGTAATCAAATGGCCTGGAAATTCCTCGTCCTTCGGGGTAGCTTCTTTATGTCCTACATTCTCCAAATATTTACCTACAAAACAAGCAAACAAGTTAGTCAATTTGCGAGTCTGGCTCCTTGTGATGATTCTTCTAGGGTTTTCTTCGATTTGTGCCAACAGTGGCACATCATATGCACTAAGACCTAAGCACAAAGCCCAAATCCTGAAGCTCTAACCTCTAACCTTTAAACCCTAAATCATCAGCTCTAATCCTGAAACTCTATGCCCAAGCCTTTATCCTGAAGCCCAAGCCATTATCACTTATCCGAATTCCTAATCCTTGATCCTTAAGCCCTAAGCCCAAAGCCCTGATTCCTAAGTGATGTGCCACAGATGGCACCACTCGATTGATGAAGCAAACTATTTTTCTGATGAGTTTGTTAATTTTGTACGAGGCTCTTTTCATAAAAGGCTTATCAAGAAGCCAATTATGACGGGGAAAACATGCTTCCTTTTTGACAACTCTTCTGCATCCGTGGCATGGAAGGGTGATCCAAACCACCTAGGTAAAGATAGCACCACTTTTGGTTTCGGCCCAGGATAACCTCCGGGGCTTGTGCGGCTGTTTTGAACACCTTCCGGACCTGATTTCGCCAAGCTAGCTTCTACAAATATGTGCCCAACATCCTAAGGTTTCCAGAATGTGGCGGAGTATAAAATTTGGATAACAATTTCCCAGCCAACGAATGCCATTACAGAGGCATCCAGAAGAAGGAGCGGCCCGGGAGCATCCAACCCATGGTGGCCGATCCATGGCCATGTTTGGGCCCAACGGGAAGGAAGGCCCAATTACATCATTTTAAACCATTGGAGCAGCAGCTAGCAGCCCAAGGAAGTGCCCAACCCTT
>QAOC01036598.1:11208-109517 GCA_003255005.1 Begonia fuchsioides | reverse complement strand
GGCCGAGGAGTTGGACTCCGTGGAAGACCGCGCGATCCAAGGGGATCGGACCGTGCGTTCTCTCACGCCAGCCACTTATTGGCGGGCCAAAGCCCTAGTGGTCTTCGGATAAGCCGACGACCGAAGCTTGGGTGGTCGTCGGGTTGGGGTCGTGGAGTGCCCGTTGGGTGCGGGGCGTGTCTCGGTCATGAGCCTCGTTGGCCGGGCTGCCGGGTGCGCCGTGTCCGGGTACGGTCGGACACGGTCCGATGTGAGTCTCAAGGCCGGGAATGGCCGAGCACCATGTAACGGAGTGCTTGGGTCGTTCCCGATCATGCTCGGAAGGTGTTTCCGAGACTAAAATACCTACAAAACGAGCAACTAAGTTAGTAAAATCGGGTGGGCTCGTTGTGTTGGTCGGGGCTTGATCCATGATGTGCTCGGGTTGCACATCATGTCCAAAGCCCTAAGCCCTAAGCACTTAGACCTAAGCTCTAAGTCCTAAGCCATAAGCTATAAGCCTTTAGCACTAACCCCATAGCAATAAATTCCAAGGCTTAACAAGTAAGCCCAAAGCCATAAGCCCAACACCCTAAGTCCTAAGCTCTAATATGTAAGCTTTACACCTTAAGCTCTAATCTCTAATCACGAACCCCTAAGCCCAAAGCCCAAAGCCCAAAGCCTAAGGTTTGAAGCCCTAAGCTCTCAACCCTAACACCTAAGACATAATTCTTAAGCCTGAATCCCAAAGCCCTAACCCTGAAGCCCTAACCCTAATGCCATAAGCCCTAATACCCAAAGCCTCTAAGCCCAAACAACAAACCCCAAAGCCCTAACCCTTACTTCCTAGACCTAAGCCCAAAGACGTGAGCCCAAAGCACTAGGGCAATGTTCAAAGCCCAAAGCTCTCATCCCAAAATGTAAGCAAGAAGCCCAAAGCTCTAAGTCATAACAGCCATGCAGTAACCCCTAAGCTCAAAGCCCAAAGCTCTAAGCTTCAAGCCATAAGCTAGAAGATCTAAGCTCAAAGCCCTAGCTAGAAGCACAAAGCCTAAAGCTTTACGCCCAAAAGCCTAAGCTTTAAGACCTCATCCATAAGACTTAGGCCATAAGCCCTAACCCCAATGCCCAAAGCCCAAAGCATCAAATCCTAAGCCCAAAGCCTTAAGCGTTAAGCCCTAAGCCCTAACACCTAAACACAAGGCCCTAAGTCCATAGCCTAAATCCATAAGTCTAAAGCCCTAAGCGCTAAGCCTTAAGTCCTTGTGGTAAGCCTTAAGCCCTAAACTCTAAGCTTAAAGCCCTAAATTTTAAGCTAGAAGCCTTAAGCTGTAAATCAAAAGCCCTATTCCCAAATCCCAAATCCTTAGCCCAAAGTCCAAATTCACAAGCCTTACGCCCTATGCCTTAAGCACAAACACCTGCGTTCAAAGCCATAATACTAAAGCCCTAAGTCAAAAATTTTTAGACCTAAGCCCTAAATCAAAATTTCTTAGACCTAAGCCCTAAGTCCTAAGTTGTAGGCCGTATGCGTTAAGTCTTCAGACTTAAGATCTAAACCCAAAAAGGTAAATTCTAAGGTCTAAAACTTAAGCTGTAAGTAGAAAGCCCTAAATTCAAAGCCTTAAGCCTAAAGCCAAAAGCCCTAAGTCCAATGCCGTAAGCATTAAGGCTTAAGCCCTAAGTGCTAAGACTAAAGCCTAGACCTAACAGACCTAAACCCTAAGCTTAAAACCTGAAACCTTGAGCCATATGCCCTAACACCTAAGCCCAAAGCCATAAGTCGTAAGCACAAAGAACTAAGCACTGATTCTTATGACAAACGCCCAAAGTCCTGAGGTGAAAGCCTTAAGCCCTAAGCCCTAAGCCCTAACCCTAAGATCTTATACTAAAGTCCCAATTCCAAAGCCTATCATCTAATCCTGAAGCCCTAAGCACAAAGCCCTAACTCCTAAGTTCTAATCCCTAAGGCCAAACCCCAAACCCAAACCCCTAAGCCTTATTTCCTAGACCTAAGCCTAAGGCCATAAGCCCTTACCCATTAGCCCTAAGCTCTAAAATTAAAGCCCTAAGCCATAAGCCCCAAGCTGCAATTCTAAAGCCGTAGGCAAAAACCCAAAGCCTTTAGCCATAAGCCTACAACCCAAAGCCCTTAGCACAAACCTAAAGCCCTAATATTTAAGTCGTAAGCCCAAAGCCCTAACTCAAAGCCCTAAAACCTTAAGCTCAAAGCCCTAAGCCTTAAGCCCTAATTCTGAAACCATAGGCCTAAAGTTTAAAGGCCTAAGCCATTAGCCCTAATACCAAAGCCCAAAGAGCTAAGCCTTACGCCCAGGCCCCTAACCTTAAGCCCTAAGCAAAAACCCCTAAACCCTAAGTGCTAAGCCATAATACTTAAGCCCTAAGCCTTCAAAAGTAAGCTCAAAGTCTTAAGCTCTTATCTTTAAACCCTAAGTGACACGCTCGGGTTTAGGAGGTGTCGGGATAAAAGGGGACAAATGGAAAGACAAGGTAATCTGCCGGGAGAACAAGAATGGCTTGCAGAAACAGGGGAGTGAACACACTAGAGCTCCAAATGCATACGGGCCCTTGGGCTAAGATTTTGTGGACTGAAACCTAAGGGAATGGGCTAACTTTGGTTAAAATTTCAGAGTGATAGCACGTGATAAACTTAAAATGGCACGGGGTGAACTTCTGGTGCAGAAACAGACAAAACTGTTTTAGACAGTGCAGAAGGTTTGAGATGATCTTTGCACAACTTTCGATGTAGGTAATCTGGGAATCCAAAAATTGACACAAAATAACTTCAAGGAAAGGGGAAGAGAATGGTTGGTTTTTGGAGGCAAACTCACTGCTGGATTACAAGTTATGAAGATTTGAAATCAGGTCGACAGAATGGGTCTGAATTGATTAATCCACTAGAGAGGTGGAGAAAGGAACGTGCACAACTTCGAATTGAAGAAATCTGGGAGTGACATGCAAAAGCAAGTATTTCTAAATGTGAATGAGGAACGCACAGCCCAAATTTTAGGACATTAGCACACGGAAAACGGAAGTTTGCACGGAGTGGACTTTTGATGCACAAAATCCACTCGGGTAAGGGAACAAACACAAAAGCTACACCAAAAACAGCAAAGACCCGAAAACAAATAAGGTGGAATGAGGGCTATGTGACTTCCAAGCTTACCTTGATCCTAATCAAGTGAGGAGGAAGGTTGGAATAAAAGGTTAAGTGACTCTAGCAAAATCACCAACACCAAGACAAACCAAAACAAGGATATTACTCACCTTGAATGAAATGCCATGAGAAAGGAAAGGGNGGCAATTGTTGTCTAAATTTTATGATCCGCCACGTTCTGGAAACCTTAGGATGTTGGCCACATTTTTGTAGAAGCGTGCTTGGCCAAATCAGGTCCGGAAGGCATTTGAAACAGCCGCACAAGCCCCGGAGGTCATCCTGGGCCGAAACCAAAAACGGTCCTATTATCACCAAGGATGGTTGGATCATCCTTTGCATGTTGGCACCTACAAAATTAGCACATTTGTTAGACAAAATATTGACTCGGCCTTGGCTTAGAAACCCGAGACCAAGTCCATGGTGATAGAGCCTTCCGCTTCTAGATGTGCTAATCCGTGGCACATCACTAAGGCTGAAGTCTTTATCACTAATTTTGAAGCCCTATGCTCTTTGACCTGTGTTTTAAGCCCTAAAACATAAGCCCTGATCCCTAAGCCCAGAGCCTAAAACGCTAAGTCCTAAGGCATAGTACTTAAGCCCAAGCCCTAACCTCTAAGACTGAAGAACAAAGCCCAAATCCCTTATCTTAAAGCCCTAAGCCCAAAGTCTGAAGCTCTAATCTTGAAGCCCTATGCCATAAGCCCTAAGGCATGATCCCAAGGCCTTTAGCGCTAAGACCTAAATTCAATGTCTTAATCGCTAAATCTTAATCCCAAAGCCTAAAGCATTAAGCCCTAGGCCCTAAATCCTAAGACATAAGCTGTAAGTCTAAAGATCTAAGCCAAAATTCCAATGCCCTAAACTCAAACAGTAAGAAAACAGTTTAAAGCCATTAAGCACTATTATGAAAATGTAAGAAAGAAGCCCAATGCTTTAAGTCATTATGGCCATACCCTAACACCTATGCCCAAAGCAATAAGCCAAAAGCTAGATACGCTAAGCGAGAAGCCCAAACCCCTAAGCTAGAAGCCATAAGTCTTAAGCCATGAGTCGTAAGCCCTAAGCCATAATTCTTTACCCCAAAGACCTAATCCCTAAGTCCAAAACAACCCCCAAGCCCAAAGCCCTAAGCCTAAAGCCTTAAGCCTTTAGCTCTAATCTTGAAGCCCTTAGCCCAAAGCCCAAACCCCTAATAGCTTATCCCTAAGTCCAAAGCCAAAAACCCATAAGCTCTAAGCCCTAAGCCTTATGTGACACGAAATAGGAATGGGAATAATGGAAATATTTTGCATTGGCGGATTTTTAGGAATTACCCAAAAAATCAGATTCGGGATAAACTTTGGCCGCTTGGATCTCGGAAACGGGAATGAGATATTTAACACAATTAGGAGAAATTATTAAGGAATGAAGGTAGGATATGGTCTCCAAAAATTATGGGATTCTCACGCACGGATTTAAAGATATCATAACGATGGTGAAAACGGTTAAGGTGATAATTTAGGGTTTTCTCGGTAGATCTGGGAAAACGAGGATGAATTTGAAATGATTGTAACTTGTAAACGGGGATGCGTTTGGAGCTGAAATTTTGATGTTTTCTAAATAAATAAGGGCGCAATAATACCTCAAAAATTGGAGAAATTCTCACGGATGGTTTGTTGATTGTGGAGGCGAGATGGAAGACGGATGCAGAATGGTCGGAAACGGGGATTTGCAGTAAAAGGTGGTTTCTTTCACGTAAAAATGGATGCTTGAGCTGATGATCCACACTGTCACCCTTAGACCATGAATATGGCTGGAGAAATGTGGTAAGTATAGGTTGTCCTAGCTCGGAAGGATGACCAACTCCGGTTGTCTCTTGGTGGCCGGAATATGGGTTCCAGAGACCGAGTCTTTGGAAGAAAAACTCCAAAGGGGGAGATTCAAAATTTGAAAAGAAAAATCTTCTAAATTCAAATCTGAGACTACAAGCTAGAATGGGGGGATTTAGTAAGCCAACAAGGGAGGGAAATTCTTGATCTCATTCGGTTTGTTAAGATCCACCGAATATTTCAATTTGTCGCACAAAAATGAAAGGATAATGTGGACCAATGAAGAGACTTGTTTTGAAACAAGATAAACTCCACGAAAAAAAGTTCACGAAAAAAAAAAAAAGTTCATAAGGCAAAAACTTATGCAAAAAGTTCACGAAAAAAAAAAAACTTAATAAGATTGTTTCTCGGGTAGGTTTTGCTGCCCTCTCTGTATTGGCTGTAGTTGACAAGACAAACATCATTTACTTTTAACGTTCTACCTCTCGATAGAAAGCTTGAGCAGTTAGCTATCTTTCTTTACAAGGCGTTGTTTTCATTTAAGGCCAAAAAGATCGTAACAAAGGCCCAAAAAGCTTTAGAGGTCCCACTAGGCCGAATCCAAAACGTGGTCCCCATGCTTTGTTGCTTTGACAAATTTTAAATATTCCCAAGGGAACATTTACCCTCCTTCATGGACAACTTGGGCCGAGTCTTGACATGTAAATTGAATGATTTGGCTTTTCTTTGTCTTCCAAGGTAGGTTCCAATATATTGAGTCTTTGTATTGCCTCCCCTACAAAAGGAACAAACTTGTTAGAAAATACCCGAGCCCGAGCTCGGGTGGTCGCCTCTCTCAGACTGGCGATGGATGGATCAACTCGTGGCATGTCATACTCCCGGGGTTGTTGAGGATTTGCTCTCAAATCCAAGGGTGAATTTTCTTCCTCCTTTTCCCCCACGTCATCACCAACATAAGGAGATAGTCCTTTAACATTGAGTGTGGCCGAAACTTGATTCTCTCCGGGTTGTTCAAGCTTGAAGGCATTTTTATTTACTTTCATCAAAATCTTGCAAAGTCTATCGGTCCTTGGTTCTAGCTTTGAACCCCCTATTTTGGAAATCCTTTGTCCCTTAGGTTGAACCGAACCAAATTTCTCACCTTAAACTTTAGTTTCTTTCTTCCTCGGTTAGCAATCTTGGTATATGATTTGGTGTCTCTTTGCATAGCTTCACACACATTGTTATGCGTAATCTTTACTAGCTCGAACTTCCTGGCTCCATTCGGGTCAAGGACTTCAATGTCGTGACAACTCTTCTCATATGAGACACTTTTAGAACTAGTCAATTCTCGATTAATATCAATCTTGACATCATCCAATTCCCATTCAAAGAACCTGTACTTGGTCTCCTTTTTGAGTCCTTGACTTTCAATAAATTCTTCCAACACTTCTTTATTGTGGGAAGTCTCCTTCTCAGATTTTTGATCTTCACCAACTTCTTCTACCACTACTTGAGCAAAGGAAGTTTCCTCCTCGGGTTCTTGATCATTAACAATTGTTTCCACCACTTCATGAGCATGGAAACTCTCCTTCTCGGGTCCTTGACTTTCATAAATTTCTTCCATTATTTCATGAGCTTGGAAAATTTCCTCATTGGGTTCTTGATCTTCAATAAATTCTTCAACGTCTTCATGAGCAATGGAAGTTTCCTCCTCGAGTTGTTGGCCATCATCAATTTCTTCTACTTCTTGAGCAAATAAAGTTTCTTCCTTCGACAATGATTTGTAAGGAGGCGGGTTTTCGGAAGCAAATTGGCTAAAGAAAACTCTTCCTTTTCTTTTCATTAGTCTCTCTAATTTAAGGGCAACTTGGACCATGACATCAAAATTATTCATTGGTTGTAGCTCCACCATGTTTTTAATCTACTCATTCAAACCGCTCAAGAACCTTGCAATGATTTGCTCCTCGGATTCATCAAGGTCACACCGAATCCTAAGGGTCTCAAATTTGGTGAAGTACTCCTCCACCAAGAGAGTTTCCCGCTTCAATGTTTGGAGTTGGCGGAAGATTTCTTTTTTATAATGATTCAGCACAAACCTCCCCCTCATGAAAAATTTCATAGCCCTCCAAGTGGGAATGACATCCTCACCATCACGCTTCCTTTTGGCCTTCAAAACATCCCACCAAAGGCTAGCATAGCCGGGTAATTCCAAAGACAACAATTGCATTTTTAACTTCTCCGAATAATGGTAACATTCAAATATTTCATCTACTTTTTCAACCCAATCAAAAGATGAATTTCCATCATTAGAACCATTCAAGGATAGAATGGTTACCTTGATGTGTCTCAACTCATCTTCTTGGTTTTGTTGCTTATGATGACCGAAATAATCATCCGAGTAATGGCATGTTTTCTCTTCGATTTTTTTTTGTTTAAGGTAAATTAAATTAAAGCAAAATCGAATTACAAGAAATTGGAGACGAGAGCCGGGGCCGGGGGAAATCTACAAGCCTGACCACCCCAGAAAACCCGAGCAAAAAGAACCAAGATGGAAAGCCAACATGCTGACTAACCAAAGCACAAAAAGCCCAAATAAGGGAGAACATAATCCAGACTCAAATAGAAGAGCGGAAAAAGAAAAAACTAACAAAACTAACAACTCAACCCATTATGCATCAATAGAAAACCTTGGGGAGGAAACAAAAATGGACATCAGAAGATCAACTGGAATCACACGGCAGCAACAGCAAAATGGAGCGACCAAATAGCAGCAGCAGCAACTGGAATCACGAAGAGAGAGGCAGCACGTCCAAGCAGGGCAGCGGCATTCGAGAAAGGGAGCTGCAACAAGATGGCAATAGATCCGAGAGAAGCTTTGTCCACCCAGGAACAGGAGCAGCGAACAAACGCGGTAAGACAGCTCCGAGAGGATCTTGGAATCCAAAGAACAACATCAAGGCAGCAAGGAGAGCGGGAGAAGGACCCAGGGAGCAGTATCATTTCGAAGAATCAAGGAAGCTGCAAAAAAAATTGAGAAGACCAGTAAGACTCAATAAGTAGAGGAGGAAATTTGATCAACCATCTTTGGATAAAGAGAGAAAAGCATTTTGAAAACATGCTTTTCAATCTTCCTAGAGACGTGTTCAGCCGACCAAATCATCCCCTCAAAAATCTTGACATTCCTGGCATTCCAAATATGGTATATGGAGGCAGCCAGAATGATCTTCATCAAAATAGCTCTTTTGTGACTCACTTTTTTTTCCTTCTTTGTCCATTTGAGCGCGCTTTTGAGGGTAGTTAGGGATCTACTGATTCCAAATTTGGACTTAATCATGGACCAGATGGAGTTAGAGAATGTGCAAGAGAATAGGAGATGTTGGTTAGATTCGAGAAGTAGTGAACATAAGCAGCATAGATCATTTATTCCCAAATAACTTAGGTGGTCATTTGTCTTGAGCCTTCCAAGGGCTGCAAGCCAGAGAGTGAAAGAGTGTTTCGGGATTATGCACTTTGTCCAAACAATTGAAGCCCACGGTCTTGGGATGCCGGAAGGACGGATGGAATGGTATAGGAAAGAAAGACCGTGACCATTTGATTTTTTTTTCCAAATGTCAATGATCTCCTTTATTTTATCGAGGGAGGAAAACTTCTCTAGGAGGAACGCCCAGGTTTGAACAAGATTTTTCATAAAAGGAGAAACCCGGTAGCCCACAGACCAAGTCCAGAAATCTGAGCCTTTCAAATAAATGTGATTGATCCACCTAGACCAGAGGGATTCCTTATTACCTTGAATGTTCCAAATTGCTTTAGCATGGAACGCTTTGTTCCAAGAATCAAGGTCCCGAAGACCTAGCCCTCCCTCTGATTTAGGCAAGCATACAGTGGACCAAGCAACAACCGCTTTGCCCGATCCCCAAAGGAAATTCCTACAAATTTGGATGGCCTTTAATTTGATCACAGCAGGGATATTAAAGATAAACATCCAAAAGCATTCTACTCCTTGAAGAACCGATCTAAGAAGCTCGAGACGGCCAGCACGGGAGAGGGAGGAAGCACCCCAGCCGAGAACATTATCCGTTAGCTTACGGATGAGAGGGAGATAATGATTGGAATGGAGGGTTCCTACTGAGAGAGGAATGCCGAGATATTTGAATGGAAAAGATCCGAGGCTCAGACCAGAAAATTGAAGGATGTCATTGAGGTCGCTTGGACCTATTCCAGTAGCAAAAATGCTCGACTTAGCCGGATTCATTTTTAGGCCAGAGACCAAACCAAAATCAGCAATGCAATCAAGAAGAATTTTTACCGAGATAGGGTCACCACGGGCTAATAGCATGAGGTCATCCGCGTAGATCAAGTGAGTGATATTAAAAGGCTTACAAAGAGGATGGAAGTTGAAAGGAGAAAGATGAGTTCTGGATTTGATCAATCTCGAGAGGTATTCAAGGCAAATAACAAAAAGATATGGAGAAAGAGGGTCTCCTTGACGAAGGCCATTTTTGCCTTTGAAAAAACCAACAAGACTTCCATTGATTGATATGGAATAGGAGGTCGTGGAGTAGCATTCCGAAATCCAATTAACAAAGATAGGTGGGAAGCCTAAGCAACCTAGAACTTCTTTTAGAAAAGACCAATTAACCGAGTCAAAGGCTTTGGAGAGATCGGCTTTGATGATACATCTTGGAGAGGCTTTTTTTTCCTTGTACTTCCTCATAAGCTCTTCCATAAGTAAGATATTTTCTGTGATTGAACGACCTTTTATAAATGCAGCTTGACTCGGGTCAATTATCCGGATAAGAGGGATTGAAATCCTATAAGCAAGAACTTTGGATATTACTTTATAAAACACGGAGCAACAAGATATAGGCCTAAAGTCAGAAACCGAAGAGGAAGAGTGAGTTTTCAGAATTAAAGCAATGATTGCATGATTCCATTGCTTGAGGATCATGGAAGAGGAGAAGAACTCTGAGATGACATTAGAGAAGAGGACCCCGGTTGTGCTCCAAGTATCCTTAAAAAGTTTTTAGGTGTATCCATCCGGCCCGGGGGATTTATAATTTTTGATGTCAAAAAGGGCTTGTTTGATTTCATCCCTTGTTATAGGTTTCACGAGGAGAGAGCAATCCGAGTCTGAAAGGGTAGGGCCATTTTTTATGATATTAATGTCAGGCTTAGGAAGGAAGCACGGCTGGCCAAGGAGATTCTTATAGTAGAGAACGAATTCTTCATGAACTTGATCCATAGAATCCTAAGGGAGACCACTTTGAAGAATAATAAAGGGAATGAAATTCCGCTTTTGATTTTTCTTGACAATGGCATGGAAGAATTTGGAGCATTTATCACTTTCAAGGATGTATTTGCTTTTAGCTTTTTGCTTATAAAAAAGCTTTTAGATCTCGAATGTGGTGCAACTAGTGAACACATATTAACAACAAAAATACAGAGGAAAAAAGGAAGGTGGGAAGAGATGTTTGGCTCTGATACCAAATGACACGAAATAGGCATGAGAATAATGGAAATAGTTTGGATTGGCAGATTTTTAGGGATTACCCAACAAATCAGATTCGAGATAAACTTTGGGCGCATGGATCTCAGAAACACGAGTGAGATTTTTAACGAAATTTGGAGGACATATTAAGAAATGAAGGTAAGATATTTTCTTCGAAAACTACGGGATTCTCACGTACGGATTTAAAGATATGCTGACGATGGTGAAAACGATTAAGGGGATAATTTAGGGTTTTCTCGGTAGATCTGGGAAAACGAGGATGATTTGAAATGATTGTAACTTGTAAACGGGGATGCGTTTGGAGCTAAAATTTTGAGGTTTTCTAAATGAATAAAGGTGTAAGAATACCACACAAATTCGAGAAATTCTCACGGATGGTTTTGGGATTGTGGAGGCGAGATGGAAGACGGATGCGGAATGGTCAGAAATGGGGGTTTGCAGTAAAAGGTGGTTCCTTTTACATAAAAATGGATTGTCTCTCAGTGGCCGGAATATGGGTTCCAGAGACCAAGTCTTTGGAAGAAAAACTCCAAAGGGGGAGATTCAAAATTTGAAAAGAAAAATCTTATAAATTCAAATATGAGATTACAAGCGAGAATGGGGGGATTTAATAAGCCAACAAGGGAGGGAAATTCGTCATCTCATTCGGTCTGTTAAGATCCATTGAATATTGCAATTTGTCGCACAAAAATGAAAGGATAATGTGGACCAATGAAGAGACTTATTTTGAAACAAGATAAACTCCACTTTGAACTAGTCACAAAACCCTTCATTTTGTACCCAAAAGACGCTATTATCAGCCAAACAAAAACCCCCATGCAAATCCATGCAACTCATGCAAAAAGTTCACGAAAAAAAAAAAAAAACTTAATAAGATTGTTTCTCGGGTAGGTTTTGCTGCCCTCTCTGTATTGGCTGTAGTTGACAAGGCAAACAACATTTACTTTTAATGTTCTACCTCTCGTTAGAAAGCTTGAGCAATTAGCTATCTTTCTTTACGAGGCGTCGTTTTCATTTAAGGCCAAGAAGATCGTAACAAAGGCCCAAAAAGCTTTAGAGGTCCCACTAGGCCGAATCCAAAATGTGGTCCCCATGCTTTGTTGCTTTGACAAATTTTAAATATTTCCAAGGGAACATTTACCCTCCTTCATGGACAACTTGGGCCGAGTCTTGACATCTAAATTGAATGGATATGGCTTTTCTTTGCCTTCCAAGGTAGGTTCCAATATATTAAGTCATTGTATTGCCTCCCCTGCAAAAAGAACAAACTTGTTAGAAAATACCCGAGCCCGAGCTCGGGTGGTGGCCTCTCTCGGATTGGCGATGGATGGATCAACTCGTGGCATGTCATTATGCCCTAACACCCCTAACACAAAAGCTCAAAGCCATAGGCATAAAGCCTAAATCTTAAATCCCTAAGCTCAAAGCCCTAACTCGTAGGCCAAAATCCCAATGTCCAAAACTCTTAGGCCTTAGCCCAAAGTTCTAAGCCCCAACGACTAACCCTAATCACAAATCTCTAAGCCTAAAGCCCTAAACGCTAAGCCTTGAGCCTTAATCTCAAAGCAATAACTCTGAAGCTTGAAGCCCTAAGTTGAATGTCTAAAGCCCTAGATCTTAACTGATTTGGCCTAGCAAGGATGATTTGTGGTCGGAAATATTTGTACCCTCTGACTTTCACTTTTAAGATAACAAAAATTAAAAAATGATGCACTAAATGAAACCAAACTAATTGGAAAAAAGTCCATTAATTTAGTTTCTTGGGTAGCTTACTTGGATTGGCGTCTCTTTAAGCGCTTCGGTTGATAGAGAAAATGACGTCCGAATTTTACGATCGAGCCCTCGAAAGAATAAGAAGTTGGCTACATTTTTTAATAAAGGTGTCATCTTAATTTGAGTGTGGAAAGGTCGTCATAATTGTAGAGCAAGGGTCAAACGTCAAACTATACTAGATCCAAATATGGTTCTTATGCATTGTAGCTTGGACAACTAGCATGTGGTCCCCTCTCCACAATAAGGCAGTTAAGTTTGCACCAAAAAATGGACTCACATGGCCATCCACAAAATTTAAAAAAAATATAAAGATTTATTCAAAAAGAAACCATAAAACTAAGTGTTACATTTGAAATATCCAAGGGTCACCTGGGCCTTTGCTTTAGTTTATAATTAGGATGGCTTTGAATGCCCCTTCTCTTCCATTATTGTATTTCAATTTTAGATTTCTTTAAATTGCTCTTGGGCCAAGGTTTGACTTAAAATTTAGGAAATCTTGAAGCTTAGATCTAGGTTGAATTCTTCAAAGAAATACAGAGCTACAAAAATACTTTACACATTAGATAATAATTTATGACATGTCTTTGTTGGGTCATCGATATCATGTCACCGAAGTCCTAAGTTTTGATCCCTAAGTCAAAATCTAAAAGTCCAAAGTCGTAAGCTATAATCCCTAAGCCCTAAACATAAAGCCTAAAGCTACATACCCATCCATAGTTTCAAGCTATAATCCTGAATCTTAAGCTCATCATCCTAAGCCTCAAGCTCCAATCCCAAAGCATAATTAGAAACGCATTTCCAAAACATGCTTATTCTTACATAGGGTTAGTTTACATTTGTAATTAACATTTCACAAAACACATCTTAAAACGTAGTACTTTCAATATACATCAAAACTTCTTTATTTCGTTCATTCTCACGGGTCGTTGCTAAACAGTGCATGCACGCCCCGAGCAAGCCTCCTCCATAGCATCAGATCATGTGGTGAAAACTAAGTTCTTCACCTTCTTTTTCATCACCTACATCACAAAGCTTATTCTAATGAGCTTAAGGCTCAGTAAGAAATCATATAAAGTGACATGCGTAACATGAGCGTGGTTTTGTAAAACGTGCATATTCATTTTGTTTTTTATTTCGTTATTCTGGCTTATCGATCTGGTTTTCCACCTCGTGGTTCTACCCAGTCCTTATGACCGAGCTTTCCACCTCATGGTTCTACCAGTCATTTACATGTTCGGCTTCCTACCTCGTGGTTCTACTTGGTCCTCGTGACCGAGCTTTCCACCTCGTGGTTCTACCTCATTCATTCATTACGTACATTCATGCATAGAACTTTGAGGATTTTCAGAATGAGAGTTAGCACCAATGGGTTGCTCCAATCCCACCCTCGCCATTCGATTGGGTGACGTTTGAAAACATGCATGAAAAATATTTTTGTTCTTTTTGTAAGACATGATGCATTAAAATGGCATACGTGCACAACGTGACATTCATAACATAAACATAAAGCATGCATAAAACATCTCCCAATCAACATAAACAAATGTCTCCAGATGAAGATAATTGTTATCTCTTAAGTATACTTAACATAAACTTATTTCATTACTTTACTTAAACCTAGCAACCATCAAACAATATCAAACAAACACCAATCAAACCCAAACTCTTGGGCTGGTGCACGGTGCTACACCCCAAACAGAGTATTCTTATTCTACTTATTCATAATTGTAACCAATTCGCGTTCACTTTTGTTTGTTTCTTATTATACAACCTTAATCCTACTCTTTGTGATGTAGTCTCCGAAGGGCCAAAGACATGCAAGATTCACTTAAATCAAAACCAACATTATACCTTAGCCTTAACTTCGTGCTCCTTCTTGTTATTTAAACTCCAATAATCAAAACCATACTCGAACTCTTATAACTCCAATATAGGGTATAGAAAAAAATTTAAATCAACCAACATTATACCTTAGCCTTAACTTCGTGCTCCTTCTTGTTATTTAAACTCACAAAACACACTCAATTTGCACCTCTCACACTAAACATTCAACTTCAGCTTCAACCTTATGTTTCCCTTCATAGGAAACTTAAGAGAATTTAGGGATAATAATGAGAATTTCGTGCATCAAATGTCAGCTGATGGTGAAGAGGCAAACATGAAGTGAAGAGGCAAGAATGAGGTGGAGAGGCAAGCATGAGGTGGAGAGGCAAGCATAAGGTGGAGAGGCAAGCATGAGGTGAAGAGGCAAGCATGAGGTGGAGTGGCAAGCATGAGGTGGAGAGGCAAGCATGAGGTGGAGAGGCAAGAATGAGGTGAAGAGGCAAGCATGAGGTTGCTTCACTAAATTTTCTCCTCCAACACTTAACTCACTTGTCACATACTCTTACCTTACTTCTTATTTCTTTAAGCATTCCTTTCAAAGGCGTATTTTAACACACTACCAACAATACTTCGTGATGCACTTATCAAGATTTAACAACGTAATTTACATTTATAATAACTAATGTACTTAAATGGCTCGGGTGTTACACGTAATGTGAAGGATCTAAATCCTAAGCCCACATCCAAAAGGCAAAAGTCCTATGCCCAAAGCCCTAAGCAGAAAGTTCAAAGCACTAACCCCTCACTCAAAAAACATAAGTTGTAATCCCTATGGCTAAACTCAAAGCTCTAAGCCATTTTTTCAAAAGCCCTAAACTTTAAGCCCTAAGTTCAAAGACCAAATCTCTAAGAACTAATCCCTAAGTTCTAAGTCCAAAACTAGAATGACATGCCACAAATTGGCATGCCAAACAGAGCTATCACCCGAGCCCAAGCTCGAAATTTTTCTAATATGTTTGTTAATTTTGTAGGAAAATTAATTGAAGAATTATACATTTCTAAGCCAACTTTGGAGGATAAAACAAGGCAAAAACACATGATAATTTGGCATGGATAAAAGGTGGATTTTCAACAAAAAATCGAGAGCTCCGGAATCAAGCCCGAACACGAACCCGATTTAAGTATCACGTTGCATGGCGAGTTGGAGGCCCATGCAAAAGTTATCAAGGGTTCCACGACTCGAGATGAAGGGATTTTATCACATTTTTAGTTTAATTTTACGTGAATTTTACGTTGGATATTTGGAGAACCCGAGAGGGTTTCTCGGCTAGGTTTTACGTTGGACATTTTTAGTTCCTCATGCATGGGGTTTTGCATGAGGATTTTTTGGCTAAGAGAAGGGTATTTTGGGCCAAGGAAGAAGGGAAAATTGGCTGAGGAGATTCAAGATCATGTGGCCTTCATATTCTTGCAATCTCATTGGATGTCTTTCTCTCCTTTATTTCAATTTCCAGCATGCAAGTTGCATGTCTTTGGCCCTCAATTTTCCCTCCCTTTTTCCTACTCTTCTCAGCAGATAAAACCTCCCCCATTGGGTGATTGTAAGGGATTTTGGAATTTGAATTTAAGAAGCTTTTAGCTCTCTCCCTTTTCCGGCATCTTCCAATTTCAGCCGGTAGCCGGAATTCCTCCGGCCACTGTGGGTTCTTCAAGAGATTCCTCCTCCGAGCTGGGGTTCTTTTCTTGCTTCAAAGTCTCCAGCCTTTCTCAAGGTCATTGGGTGAGCTTGAAGTCCATAAGCCCCTTCTTCCATCGTTGATTTCGTTTGATATTTCAATTCTTCCGCCGGTTGTCAAATTTTCGGCCACCGCTGACCGCTGTTACTAATCCATTGCTTTTCGAATGATCCATCCACTCCTTCATTTTTTGAGGGCCATCACCTATCTTCTTTCCAGAGTTCCACTCAAAATTTCAGCCTAAAACTCGATCTTATCGTCGAGTTATTGCCGTCCAAATTCCAGACCCGATTATGGAATTATCGGATTATCGTTTTCCATATAACCTAACCCGATTCTCCCACTTCCTAAATCTAAACCCCCTCAATTCTGTGTCATTTGGTATCAGAGCCATAAATCCCTCCCCACCTTCCTCTTTACCTCTGTTTTTGTGATTTTAAGTTTGAAGGATGACCACAAGGAGTGGTTCTCATTAGAAACTAAACCGGGATCCGATTGATCCTAGCCGCCCTGTTAGTCCATCTTATCCACATCCGAATTCAAATCTTCCTGAATCCAGCCTTCAAGGACAAATTGATGAGCTCAATAAAAGATTTGATACGGTGTTACAAAAGTTGGAGCACATTTCTCCTTCGTTGATGACTACTCCGAACCAACCACTAAGGAGAAGGCCGAATCACGGCTCGAGAAGATCTTGAGAGTTTAAGTCCGAAGAGTCGGATGATGAAGAATATGGTTTGCATGATCTCAACTCCAGAGATGATGATATGAGGCATATTAAGGTATCCATTCGTCCTTTAAATGGATCTTGCAATGGTGATTTGTTTATTCATTGGATGGAGAAAGTTGACAAGATCTTTGAATGCTATAACTATTACGAGAAGTTTAAATTACAACTTGTTTCATTGGAACTTACGGGATATGCTAGTCTATGGTGGGATAGTTTGAAAATTCAGAGAAGACGTGATGGTGAAGAGAGTATTAATAGTTGGAAAATGATGAAATCAATTATGAGGAGAAGATTTGTACCGGCTCATTACAAACAAGAGCTATTTCTTCAATTACAATCTCTTAAGCAAGAATCTCTCTAAGTGGAAGAATATCTTATCAAATTTGAGACTCTCCAAATTAGATGTGACTTACAACAACCAGAGAAAAAAATTATAGCTCGGTTTATTAGAGGTTTACACCGAGACATTAGTGATATTGTGGAGTTACAATCGATCGACTCTATGGATTCAGTTATTCGAATGGCCTTGAAAGTGAAGAGGCATATGAAAAGAAAGGGCAAGGGAATAGTGAACCGAGCAAGTCCTAAGGCTATTACTCCTTTTAAGCCTAATACAAAGGTGGAGAACAAGATTCCTTTCATTCAACCTTGGCTGGAAAAGAAGGATAGTGAGCCTAAACTGATGGAAGAAAATAACCGGGAACACGGGAGATCAAGTGTTTTAAGTGCCTTGGTCTCGGGCATATTGCATCTCAATGCCCTAACAAACGTGTGATGGTTATTAGAGAGGAAACAAGTGAAGTTTTCAGTGAAGATGAAGTGAAGGAAAAATCAGATGTGAGTTTGGAATCCGAAGGAGAAGAATGCCAAGCACAAGAAGGCCCCTTATTATTAGTTATCCGAGGGTTACTTGCAACTCAAAGCCAACAAGAGGAACTCCAAAGAGAAAGTTTATTCCATAGTAGATGTCTAATCCAAGATAAGGTATGCTCAATTATTATTGATGGTGGAAGTTGTGTTAATGTGGTTTCCCGAGAGTTAATGGACAAACTCGGAATAGAAACTAACTTTCACCTGAAGCCTTATAAATTACATTGGATAAATGATAAGGAAGACCTCAAGGTTACCAAGCAAGCGTGAATCAAGTTCTCTATTGGAAGTTACAAGGATCAAGTGATCTGTGATGTGGTTCCCATGAGTTCAAGCGATTTGTTACTCGGGAGACCATGGCAATTCGATTGGAAGGTTATGCACGATGGTTTTACAAACCAATATTCTTTTAAGTTTGGTAGATGATCTATGAAGCTAGTTCCCCTTGAACCCGAACAAGTGGCCAAAGATGAGATCACAAGGAAGGATAATTTATCTAAGAATAACTTGATTATGATCAAGGAGGGATCATTGCCTACTAAAGAAGGAACACTCGTGAAGAAGAATCAAAAAGTCATATGTGTTGTGATTTCCAAAATACTCTCAAGGTGGTTAGTTTCTTTACCCGAACTCTTTACTAATTACTTTGTTTATGATTGGATGAAGGAAATCTACAAATCTGAATTGAGCTTAAGGGAGAAGAATTATGATCTTCTTCATAAGGAGAACTCTTCAAGCAATGAGGAGCAATTTGGTAATTCTAGTAAAGGATTCTATGGTCCACTCATCAAAAGAACAAAGGAGAAAGAGGAAGCTAGCTATGATCACTGGATGAGGTTCTTGGAATCCTTAATAGAATACTTCTATGGATTATATATTGCGGATTGTTGAATGTTTAGCCGTGGAAAGAATGATGTTGTGGTGATAGGCATTGAATCTTATGACTCAAAATTAGAAGTTGTTCAAAGGTGGCACACTCTTAAGGCGGCCTTAAGCCCGAAGAATTTTTTGGATAAGGTAGTGACATGCCACGAATTGGCATCCCAAGCGGAATACTCATCGGAGCCCGAGGAGTCCACACCCCAACCCGCATTTGATCCCGGTTGAAGATGCTCGTTGCATGAGAACCCGAGAGGGTTTCCCAGCTCAGATGGACCCCCAAAGATTTTTGGCTTTTTTTGATGATCTTGGCGGCCTTAAATCAAAACGGCCTTTTCTCATAAAAGATAGCTAACTTCTTAAGCTTTCCAACAAAATGTAAAACATTAAAATTGAATGCCGTTTGCCTAGTCAACTACTGCTAACACAGAGAGGGCCGCACAACCTACCCGGGAAACAATCTTATTAGCTTTTTTTTTATTTTCATGCGTTTGTTGCATGGATTTGCATGGGAAATTCTAGGGTTATCTAATTATTATTTGGGAGGGAATTTTGGAAATTTCCTAGGAGCTTAATAAGCTGGTGGAGGACCCCATGAAGGCTCCTCATTGGTCCATCTTTGATGCCATGGATTGTGCTTCTTGGAGATGTTTTGGGCCGTCCGATGAAGAACGTGATGTTGCTTAGTTTTCCTATTTAATCTTACATATGCTGAATGTAATTCTTAGATTTTATTGAATAAAGATTTATCTTTTCAAATTTGATCTCTCCCCTTTGAAGTTAGCTGCTTCAAAAACTCGGTCTCCGAAAACTTTTTTTCCGGCCACCGAGAGACAAACCCCTGAAGTTGATCATTTTCTGAGCGAACGATTAATCCTTACAACTTTTCTCCAGCAATTTCATGGTCTTATGGTGAGATTTTGGATCCTATCTCCTTCATCCATCCCATTCTAATTTTGAGAATCATTTCTCCTAAATCCAAGCACCCCGGTTTTATTTCCGGTGTGTTTTGGGGTACCGACCAAACCACCCATTTTCCCCAAACAAATTCTCTCAATTTTAGAGAGATCTCTTCCTCATCCATCTGTCAAGATTCATCCTCAACCTCGTCCAAAAATACGCCCCCATTCATTGAGAAGAGTGATTCAAAATCATTCCCGATTTGGAATTCTCTATTTGGTGAAACCCTGAAATTCTGCCTTGACCATCCGAGTTTCATTTTGCATGTCTTCATGTTCCCACGATAATTATTCTTCAAATTTGGAGGATATCATAATATTTTACCCCTCTGTCATCCCTCCAAAACTCAGCCCCAGATTCATCCCCTAACTCAATTTTTGAATTCAAATTCTCCCTCCTCCAAATCCCAGATTTTTTGGAACTGCCTAGTCAAACCCAAGCTACTATTTGATTTGATATCTCACAATTGGCTTAAAGGATTGCCTTAATTTTTTGAGGTGATTCGTTCAACTCCTTTCCAAAGTTCTATTTCAAATTTCAGCTCTTAAATCAGTTTCTTCGTTGAGATATTATCATTCCTTTCCAAACTCTAATTCTGTTTTTTTTTTTTGCAGATTTTTGTCAAACCCTATTCGGTTTTCCCATTTTGCCTCCGTCTCATACCATTTCGTGTCATGTAGTCGACCCAAGAAACTTGCAAGTTTGAGTTACTCGGGAATTATTGAATTTCATCCACATTTAATGTTCAAAATCAGTCTCTCTTTGCTGGAATTGAAGAAGATGAACAAAAGGGAGATGAATTCCAATTGGATTTGAGGTCAAATCCTCAAGAACCTAGGGAGGATGACATGCCATGGATTTTCATGCCAAGCAGAGCTATCACCCGAGCCCGAGATCAGAACTTTTTTAATATGTTTGTTAATTTTGCAAGAAAATTAATTGAAGAATTATACATTTCTAAGCCAACTTTCGAGGATCAAACAAGGCAAAAACACATGATAATTTGGCGTGGAGAAAAGGTGGATTTTCAACAAAAAGCTGAGAGCTCCGGAATCAAGCCCGAACCCGAACCCGATTGAAGTATCATGTTGCATGGCGAGTTGGAGGCCCATGCAAAAGTGATCAAGGGTTCCACAACTCAACTCACCAGTATTTACATGGACTGAAGGGATTTTACACATTTTTAGTTTAATTTTTACGTGAATTTTACGTTGGATATTTGGAGAACCCGAGAGGGTTTCTTGGCTAGGTTTTATTTTGTTTATTTTTGCATGTTTGCATGAGGAATTTTTGGCTAAGAGAAGGGTATTTTAGGCCAAGGAAGAAGGGAAAATTGGCTGAGGAGATTCAAGATCACGTGGCCTTCACATTCTTGCAATCTCATTGGTCCAATTTTCTCTCCTTTATTTCAATTTCCAGCATGCAAGTTGCATGTCTTTTGCCCTCAATTTTTCCTCTCTTTTTCCCACTCTTCTCAGCAGATAAAACCTCCCCCATTGCCTGATTATGAGGGATTTTTTATTTTGAATTTAAGAAGCTTGTAGCTCTCTCCCTTTTCGGGCATCTTCCAATTTCAGCCGGCAGCCGGAATTCCTCTAACCACCGTGGGTTCTTCAAGAGATTCCTCCTCCGAGCTAAGGTTCTCTTCTTGCTTGAAACTCTCCAGCCTTTCTCAAGTTCATAGGGTGAGCTTGAAGTCCATAAGCTCCTTCTTCCATAGTTGATTTTGTTTGATATTTCAATTCTTCCGCCAGTTGTAAAATTTCCACCGCTTACCGCCGTTACTGTTCCATTGCTTTCCGACCGATCCATCAACTCCTTCATTTTTTGAGGGCTATCACCTATCTTCTTCCCAGAGTTCCACTCAAAATTTCAGCCTGAAACTTGATCTTATCGTCGAGTTATCGCCGTCCTAATTCTAGACCCGATTCTAGAATTATTGGATTATCGTTTTCCATATAACCTAACTTGATTCTTCCACTTCCTAAATCTAAACCTGTGACATCCCATTTTTTTCCTTGCTTAAATTTTTTTTTCTTTGTAAACACATGTACTAACTTTAAACAATTTAAGATAAAACTTATCAATTTGAAATCCTTGAAATAAAATACAGCGGAAGACTTTTATTTAACTTCATCAAAATCGATTCTATTTGTAATAAGTAACCCAAACATACTTGTACTTTAACATTGAAACCAAGTTATTACAAAACAGTTATAGACCAAACATAATATTATACATTAGTTTTCAAACAAAACATTTCCATTTACATGGGTCACCCACCGGTCAAAATAGCACTAACAACTGCAAACTTCCGCAATGGACGTACTTCACCACTTTAAGCTTTTATCCACGATAAGTAGAATCCACAATATTTATCTCATCACCTACATTACAAAGCTTATCTAATGAGCCTAACGCTCAGTAAGTTAATCCATAATAATAAAACATTTATGAGACCTTTATGCATATGCTGCTTTATAAAAACAGAGCAATTTTGGTATCGTTCATTTCTTTTCTTTTCTTTCACTTAACAGTCCAGTTAATGTGGGTAATACCGTCTAGGGGAGAGTAGGCATCATTTGGTCCAACCTTTTGGGACAGCCAAACTCAAACCCCGCCCAACATATAACTATTTATATACATTTCGTTCATTTTACTCTTTCATTGGTTTGATCGTTGAAGGTACCACGAGAGAGAGTAGACACCATTTGCCCTGATTGCATGTCTTAGCCATTAGCCCTAAGCTCTAAAATTAAAGCCCTAAGCCATAAGCCCCAAGCTGAAATTCTAAAGTCGTAGGCCAAAAACCCAAAGCCTTTAGCCATAAGCCTACAGCCCAAAGCCCTTAGCACAAACCTAAAGCCCTAATCTTTAAGTCGTAAGCCCAAAGCCCTAACTCAAAGCCCTAAAACCTTAAGCTCAAAGCCCTAAGCCTTAAGCCCTAATTTAAAAACCATAGGCCTAAAGTTTAAAACCTTAAGCCATTAGCCCTAAGACCAAAGCCCAAAGAGCTAAGCCTTACGCCCATGCCCCCAACCTTAAGCCTAAGCCAAAACCCCTTAACCCTCAGTGCTAAGCCCTAATACTTAAGCCCTAAGCCTTCAAAAGTAAGCTCAAAGTCTTAAGCCCTTATCTTTAAACCCTACGTCTGAAGTCTTTAGCACTAATTTAAGCCCTATGCTCTTTGACCTGTGCTTTAAGCCCTAAAACATAAGCCATGATCCCTAAGCGATTAGCCATAAGCCCAGAGCCTAAAACGCTAAGTCCTAAGGCATAATACTTAAGCCCAAGCCCTAACCTCTAAGACCGAAGATTAAAGCCCAAATCCCTTATCTTAAAGCCCTAAGCCCAAAGTCCTAAGCTCTAATCTTGAAGCCCTATGTCATAAGCCCTAAGGCATGATGACATTCCACGGGATGTCACTATCCGATCCATCCCTCAAGGAGCTATCACCTGAGCTCGCGCTCGGGAATTTTGTAACAAATTTCTTCTTTTTGCAAGAGAAGAATTATCTAACTTCAAAATACCACCGCCTTTGGAACACGACATACAAAAAGCATTTCATTTAATTACTTGGAAGGACGATAATAACGGTTCGGGAAACACCTCACCAACTCACATCAAAACCATGATGGAACCCGAGGAACCTCATCCAAGAGATTAATACTACAAGGAGCAAGGAATAAAGGAGAAGCAACGTGGAATTGCTTTCGTTTCATTGGCTTTTAATTTTCATTTTTGGACTACTACAATCTCACGTGGAATTGCATGGCATACATGAGGAGTTAATCACTCTCAATCACCGATTTTGGGAGGGCATTTTGGTCACAATTTTGAAACAATAATCAGCTATGGAGGAGCTTGGACGTGGAGGCTTTTGATTGGTCCATTTCATATAAACTTGGATCACCATCTTCGCAACCCTCGGCCACCCGATTCCATTGTGTTTCTTCGATTCAAATTTGTGTTTGTTCGTATTTTCTTTATTTAATCTCTCGTAGCAGCCATGTAATTTTTCAGATTCGAATTGAATAAGAGATTAATTTCTTTTTCAATTGGAGTTTCATCCTTTGGTGTTTTCGAACATCCAAAGATTCGGTCTTCCGATTCACCTTGAATCGGCCACTGAAAGACAATCCGGAGTTGATCAAATTTCCGAGCTAATTCGATTAATCCTTGCCTAAATTTTCCAGCCTTCTTCAAGGATTTCAAGAGAAGTTGAGGGTCATTCAGCTCATCATCCATCCCTTGTTGATTTTACAATCAAATATCCATCAAAACCCCAATCCGTTCCCTAACCAAGTCACCTCCCTATCTGAATTCATACCATCCAATCCCTCCATCCAATTCCTCTCAATTTTGGAAGAATTATCCCACATTCATCCCCAAAGAATCCTTCAAAAACCAAGATAAAAAATCATTCTCAATCACGAGATTTTATCCCGTTTCAGCCACCAATCAGCATCCCAGAAATCCCGGAGTCACCTACCTTACCAATTCCATAACTCCCAATTCCACCGTCCATTACCTCTAAATTTTGGAGGTCATCCTCATTCATCCCCAAAGATCTCATCAAAATTTCAGATAAAAAATCTCTCTCAAACGAGAGATCTGATTAGAACATTCACCTATCAATATTTCCAAAAATTCTGGGATTCTCTCGGATTTTTCACCTCTCTCGGTTTGGCCCATCATCACACCTAACCTAAAGCGTGTCACATGAGCCCAAAAACTTTAGCGCTAAGACCTAAATTCAACATCTTAATAACTAAATCTTAATCCCAAAGCCTAAAGCATTAAGCCCTAGGCCCTAAATCCTAAGACATAAGCTGTAAGTCTAAATATCTAAGCAAAAATTCCAATGCCCTAAACTCAAACACTAAGAAAACAGTTTAAAGCCATTAAGCACTATTCCCAAAATGTAAGAAAGAAGGCCAATGCTTTAAGTCATTAGGGCCATACCCTAACACCTATGCCAAAGCAATAAGCCAAAAGCTAGATGCGCTAAGCGAGAAGCCCAAACCCCTAAGCTAGAAGCCAGAAGTCATAAGCCATGAGTCGTAAGCCCTAAGCCATAATTCTTTACCTCAAAGACCTAATCCCTAAGTCCAAAAACCTAAACCCTAAGCCTTGAATCCTAGCCTTAACACAAAGCCCAAAGCCTTAAGACCAAACCCAAAGCCCAAAGCCCGAAGCCTTAAGACCAAATCCCTTAGTCCTAACCCCTAACACCTAAGCCCAAAGTCCTAGAACAGAGACCAAAGTCCTAACCCCTAACACCAAATCCCTAAGCGTCAGACCTAAAGCCATAAGCTATATGTCATGAGCCCATAGCACTAACCATTAATTCCTAAGCTAAAAGCCTAAAGTCCAAAAGCGAAAGCCTTAAGCCCTAAGCTCTTAGCCCAAAGCCTAAAGCCCTATACTCTAATCTTGAAGCCTTAAGCCCAATGCACTAAGCCCCAAGTTGTACTCTCGAACTCCTATGCCCAAAGCTCTATGCCCAAATCAGCCCAAAACCCAAGCCCAAAGCCCAAAGTCCAAATACCTAAGCCTTAATCCTGAAGCCATAAGCCCTAAGCTGAAGCCCATAGTCCTTATGGCCAAAGCCCTAACTCATTAACCCAACCCATATGCCTTAAGCATTAAGCCCAAAGGCCAAAGCCCAACGCCTTAAGCCCCAAGCTCTAATTCTGAAGTCTTAAGCCCCAACTCTAATCGTGTAGCCTTAAGCCCAAAGTCGTGATCTTGAAGCCCTAAGTACAAAGCTACAATCCCGAAGCCCTAATCACAAGGCCCAAAGCCCTTAGCTAAATGACTAAAGCCCAAATCTTTAAGTTGAAATCCCAAAGCCCTAAGCCCACAGACCTTAAGCTCTTAGTCTGAAACCCTAAACCAAAGTTAAAAGCCCTAAGCCCTTATCCCTAAAAGTTAAGCCCTAAGCCCTTATCCCTAAAAGCCCTTATCCCATAATCCTTAAGCGATAAGAAATAATTTTTAAGCTATAAGCCCTAAGCCCAAAGCCTTAAACTGTAAGTCCTAAGACGTGAGCCCAAAGCGCTAGGGCAAAGTTCAAAGCCCAAAGCACTAGGGCAAAGTTCAAAGCCCAAAGCTCTCATCCCAAAATGTAAGCAAGAAGCCCAAAGCTCTAAGTTATAACGGCCATGCCCTAACCCCTAAGCTCGAAGCCCAAAGCTCTAAGCTTGAAGCCATAAGCTAGAAGCTCTAAGCTCGAAGCCCAAAGCCCAACTTAAGCCCAAAAGCCAAAGCTTTAAGCCCTCATCTATAAGACTTAGGCCATAAGCCCTAATGTAATACCCGACTATTTTGTATTTTCTATAAATTATGTATTATTACACTTTTTAAGTTTAATTAGTAGAATTTCGTGGATATTAAATCATTATGCGTTGAATATTAGTTAAAAATTTGTTTTTTGATATATAGATTTTGGAATTTGAAAATTTTAAGGAAGGATATGCTGAATTTTATGAAGGATCAGATGACCCTTTTGTGTATCGGTCGACCGAAATAATATGAAACGGTCTACCTCTTCTTTTTGGAACTTTCGACCAATAAAACAGATTGAAGATCAATGTTAGCCACTTGTAAGGGTAAAATGGAGATTTCATATGTATTAATTTAGAATATTATAATCAATAGTTGAGATTTAGCCACTTTAAATGAACGGTTGGATGAGCTTCAGATATTTTAAAGTAAAAATAATAAAATAACAACATAAGAAGACCAAGAGGTAGAAGAAAAGGGCTGGTTCCACGACAAGAGAGAGGAGAAAATGGGGGATTTTGATTTTTGAGAGATTGATGAGAAAACAATTGATGAAAACATAGAATTTGGTGAGTTAAGAGTGAATCAAGAAGAAAAAAGAAGAAAACAGCAAAGGAAAAGAGTACCCCCAACGATTTTCTAAACTCAAGGTGTGTCCTAACCCTAGAAATGAAGGTTTTTAGAGTTTTATTGGCTGAAGATTTGATTATTGGTTAGGATTTTTGAATTAGATGTTATGAAAGTCACATTCGGATTAAACTGTGCCTTGTTAGGGTTTACTGTTTTCAAAAATGTTAAAGTGCTCAAATGGATTAACGTTTGTTTTAAGAATTTGTAGTAGACATGTAATGAAAGCTATAGCTTTTTGAATCAACAAATTTGGAGTTGTGGAGATTAAGTTATGAATTGTTTTGTTTACTGCTGGAACAAAAAAGAGTTTCTAATATGAAATTCAGGTAGTTTTTCTTTTCTATTTATTCCGTGCCCAAGATGTGTTTATTTGATAGAAAGTTCTTCTATAGAGTTGTAGTGGACTTAATACTCAAAATTATGGATTTAGATTTAAGGGATTTAAAGTTGTATATACCAAGTTACGATTTTTATAAAATGATTGAAAAATAGTGACTTGGAAATTCGGAGTTTTGGACAGTTTTGAGTATTAGGCTTTTAGCATATTTTAAAGATTTTCAAATGGATAAGTTTTCTTCTAACCAAATGAAATAAACACTATAAATGAAAGTTGGGCACGATAATTAAAAAAAAAAAAGTTGTATAACTTGAGTTACGAATTTTGGAAGTTATGGTGAAAATAGTTACTTATTGTATAAAAACTTATTTGAATGGTTTGGAAATATAGGTTCTCAAGCTTCTAGTGTGCATTGCCAAGTTGAAACAAAAGACATCAGAAATCAACGTAAGTATGTGTTGTATGCGTTTGGCCTATTAAAGGTCTGCACTGTAAAAGTTATGTATTTTTATGATTTTTGATTGATGATATACTTGTTAGGGTATAACGCACAATACACCGACCTCAAGTCATTTGATGATTGTTTGTGTGCCTTGTACTGATTGATTGATAGGTTTTTATGAGATTTCTTTATTGACATGTTTAAATGACTTTTGTTTGGATTAGTTTAGATTTTCTTGCATTAAGGATAGAATTGTATGCTACATGTTATGGACATCATGCATCATGTTTTCTACGAATGACAACAAAAATGAATTTTTATGCATGAAAACTACAAATTTTCGTAGGGGGTCATTGATGCCTACATTCATCCCCACAATATCTCTATTGATTCGATGAAGACATCTACATTACAAGAGAATAAAGACACCTTCGGCAATGGCTATTGGTCGATGCTGCCGTAAGCCCAATGGGGTTATGCAGTAGGTCGTTATATCTCTGAATGATATACATTATGTAAATACTAAAATCACGTTTTGTGGATGGTCGTCATATGGGGGGCGGATCCGCACCACAAAAATGAAATAATCTGCATTGTTTTAAATTATATCATTCATTACTTCATTCATGTTTTATTTTCACTATTTACTGAGCTTTAAGCGCATTAGTTAGACTTTGCAATGTAGGAAAAAATAATCGGATGTTCCACCTTACCCCAATGCCCAACGCTAAAATCACAAGCCCAAAGCCCAAAGCTTCAAATCCAAAGCCCAAACCTTAAGCGTTAAGCCCTAAGCCCTAACACCTAAACACAAGGCTCTAAGTCCATAGCCCAAATCCATAGGTCTAAAGCCCTAAGCGCTAAGCCTTAAGTCCTTGTTGTAAGCCTTAAGCCCTAAACTCTAAGCTTAAAGCCCTAAATTTTAAGCTTGAAGCCTTAAGCTGTAAATCGAAAGCCCTATGCCCAAAGCCCAAATCATTAGCCCAAAGTCCAAATCCACAAGCCCTACGCCCCATGCCTGAAGCACTAACACCTGCGCCCAAAGCCCGAATACTAAAGCCCTAAGTCAAAATTTCTAAGCCCTAAGCCCTAAGTACTAAGTTGTAGGCTGTATGCCTTAAGTTTTCAGCCTTAAGCTCTAAGCCCAAAAAAGTAAATTCTAAGCTTTAAGCCTTAAGCTTTAAATAGAAAGCCCTTAATTCAAAGCCTTAAGCCTAAAGCCAAAAGCCCTAAGCCCAATGTCGTAAGCATTAAGGCTTAAGCCTGAAGCGCTAAGCCTAAAGCCTAGACCTCAAAGACCTAAACCCTAAGCTTAAAACCCGAAACATTGAGCCATAAGCCCTAAGCTCAAAGCCCTAAGCCCTACGTTCTAATCCCTAAGCCCAAACCCAAAACCCCTAAGCTTTATTTCCTAGACCTAAGCCCAAGGCCATAAGCCCTTAGCCATTTTCCCCAAGCTCGAAAATTAAAGTCCTAAGCCATAAGCCCCAAGCTGCAATTCTAAAGCCCTGGGACAAAAACCCAAAGCCTTTAGCCATAATCCTACAGCCCAAACCCTTAGCACAAACCTAAAGCCCTAATCCTTAAGTCGTAAGCCCAAAGCCCTATCTCAAAGGCCTAAGCCTCCCTTAATTTCGAAACCATAGGCCTAAAGTTTAAAGCCCTAAGCAATTAGCCATAAGAGCTAAGCCTTAAGCCCAAGCCCCTAACCTTAAGACCTAAGCCAAAACCCCTAAACCCTAAGTGCTAAGCCATAATACTTAAGCCCTAAGCCTTCAAAAGTAAGCTCAAAGTCTTAAGCCCTTATCTTTAAACCCTAAGCCGGAAGTCTTAAGCACTAATTTTGAACGCCTATGCTCTTTGATCTATGCTTAAAGCCCTAAAACATTAGCCCTGATTCCTAAGCCATTAGCCCTAAGCCCTAAGCCTAAAACGCTAAGTCCTAAGGCATAATACTTAAGCCCAAGCCCTAACCTCTAAGACCGAAGAACAAAGCCCAAAGCCCTTATCTTAAAGCCCTAAGCCCTAAGCCCAAAGTCCTAAGCTCCAATCCTGAAGCCCTATGCCATAAGCCCTAAGGTCTGAGCCCAAAGCCTTTAGCGCTAAGACATAAATTCAACATCTTAATCGCTAAATCTTAATCCCAAAGCCCAAAGCATTAAGCCCGAGGCCCCTAAATTCTAAGACATAAGCTGTAAGTCTAAAGATCTAAGCCAAAATTCCAAAGCCCTAAACTCAAACACTAAGAAAACAGTTTAAAGCCATAAGCACTATTCCCAAAATGTAAGAAAGAAGCCCAATGCTTTAAGTCATTAGGGCCATACCCTAACACCTATGCCCAAAGCAATAAGCCAAAAGCTAGTAGATGCCCTAAGCTAGAAGCCATAAGTCGTATGCCCTAAGCCATAATTCTTTACCCCAAAGACCTAATCCCTAAGACCAAAAACCTAAACCCTAAGCCTAAAATACTAAGCCTTGAATCCTAGCCTTAACACCAAAGCCCAAAGCCTTAAGACCAAAACCCAAAACCCAAAGCCCAAAGCCCAAGCCCAAAGCCGAAACCCCTATGACCAAAGCCCGAAGTCCTAACCATTAACACCTAAGCCCAAAGTCCTAAGAACATAGACCAAAGTCCTAACCCCTAACACCAAATCCCTAAGCGTCAGCACTAAAGCCATAAGCTATAAGTCATGAGCCCAAAGCCCTAACCATTAATTCCTAAGCTAAAAGCCCAAAGTTCAAAAGCAAGATCCTTAAGCCGTAAGCTCTTAGCCCAAAGCCTAAAGCCCTAGACTCTAATCTTGGAGCCTTAAGCCAATGCACTGAGCCCCAAGTTCTACTCTCGAACTCCTATGCCCAAAGCCCTAAGCCTACAGTTCAAAGTCCTATGCCCTAAAATCTAAGACCTAATACCTAAGCCCATGGCTCTATGCCCAAATATTCTAGCCTAAAACCCAAGCCCAAAGCCCAAAGTCTAAATACCTAAGCCTTCATCCTAAAGCACTAATCCCTAAGCCGAAGGCCATAATCCCTATGCCCAAAGCCCTAACTTATTAACCCAACCCATGTGCCTTAAGCATTAAGCCCAAAGACTAAAGCCCAAAGCGTTAAGCCCCAAGCTCTAATTCTAAAGTCCTAGGCCCCAACTCTAATCGTGTAGCCTTAAGCCCAAAGAAGTGAGCTTAAAGCCCCAAGTTCTAAGCTATAATCCTGAAGCCCTAATCATAAAGCCCAAAGCCCTTAGCTAAATGACTAAAGCCCTAATCTTTAAGTTGCAATCCCAAAACCCAAAGCCCAAAGTTCTAAGCTCTTAGTCTGAAAACGTAAACCCAAAGTTAAAAGCCCTAAGCCCTTATCCCTAAAAGTTAAGCCCTATGCCCTAAGACCAAAACCCACAGACCTAATCCTTAAGCCCAAACACATAATGCAACAACCCTCATTTTTATTTTAGAATCTTGTAACCTTAAGATTGAAGTGTTAAAGATTCTTTTTATTGGATGAATGTTGGGTAAATATTGAAGAATTAAAGTATTGTTGATGTTAGCAATTTAGTAGGTTTAAGGTGATGAAGAAAATAAGGTTTAATGGGGTATAAGTAATGATGTTATTCGGAAAGGTTAGAAAATCTTCTAAGTGTTTGGGAATACTTTGGGTCGACCCCAGGATCGAGGAGGGGTCGACACAATATAACCCTTTCGGTCGACCCTAGGATCGAGGAGGGGTCGACACAATGAATACTTTTGGTCGACCCCAGGATTGAGGAGGGGTCGACACAATTGACTCTCGGGAAATTCCTTTGGTCGGCACGATTGGACGAGCGGTCGACACTTTCCCGATTTAAGTTGAAACGTCAACAAAAACTTGGAGAAATCTGGATGGATGGACCTGAGAGAAAGATTGATTTTGTTTAGTTAAGAGATAAGAAGGCATGGTCTGCGATTTCCATCCCATCAAGATTTATTTTCCCTATCTTCTCTGAAGTTCTCACGTTGATCAAGAGAAGAGTGAGATTGAGAAAGAAAAGAAGTTCTGTGGGAGAAAATAGTGAGAAAGTGAGATATCTCAAGAGAGGTGAGGTAGAAAACTCTAAAGCTCTCGTGGAAACTGAAGTTCAAGGTAACATTTTATATCCTCTTAAGTTCTTCTAAGTTTAGTGATGATAAAATGATAGTGTTGTTTGAATTGGTGGATAAAAACGAGTGATTTCATGCTAAGAGATAAGAAAAGAGTTAAGTATGAACAAAGTTAGAGTTTTGGAGATTCGGTCGACAAGTAGTAAGAATTATAGTTTATGTCCTTCATAAGAGTTAGAGTAAACTCTTAGAATGAATTATAGCCATTGAAATCACTTGATTCGAAGCTATGTGTAAAACATTATGGACATTGCAAGTTACCGTACAGAAACTGGAAAGAGCTGCGGTCGACCCCTTATAGGTTGGTTCTCAAATTAAAAACACACGGTCTTTTCTTTGTCAACATGGGTCGACCCCTTACAGGTTGGGTCGACCGAATCGGGGTTCAAATAGTGAATGCCCTTTGTTTTGTCCACATAAGTCGACATGCTTTATTTTTCTGAATTTGGTGTCTTCTAAGAAGTTATAGTAGACTCCTTAAGGAATAATTTGACACCTTAATCATCAGGAATCAATTATTATCGAGGAAGTTATAGTTGTTCAAAGTTGGAATAGAAAGTTAAGACTTTATACAATTTCTGATCCTTATATGATTTATGTGTTTAGGTCATTTATTGGATTAAAAAGGGACTCAAGTGGATTGATTCAAGAAAGAAGCTAAGGGAAGTTAGTATTGAGATTGTTTGGCCCTTAAGTGGGAGTGCATTGCAAAGATTAGGATGTATGTTTGATGTGTGTTGCATGTTTGATTCCATGACATGTTTGGTGATGTATGCTTATTTTCATGTTATTATTGATGTGATTTAAGTGATGTTTTATAGTCACATAGTCATGCATCATAGTTTTACAAAATGTCAACAAAATGATTTCATGCATTGTTTTACAACGTAGTTGGAGGTAAACGAGATATGATTGGTGGTATGGGATGCCAATTATGTTTCGTCTCCGATGAATTAAGAACATGAAAAGCAAAACATTAAAGTAAATGGTTATTACAGGCCTGAACACTCCAAGTAGTTATGTAAGAGGGCCCAGTAGAAGTTGAAGTAGGTGAAGGGATGTGTTCTTGAGATCCTGTAATATTTCCAAAGATAAAGAAGATATGAACCTAAGAAACGTGAATGAAATTGTGCATTGTTTTAACGACATAACATACTCATGCATTGTATTTTATAGTTATGCTACTTACTGAGATTTAGGCTCATAGTTTAGGCTTTGCAACGTAGGGAATTTAATGGAGGAAATTGTTCAAGTGACTGACCAAGGAGTTAGAGCAGAGGAGTGTCCAAATGATACGGTTTATTGAGCGATGACTGACGGAGAGTGATGCATAACACACACACAAGTTATATTACAAACTGTTTTGAATGTTTTGAATATGTAACTAAAATGTATACCCTTATTTTGGTGTGATGGATTACCAATGTTTTGAAAATGAATGTATTTTAAGTTGAAGTAATTGTCTTCCGCTGTAGTTTTAAGTTATTAAATGCTTATGTATTTTATTTAAAGGTGGAATTCAAATGTATGTTTTTATTATTCGATGGTTTTCCTTGTAAACTATTTTATAAACTAAAGATAGTTAGTTTTTAGAAAATTAAAGTAACAAGTTTTCCACTTTTGAAAGTAATGTAAGTAAGTAAGAATCCCATAACGGACCGGTTCTCGGGTCGTCGGATTTAGTAAGAAATTAAGTCATGAAAAGCAGTAAGCGACGTTCTGGGAATCGGGTTGTTACACGGATGGTCCACTTCCTTGGCATCAATTATTGCAAAAACACGACCAACTATCCTCTTCTGTTCTGGTTTGTTTTGAGGTGCTTTCGGGCCATCACGCTCCATATGCCCCATCTCTTTACATCTGAAACAGCGTCCAGACCAAGCCATACACTCTCCTGCAGCTTCCAATTTCACTTGGGACATTCCAATATCGGCCCTAGACTTTTAACTTGCTTTCCTTTCCCTTGCTCGTTCGAACTTTCAATTGGCCTTTTCATCCCACGCACTGTTTCCATTGTTTACTCGGTTGCGGTAGAACTTCTCCAAAGAACCGTCTTTGGGATGTTCCCGATTGTTGCTTCACCAACTTTGATTCTGCTTCCTCAAGGTCTAGAGCCTTGGAAACAACCTTCAAATATTGAGCATCCTCTTATCCCCAAGTCTTTATTCCTTTATAAATTTCTGGTTTCAATCCTTGCACAAACTGCTCAACTTTATCCTCATTGGTTGCTACCAGCTGTGGAGCAAACCTTGATAGGCCTTCAAACTTTTGCACATATTCAGCTACTGATCCCTGCTACTTCAGTTGCATAAACTCCATTTTCTTTTTATTCTGATCGGCTCTACTAAAATATTTGTCATAGAATTGAGACCATGATAGTTCTTGAACATTGGTAGCTACCTCAGCAGTATCCCACCAATTCCTTGCTTCCATAGTCAGCAAGAAGGTTGCACAATTAACTTTTTCTCCTTCCTCAATCTTAGCATACTGAAATAACCATTTACTTTAGTGTTCTGATATTCAAGTTCTTAATTCATCAGAGACAAAACATAATTAGCGTCCCATACCACCAATCAATCTCGTTTACCTCCAACTACGTTGTAAAACAATGCACAAAATCATTTCGTTGAGATTTTGTAAAACTATGATGCATGACCATGTGACTATGAAATATTACTTAAATCACATCAAACATAACATGAAAATAAGCATACATCACCAAACATGTCATGAAACCAAACATGCAACACACATCAAACATAAATCCTAATCTTTGCAATGCAGTCCCACTTAAGGACCAAACAATTTTAATACTAACTTACCTTCGTAGCTAGATTGAGTTGATCCACTTGAGTCCCCTTTTCAATCCAATCGATGACCTAAACCTACAGATCATTTAAGGATAAGAAAGCGGGTAACATGACTTGTTATATGACATAAAGTCACAACTTACTATTCCAACTTTGAACAACTATAACTTCCTCTATATTGATCTATTGATGATGCTACGGGTGTCAAATTATTCCTTAAAGGTCTACTATAACTTCTTAGAAGACACCAAGTTCATAAAACTATCGTTGCATAAAGTGTTGATCAATGTTGACATAACAGTGAGTATGAAACACTGGAAATCAAGGACCGGTCGACCCAACCTTGGAGGGGTCGACCCATGCTAAAAAACAGAGAGCATGCATTTCTAAAATCAAGAATTGGTCGACCCTAAACCTATAAGGGGTCGACCGTAGCTCTCCCAGTTTCCGTACACTGACTTGCAACGTCCATAACTTTTTATACATAGCTTCAAATTGAGTGATTCAAACGACTATAGATCACTATAAGAGTCTAATTCAACTCTTATAAAGGACATAAACTCAAATTTGACACGTAATTGAGGGGGTTTAGTTTTAGGAAGTGAGATAATCGGGTTAGGTTAAATGGAAAAACGATAATCTGATAATTCCAGAATCGGGACTGGAATTTGGATGGCGATAACTCGACTATGCGATCGATTTTAGGGCTGAAATTTTGAGTGCAACTCTGGGAGGAAGGTAGGTGATAGTCCTCCAAAAATCAAGGAATTCTCGAGGATGGACTGGTTGGAAATAAATGGAACAGTAACGGCATTTTTGGTGGTGCCCGGAAATCTGCCGGCAGAAAGAACTAAAACAAACGAAAAATATTGATGAAAGGAAGAGCTTGTGACCTTCAACCTTACCCTAAAGTCCTTGAAGAAGGCTGGAGTATTGAAGCACCAAGAAATCTCCAGCTCGGAGGGAGGATTCCTTTGAGATAACCTACGGTGGCCTGAGGTGCGCCGGCTGCCGGTTTTGAAGTTGGAAATGCCCGTGAGAGGGAGATGCTCAAAGCAACTATAATTCAAATTCCAAATTGAATTTACAAGCAAGCATTGAGGGAGGTTTTATCAGCTGAAAAGAGAGGAGAAAAAGGAGGGAAAATTATGAGCCAAAGTCATGCAACATGCATGCTGGAAATGAAAATAAAGGAGGGAAAATTGGACAAATGAGAATGCAAGAATGTGATGGCCACGTGATCTTGCACCCCTTCAGCCAATTTTCCCTTCTTTCTAGGCCCAAAGTACCCTTCTTTCAGCCAAGAATCCCTCATGCAAAACCCCATGCAAAAGCATGCAAAATAACTAAAATGTATCTAGCCGAGAAACCCTCTCGGGTTCTCTTAAAATGTAACGTAAAATTAACGTAAAATTATACTAAAAAAATGCAATAAAATTCCTTCGCTCCATTGAAGTGTTGATAAGTTGAGTCGTGGGACATTTGGTCACGTTTGCATGTGACTTTAACTCACCATGCAACGTAAACTTCAACCGGGTTCATGTGCGGGCTTGATTCCGGGAGGCTCGGTTCTTTGTTGTAAGTCTACCATTTCTCCATGTCAATTAATCACGTGTTTTGGCCTAGTTTGATCCTCTAAAGTTGGCTTAGAAATGTATAGTTCGTCAATTAATTTTCCTGCAAAATTAACAAATATGTTAGAAAATTCCAGAGCTCGGGCTCGGGTGATTGCTCCATTCGGCATTCGATATGCCAATCCGTGGCATGTCAAAATTCATGCTACAATTTGACCGAATCTCAAAAACCCTAACATTGCGCATAATTAACCGATTTCACAGAAATTAACATGAAATCATTCATATTTATCCACCAACCCAACCAATACCTCATATTATCCTTACTGAACCTAAAAGAAACTCAGAGGTTAGAATAATACCTTGAACTTCAGCTTCTACAAAAGCTTGAGAGTTTTCTACCTCACCTCTCTTGAGATAACTCACTTCCTTACTCTTTTCTCTCACAAAATCTCTTTTCTTTCTCAATCTCACTATCCCCTTAATCAAGACGTGAGCACAGAGAGGCAAATAGGGAGAAGAAATCGTGCTGGAAGGAAAATGGCAGATCATGCATTCTTATCTACATAATTAAACAAAAATCAACCTTTCGTGTAAGTCCACCAATGAAAACTCTACATGTTTTGGTTGACTTTTCAACTCAAATTGAGGAGGGAGTTGTTTGTGTCGACCGCTCGATCTTTGTGTCGACCGAAGGAAGTTCCCGAGAGTTATTTGTGTCGACCGCTCGATCCTGGGGTCGAGAAAGTGACTTGTGTCGACCTCTCTTAAATCCTGGGGTCGACCTAAAGTATTCAATTGTGTCGACCCCTCCTAAATTCTGGGGTCGACCTAAAGTACACAATTGTGTCGACCCCTCCTCAATCCTAGGGGTCGAACAAAAATATTCATTGTGTCGACCCCTCCTCGATCCTGGGGTCGACCGAAAGTTCCAATTGTGTCGACCCCTCCTAAATCTTGGGGTCGACCGGTAAACAAAGTGTCGACCGCTAATCCATATCAGTCGACCAGAAATCACTTATTTCCTTCATCACCTTCGACCTACTAATTTACTAATATCCAAAATACCTTAACACTCTAATATTCAAGCAACATTCATAAAAATAATCTTCAACGTTTCCATCTTAAAATCAAAATTCTTAAAATAAAATGAGGGTTGTTACATCAAGGGTTCCACGACTCAACTCACCAACATTTACATGGATTGAAAGGATTTTATCATATTTTTAGCTTAATTGTTACGTGAAATTTACGTTGGATATTTGGAGAACCCGAGAGGGTTTTTCAGCTAGGTTTTATTTTGTTTATTTTTGCATGTTTGCGTGGGGTTTTGCATGAGGAATTTTTGGCTAAGAAAAGGCTATTTTAGGGAAAGGAAGAAGGGAAAATTGGCTAAGGAGATTCAATATCACGTGGCCTTCACATTCTTTCAATCTCATTGGTCCAATTTTCCCTCCTTTATTTCAATTTCCAGCATACAAGTTGCATGCTTTTGGCCCTCAATTTTCCCTCCCTTTTTCCCACTCTTCTCAGCAGATAAAACCTCCCCAATTGCGTGATTGTAAGGTCAATTTGGAATTTGAATTTAAGAAGCTTTTAGCTCTCTCCCTTTTCGAGCATCTTCCAATTTTAGCCGGTAGCTAGAATTCCTCCGGCCACTGTGGGTTCTTCAAGAGATTCCTCCTCTGAGCTGGGGTTCTCTTCTTGCTTCAAAGTCTCCAGCCTTTCTCAAGGTCATAGGGTGAGCTTGAAGTCCATAAGCTCCTTCTTCCATCGTTGATTTTGTTTGATATTTCAATTTTTCCGCCGGTTGTCAATTTTCAGCCACCGCTGACCGCCCTTACTGTTCCATTGTTTTCCGGCCAATCCATCCACGTGATGTCCTTCATTTTTGTATGGTTATTACCTTCTTCTTCTTAGAGTTCCACTTAAAACTTCAGCCTGAAACTCGATCTTATCGTCGAGTTATTGCCGTCCAAATTCAAGTCCTGATTCTGGAATTATCAGATTTTCGTTTTTCCATAAAACCTAACCCTATTCTCCCACTTCCTAAATCTAAACCCCCTCCATTCCGTGTCATTTGGTATGAGAGCCATAAATCCCTCCTCACCTTTCTCTTTACCTCTGTTTATGTGTGATTTTAAGTTTGACGGATGACCACAAGGAGTGGTTCCCATTACAAACCAAACCGGGATCCGATTGATCATAGCCGCCCGGTTAGTCCATCTTATCCACATCCGAATCCAAATCTTTCTGAATCCAGCCTTCAAGGACAAATTGATGAGCTCAATAAAAGATTTGATACGGTGTTACAAAAGTTGGAGCACATTTCTCCTTCTTTGAGGACTACTCCGAACAAACCACCAAGGAGAAGGCCGAATCACGGCTCGAGAAGATCTCGAGAGTTTAAGTCCGAAGAGTCGGATGATGAAGAATGTGGTTTCCATGATCTCAACTCCAGATATGATGATATGAGGCATATTATGGTATTCATTCCTTCTTTCAATGGATCTTGCAATGGTGATTTGTTTATTGATTGGATGGAGAAAGTTGACAAGATCTTTGAATGCTATAAGTATTCCGAGAAGTTTAAATTACAACTTGTTTCATTGGAACTTATGGGATATGCTAGTCTATGGTGGGATAGTTTGAAAATTCAGAGAAGACGTGATGGTGAAGAGAGTATTAATAGTTGGAAAATGATGAAATCAATTATGAGGAGAAGATTTGTACCGGCTCATTACAAACAAGAGCTATTTCTTCAATTACAATTTCTTAAGCAAGAATCTTTCTCGGTGGAAGAATATCTTACCGAATTTGAGACTCAACGAATTAGATGTGACTTACAAGAACCAGAGGAACAAATTATAGCTCGATTTATTAGAGGCTTACACCGAGATATTAGTGATATTGTGGAATTGCAACTGATCGACTCTATAGATGCGGTTATACAAATTGCCTTGAAAGTGGAGAGGCAAATAAAAAGAAAGGGCAAGGAAATAGTTAGCTGAGCTAGTCCTAAGGCTATTACTCCTTTAAAGCCTAATACAAAGGTGGAGAACAAGATTCCTTTCGTTCAACCTTGGTTTCAAAAGAAGGATAGTGAGCCTAAACCGATGGAAGAAAATAACCAGACCCGAACACGGGAGATCAAGTGTTTTAAGTGCCTTGGTCTCGAGCATATTGCATCACAGTGTCCTAACAAACATGTGATGGTTATTAGAGAGGAAACAAGTGAAGTTTTCAGTGAAGATGAAGTGAAGGAAAAATCATATATGAGTTTGGAATTCGAAGGAGAAGAATGCCGAGCACAAGAAGGCCCCATTATTAGTTATCCGAGGGTCACTTGCCACTCAAAGCCAACAAGAGGAACTCCAAAGTGAAATTTTATTCCATAGTAGATGTCTAATCCAAGATAAGGTATGCTCAATTATTATTGATGGTGGAAGTTGTGTTAATGTGGTTTCCTGAGAGTTAATTGACAAACTCAGAATATAAACTATCTTTCACCTGAAGCCTTATAAATTACGTTGGATAAATGATAAGGAAGACTTCAAGGTTACCAAGCAAGCGTGCATTGAATTCTCTATTGGAAGTTACAAGGATCAAGTGATGTGTGATGTGGTTCCCATGAGTTCAAGCCATTTGTTACTCGGGAGACCATGACAATTTGATCGGAAGGTTAGGCACGATGGTTTTATAAACCAATAATCCTTTAATTTTGGTGGACGATCCATCAAGCTAATTCCCCTAGATCCCGAACAATTGGCCAAAGATGAGGTCACAAGGAAGGAGAATTCATCTAAGAATAATTTAATTTTGATCAAGAAAGAGCCCTTTTCTACTAGAAAAGGAAGACCCAATCAAGTGAACTCAAGGGTCCCGATCAAAGAAAACAAAGACAAAGTTATATATGTTGTGATTTCCAAAAGACTCTTAAGGTGGTTAGTCTCTCTACCCGAACTCTTCACTAATTTCTTTGTTTATGATTGGATGAAGGAGATTTACAAAGTTAATCATAATTCCCGACCGTGCATTGAAATGAGTTTTAAGAAGAAGTACTTTGATCTTCTTACCTTGGAGGACCATTCAAGCGATGAACAATTTGGCGATTCTAGTAAAGGAGTTTGCAAGCCTCTTATCGAAGGAGCCAATAAGGAAGAGATAGATAATTATTATAAACAGATGGGATTCTTAGGAGCCTTAATATCATTCTTCCAAGGATTATATTTGTTTCGGACTGTGCGAGAAGTGTTTACAAAGACAGCCAAGAGCACCCTCCATGATTGGTTAGTAATCCCTTCCTTGCTAACTAATAGCTCCGGAAATGTTACGGTACTTATGCATATTTGGTCTCGTGAATACTTAGAAGGATATATTGCTGATTATATTGGGAACACTATGGTTTATAATTGGGAGAATGAAACTCGTGTTGAACTAGCTATTTGGTGTTTAGTACAAACCGAATTATTGAATATTTTTGCCGTGAAAAGAAAGGTGTTGTGGTGAAAGACATAGAATCTTATGATTCAAAAATGGAAGTTGTTCAAGGCTGGCACACTCTTAAGGATGCCTAAAATGTGAAGAATTTTTGGAATAATGAAGTCAACCCTAATGCATGCAAGCTCGAGTTACCTGACATTTATGGAAATTCAGCCACATTTAAGGTTCAAGACCTTCCTCCCTTTCCTGGATTTGATGAAGATGAACAAGATGGAGATGATTTCCTACTGGATTTGAGGTCAAATACTGAAGAACCTGGGGAGGATGACATGCCACGGATTGGCATGCCAAGCAGAGCTATCACCCGAGCCCGAGCTCAAAATTTTTCTAATATGTTTGTTAATTTTGTAGGAAAATTAATTAAAGAATTATACATTTCTCAGGCAAGTTTGGAGGATCAAACAAGGCCAAAACACATGATAATTTGGCGTGGAGAAAATGTGGATTTTCAACAAAAAATTGAGAGCTCCGGAATCAAGCCCGAACCCGAACCCGATTGAAGCATCACGTTGCATGGCGAGTTAGAGTCCCATGAAAAAGTGATCAAGGGTTCCACGACTCAACTCACCAGCATTTACATGGATTGAAGGGATTTTATCGTATTTCTAGCTTAATTTTTATGTGAAATTTACGTTGGATATTTGGAGAACCCGAGAGGGTTTTTCGACTAGGTTTTATTTTGTTTATTTTTGCATGTTTGCATGGGGTTTTGCATGAGGAATTTTTGGCTAAGAGAAGGGTATTTTGGGCCAAGGAAGAAGGGGAAATTGGCTGAGGAGATTCAAGATCACGTGGCCTTCACATTCTTGCAATCTCATTGGTCCAATTTTCCCTCCTTTATTTCAATTTCCAGCACGCAAGTTGCATGCCTTTGGCCCTCAATTTTCCCTCCCTTTTCCCACTCTTCTCAGCAGATAAAACCTCCCTCATTGCGTTATTGTAAGGTCAATTTGGAATTTGAATTTAAGAAGCTTTTAGCTCTCTCCCTTTTTGGCATCTTCCAATTTCAGCCGCAGCCGGAATTCCTCCGGCCACCGTGGAATCTTCAAGAGATTCCTCCTCCGAGCTGGGGTTCTCTTCATGCTTCAAAGTCTCCAGCCTTTCTCAAGGTCATAGGGTGAGCTTGAAGTCCATAAGCTCCTTCTTCCATCAGTGATTTTTTTTTATATTTCAATTCTTCCGCCGGTTGTCAATTTCCGGCCACCGCTGACGGCCGTTATTGTTCCAGTGTTTTATGGCCGATCCCTTATGTGATTTTCTTCATTTTTGTAGGGCTATTACCTATCTTTTTCTCAGAGTTCCACTCAAAATTTCAGCATGAAACTTGATCTTATTGTTGAGTTATCGTCGTCCAAATTCCAGTCCCAATTCTCGAATTATCGGATTTTTGTTTTTCCATAAAACCTAACTCAATTCTCCCACTTCCATATCAAACTTAGAGCCTTTTGTTTAGGGCTTAGGCCCTAGGGCTTAACGCTTAAGGCTTTGGGCTTAGGATTTAAAGCTTTGGGCTTTGGGCTTGGGATTTTAGCTTTGGGAATTGGGGTTAGGGCTTATGGCCTAAGTCTTATGGACGAGGGCTTAAAGCTTAGGCTTTTGAGCTTAACGCTTTGGGCTTTGGGCTTCTAGCTAACGCTTCGAGCTTAGAGCTTCTAGCTTATGGCTTCAAGCTTAGAGCTTTGGGCTTTGAGCTTACGGGTTAGGGCATGGCCGTTATGACTTAAATCTTTGGGCTTCTTGCTTACATTTTGGGATGAGAGCTTTGGGCTTTGAACTTTTCCCTATTGCTTTGGCCTCACATCTTAGGACTTACGGTTTAAGGCTTGGGGCTTAGGGCTTATAGCTTAAAAATTATTGCTCTTCGCTTAAGGTTTATGGGATAAGGCGAAGGGCATAGGGCTATGGAATTAGAACCTAAGACTTTAGGTTTAACGCTTTGAGATAAAGGCTTAAATCTTTTGGCATACGGCTTTGTGCTTAGGTTTTAGGGGTTAGGGCTTAAGTATTATGGCTTAGTACTTAATTTTTAGGGCTTTGGGCTTATGGCTTGAGGCTTATGAGTTTAGGCTTAAGGATTAGGTTTGTGGGCTTTGTTCTTAGGGCATAGGGCTTCACTCTTAGGGATAAGGGCTTAGGGCTTTTAACTTTGGGTTTATGGTTTAAGACTAAGAGCTTAGGACTTTGGGCTTAGGGCATTGGGATTGCAACTTAAAGATTGGGGCTTTAGTCATTTAGCTAAGGGCTTTGGGCTTTGTGATTAGGGCTTCATGATTATAGCTTTGGACTTAGGGCTTTAAGTTCACGGCTTTGGGCTTAAGGCTACACGATTTGAGTTGGGGCTTAGGACTTCAGAATTAGAGCTAAGGGCTTAAGGCTTTGGGCTTTGGTCTTTTGGCTTAATGCTTAAGGCAATTGGGTTGGGTTAATGTGTTAGGGCTTTGGGCTTTGGGATTATAGCCTTCGGCTTAGGGCTTAGGGCTTAAGGATTAAGGCAAAGGTATTTGGACTTTGGACTTTGGGCTTGGGTTTTCGGCTATAAGACTTGGGCATAGAGCCTTGGGCTTAGGTATTAGGTCTTAGGTTTTAGAGCATAGGACTTTGAACTGTAGGCTTAGGGCTTTGGGCATAGGAGTTCGAGAGTAGAACTTGGGGCTTAGTGCATTGGGCTTAAGGCTTCAAGATTAGAGTATAGGGATTTGGGCTTTGAGCTAAGAGCTTAATGGTTAGTGCTTTGGGCTCATGACTTATAGGTTATGGCTTTAGGGCTGACGCTTAGGGATTTGGTGTTAGGGGTTACGACTTTGGTCTCTGTTCGTGGGACTTTGGGCTTAGGTGTTAGGAATTAGAACATCGGGCTTTGGGCTTTGGTTTTAAGTCTAGGATTCAAGGCATAGGATTTTAGGCTTAGGGTTTAGGTTTTTGGACTTAGGGATTAGGTCTTTGGGGTAAAGAATTATGGCTTAGGGCGTATGACTTCTGGCTTCTAGTTTAGGGGCTTGGGCTTCTAGCTTAGGGCATCTAGCTTTTGGCTTATTTCTTTGGGCATAGGTGTTAGGGTATGGCCCTAATGACTTAAAGCATTGGGCTTCTTTCTTACATTTTGGGAATAGTGCTTATGGCTTTAAACTGTTTTCTTAGTGTTTGAGTTTAGGGCTTTGGAATTTTTGCTTAGATATTTAGACTTACAGCTTATGTCTTAGGATTTAGGGCCTATGGCTTAATGCTTTGGGCTTTGGGATTAAGATTTAGCGATTAAGACGTTGAATTTAGGTCTTAGCGCTAAAGGCTTTGGGCTCATGCCTTAGGGCTTAGGGCATAGGGCTTCAAGATTTGACACGCTCCAAGATGCGGGTTGTCGGGAAGAGAGAAGTTGGCAAGAATTTGCCAAGAGAGAGAGGTTAGGCAGTAACAGAGGATTGGAGTAAGGAGAACTCCAAATTCATACAGGGACTTGGACTAGAAATTGGAAGACTTAGTCTTTAGGTAGTCGACTAAGTTTGGGCACATTTTCAGGGCAATGCACGTGGGAATATTAAAATGGCACGGGGATACTTTTGGGTGTACAAAACAGACACAAACAAGAAAATAGTGCAGGGGATATGGAAAGACTTCTGTACAACTTCCAATGCAGGCAATCTGGGAAGGTGGAAATTGGCCGAAACTAAGTCCAATGAAAGGGGAAGAAAATGCAAGTGGTTTGACGGAAAAGGCACGGTTAGATTAAAAGATATGAGGGATTGAAAATTGATGGACAGAATTACCCGATTTCAGGAATTTGGGTAGGAGGCAGTGGAAAAACACATGCACAACTTTGATGGGGAGGGCCTGTGGATAAAATAGAAGAACAGAAGTTTCAGGATAGGAAAGTGGAACTCACAGCAAAAAATTTAGGGCTTTTGTTCACGGGAAATAGAAAATGATACGGAGTGGACTTTTGTTGCAATAAAACCACTCGGGTAGATGACAAGGGCAGCAAACAACACTCAAACAATCGCAATTGCAAACAACAACGGGATGAGAGCTATGGGGTTTCCAAACTCACCTTTGATCCTAAACAAGTGAGGAAGGGAGGTTGGAATAAGGCTTAGTGACTCTAGCTAAGACACCAACACCGTTACAAACCAATAAAATAAAAGGATATTACTCACCTTTGAATTGCTTTTCCGTGAGAGAAAATGGGAGAGCTTCAAGCTTCAACATTCAACATTTTCTAATCTGTAAATGCTGAGAAAGGAAGGGTAAAACCCTCCTTCCCACGAGCTACAAAAGGCATACGATTATCACCTATAATCCTAAGTGCTAAACCAACAACAAGGTATGGTAAATGGGGCCCACCCTTGACTTTCATCACCAACAAGAGTGATGGTCACTAAGGGAAGGTAAAACCCATCCCCTAAGGCTTCCTAAGGATCTCCCACTTGCAGCCACGTAATTAACTTACAACAAAAAAAAGAGTAAGGAGCTTGCATGGTTTTCACGTGAACCATGCAAGATATTATACTACCGGTTTTCAAAAATAAATAAATAAACCGAGGACTTCTCCCATGCTCTCCCATCCTTAGACTTGTCCTTGTCCTTGCTGCATGAATGGATCATCTTCTTTATGAATAACTTGGAGTTAGGGGTGGGGTTAGGGATTAGGACTTAGGGCTTGGGGCTTTAGGATTACATGATAGGCTTTGGAATTGGGACTTTAGGATAAGATCTTAGGGTTAGGGCTTAGGGCTTAAGGCTTTCACCTCACGAGTTTGAGCGTTTGGCATAGGAATCAGTGCTTAGTGCTTTGTGCTTACGACTTATGGCTTTGGGCTTAGGTGTTGGGCTTATGGCTCAAGGCTTTGGGTTTTAAGCTTAGGGTTTAGGTCTTTGAGGTCTAGTAGGCTTTAGGCTTAGCGCTTAGGGCTTAAGCCTTAGTGCTTACGACATTGGGCTTAGGGCTTTTGGCTTTAGGCTTAAGGCTTTCAATTTAGGGCTTTCTATTTACAGCTTAAGGCTTAGAGCTTAGAATTTACCTTTTTGGGCTTAGAGCTTAAGGCTGAAGACTTAAGGCATACAGCCTACAACTTAGGACTTAGGGCTTAGGTCTTAGAAATTTTGACTTAGGGCTTTAGTATTAGGGATTTGGGCGCATGTGTTAGTGCTTAAGGCACAGGGCGTAGGGCTTGTGGATTTGGACTTTGGGCTAAGGATTTGGGCTTTGGGCATAGGGCTTTTGATTTACAGCTTAAGGCTTCGAGCTTAAAATTTAGGGCTTTAAGCTTAGAGTTTAGGGCTTAAGGCTTACAACAAGGACTTAAGGCTCAGTGCTTAGGGCTTTAGACTTATGGATTTGTGCTATGGACTTAGAGCCTTGTGTTTAGCTGTTAGGGCTTAGTGCTTAACGCTTAAGGCTTTGGGCTTAGGATTTGGTGCTTTGGGCTTGTGATTTTAGCTTTGGGCATTGGGGTTAGGGGTTATGGCCAAAGTCTTATGGATGAGGGCTTAAAGCTTAGGCTTTTGGGCTTAAAGCTTTGGGCTTTGGGCTTCTAGCTAGGGCTTCGAGCTTATGGCTTCAAGCTTAGAGCTTTGGGCTTTGAGCTTAGGGGTTAGGGCATGGCCGTTATGACTTAGAGCTTTGGGCTTCTTGCTTACATTTTGGGATAAGAGCTTTGGGCTTTGAACTTTGCCCTAGTGCTTTGGCCTCACGTCTTAGGACTTACGGTTTAAGGCTTTGAGCTTAGGGCTTACAGCTTAAAAATTATTGCTTATGGCTTAAGGCTAATGGGATAAGGCTAAGGGCATAGGGCTATGGAATTAGAACCTAAGACTTTAGGTTTAAGGCTTCGAGATAAAGGCTTAGGTCTTTTGGCATAGGGCTTTGTACTTAGGTTTTAGGGCTTAAAACCTAAGCCTTAAGCCCGAAGCCATTATAATGAACCCTTAAGCCCTATGCTGTAATATGTAAGCTTTAAGTCCTAAGTCTTATGACTTTAGCCCGAATCCCTAATCTCAAATTCCTAACTCTTTTGTCTTAAGCCCGACCCAATATGCTTTACTTCATTTACCAAAATCCCTAATCCATAATCTTTAAGTTGTTAGCCTTAATCTTTAAGTCCTAAGCCTTCAGCTCAAAGTTTTTACCCCTAATCTCAAAGCCCTAAACCCAAACCCTCACCTCTTAGCCTTCAACCACTAGCCCTAAACTGTAAGTCCAAAGCCTAAACCACAAAGAAAAAGCCCTGAGCCCTGAGCCCTAAGTCAAAAGCCTTAAGCCATAAGTAATAAGTCCCAATCCATAAGCCTTAAGCCGTAGGCCCAAAGTGACACGCTCGGGGTTAGGAGGTGTCGGGATAAAAGGGGACANGGATGAAACTTTTGGGACACAAGATGCACTCGGGCGAGATTAAATTGGCAGCAACCAACACATAGCAACAAACATCCAAAAACACACGAATGGAAGGAGGGCTATGGGATTTCCAGGCTTACCTTGATCCAAACAAGAGTGGAGGAAGGCTGGAATATGGTTTAGTGGCTCTAGCAAGACACCAACACCTTTAACAAAATAGAACTATGGATATTACTCACCAAAGCTCCAAATTGCCGAGAGAAAAGGGGGAGGTTTTGAGAGCTTCAAGCTTCTTCAAATTTTATCCAATTCTTTTCTGAAGTTTACAACACGTCAAGGGAGGGTTTCATACTCCCTCCAATCTTACAACAAACTCCACAAATTGACCTAGTCTAAATAGGGATTATGAGTGAAAAGTGTAGGAGTTAGGTGGAAAATGGGTCCCACCTTAAGCTTCCCAAACACTCCACTAGTCCATGACTAGCCCACGTCCAAACATCATCCAAAAGAAAGGCCAAGTGGGAAATTAGGGTTTCCCCTAAGTTCCAAACAAGATGGGCCTTGACTTGGTTCAAAACAAACAAAAAAACCTAGGAAATTGGCCCAAACCGAATCAACCTCCAAACAACAATCCAAGTCCAAAACTAGATACAAATTACAAGTATTTCCAAAAACTAAATATCTTCCAAAGGGACAAACAAACCTTCATTGCTGGACCTCACTTGCCAAACTTTGTGGGGCTCTAATACGTGCTCAAGGTGGATGAGGCTTTAGGCAAAGTTCGGTCAATCAATTGTTGGATAGCCCAAGGCCAATCGGTGTTGATCATTTGCATCCTTCTTGGACCAAGGGTTGGGCACTTCCTTGGGATGCTAGCTGCTGCTTCAATGGTGGAAAATGATGTAATTTGGCCTTCCTTTCCGTTGGGGCCAAACATGGCCATGGATCGGCCACCATGGGTTGGATGCTCCCGGGCCGCTCCATCTTCTGAATGCCTCTGTAATGACATTATTTGGCTCGGCAATTGTTGTCTAAATTTTATGATCCGCCACGTTCTGGAAACCTTAGGATGTTGGCCACATTTTTGTAGAAGCGTGCTTGGCCAAATCAGGTCTGGAAGGCGTTTGAAACAGCCGCACAAGCCCCGGAGGTCATCCTGGGCCGAAACCAAAAACGGTCCTATTATCACCAAGGATGGTTGGATCATCCTTTGCATGTTGGCACCTACAAAATTAGCACATTTGTTAGACAAAATATTGACTCGGCCTTGGCTTAGAAACCCGAGACCAAGTCCATGGTGATAGAGCCTTCCGCTTCTAGATGTGCTAATCCGTGGCACATCACAAAGCCTAAAGCCATACGCTTAAAGTTGTAAGCCCTAAGCCATAAGCCCTAATCCCTACCTGAAGTCCTATGCCTTACATTCTACTCCCTACTCCCTACACCTTGACACGAAATGGAATGGGAGGAAGGAAAAATGGGAAAACCGATTAGTGTCTTACGAAAATCTACAAAAACAAAACAGAATTAGGGTTTGGGAAGGGATGAGAATATCTCGATGAGGAAACAGAATTTAATGCTGAAATTTGAAATGGAACTTTTAAAAAGAGTTAAATGAATTACCTCAAAACTTAAAGGCAATCCCTTCAGCCAATTGTGAGATATCGAATCAAACAATAACTTGGGTTTGACTAGGCAGCTCCGAAAAATCTGAGATTTGAAGGAGGGAGAAATTGAATTCAAAAATTGGGTTAGGAGACGAATCTGTGGCTGATTTTTGGAGGGGTGACAGAGGGGTAAAAGATGATGATATCCTATAAAATTTGAAGAGGAATGATTGTGGGAACAGGAAGATGTGTTAAACGAAACTCAGATGGTCAAGGCAGAATTTTAGGGTTTCACCGAATAGAGAATTCCAAATCGGGGATGATTTGAATCACTCTTCTCAATGAACGGCAGCGTATTTTAGGACAAGGTTGAGGATGATTCTGGAAATATGGATGAGGAAGAGATCTCTCAAAAATTGGGAGAATTACTTCGGGGGAAATGGGTGGTTTGGTCGGTACCCGAAAAATACACGGGAATTCAACCCGTGGTGTTTGGATTTAGGAGAAAAGATTCTCAAAATGAGAATGGGATGGATGAAGGAGCTAGGATCCACAATCTCACCATAAGACCACGAAATTTCTGGAGAAAAGTGGTCAGGATTAATTGTTCGATCGGAAAACAATTAACTCTGGGGGTTTGTTTCTCGGTGGCCAGAAAACAAGTTTTCGAAGCCGAGTCTTTGAAGCGTCAAACTTCAAAGGGGAGAGATCAAATTTGAAATGATAAATCTTTATTCAATCAAATCTTCCAACTACACTTGCATGGGTACGATAAAATAGAAAATTAAACTAAAACATGCTTATCATCGAACGGCCTATATCATCTCTAAGAACACCAATCCATGGCTTGAATGATGGACCCATGATGGACCAATTGGCTCCAGGGAAATGTCCTAAATATCCTCCCAAATGATAATTAGCTAACCCTAGAAATCCCATGCAAATCCATGCAACCGACGTAACCAAAAAAATCGTAGTTCGGGAAAATGAAAATCGAATGTAAAAACATAAAGGAAACAACTTTTATTCTGCAATTCTCCCAAAGGCTTTAGGAGTTCTATGCTTCTTAAGTGGAATTGGATAGGAATTCCCCATGTTTTTGCAAGGAATTTGAACGTGGATTAGGTATGAAACCGATCGTGGATGGCTCTTCTTGGGCTCTCTATGATTGCATCATTTGACAAAAAAACGGTGCCCAATTTGAATGTTCTACAACTTTCTGGAAACCTTGAAGGATTGACTACGTTTCTTATGAAGACATTGTCTTCATTAGAGGGCGGGCCGGGTGTCTAATTGGTGGAGCAATCTTCGGAGGTCCAGTTGTGCCGGATCAAATTGTGGTCCCCATGCTTTGTTGCTTGGGCCACTAGCATGGGGGCTTCGACTCCTTCTTCCATCCGACCTCCATGCTTTGACTTCAAAGGTAAGAATTGGAGCTGAACAAGGTTGAATTCTTCAATGATATAGGGAGCTACAAAATTAGAAAACACATTAGATAAACATTAATGGCAAGAGAATTTTTGGGCCTTCCATATCATGTCACACCTTCAGTCGTAAGCCCAAAGACCTAAGTAAAAAACCTTGAGACAAAGTTCAAAGTCCTAAGCCCTCAGCTCAAATCCCTAAGATCGAAACTCTATGCCCTAAGACATAAGCCCTAAACCTAAAGTCCTAAAACTTAAGTAGTAAGCCAAAAGCCCTTAGACCTAAGCCCAAAGCTTTTAGCCAAAAATCTCTAAGCATTAATCCATAAGCCTTAATCTCTAAGCCTAATGTGTAAAGCCATTTAGTTCGAGCCATCGACCCAATGCTTTAAGCCCTAAACTCAAAGCCCTAAGCCCTTAGCTAAAAGCCCTAAGAATTAATCCCTTAGCCCTAAACTATAATACCTAATCCATAAGCCATGAGCCTTATGCCTTAAGCTTCAAGCTCTAGGCCCTATGCAACAAGCTCTAAGTCCTTTGCCAAATGTCGTAAGGCCTATGCCCTTAGGTTAAAACCCTTAGCCCTAATTCCTGAGCCCTATGCTCTAAGCCCAACCTTTAGCCTAAAGTCCTAAGCCCTAACCCGTATGCCATAACCACTAAGCCTTAAGACCTAAGCCCAAAGCCCAAAGTCCTAAGCCCTAAGCCCTTAACCTAAAGCCTAAAGCCCAAAGCCTAATAGCCATAAGCCCTTAGCCCTTAGCCTTAAGCCCTATGCCCTGAACCCTAGTCTGTAAGGACAATGCCCTTAACCCTTTTCCAAAAGCCTTGAGACCTTATTTTTAAGCCAAAAGCCCAAAGCCCTAGGTCATAAGCCCAAAGCGCTAAGCCCCAAGCCCAAAGATCTAAGCCGTAACCCTTAAGTCCTAATCGATAGGGCCTAAACCCTTTACTAAAATACCTAAGCCGTAATGATATGCCACAGATTGGCATCCCAAGCGGAATACTCATCTGAGCCTGAGCTCGGGAATTTTCTAATTTGTGTGTTAATTTTGCAAGAAAAATACTTAAAGATTTCCACATTTTTAAATAGACTTTGGAAGATCAAGAAAGGCAAAAACATGTTATAACTTGGCTTGGAGAAGAGACAGAACTTCAAAAAAACCCGAGGAGTCTAGACCTGATGTGCCTTCCTTGATCGGAAGAATGCACGCACACGGGACTCGGATGAACGTCGCGTACGGCAAACAAGAAAATGGCTCGTGCGAATTGTAGAGTTGGGTTGTGGAAGCGTATTGTGGTGGAAATAATGGGGAATGGTGGAATGAAAACGGAGATGGCTCAGTGAAATAGTGTAATGGGTCGGTTGATGGAAAAGGTGGTGAATTTCGGGTAATGGAGGGATTGATAGCTCGGAGGATGGAATGGGATAAACTCTTGCCAGTTTTGGTATTGAGATGGCTGGAAAATTTGAACACTTGAGCAATCAAAGTGTTCTCCTCGGTAGGCCTCGCCCGCACTCGGATATGACTCACCGATCGTACGTGTGAGGGGTGATGTTCTCGGCCGGATATGACTCACTGGAGAAGTATACGTCAGAGGGAGCTTCGACTGGTTAGGAAGAAGGTGCTTTGCACAATTTTTACTAAAAATTCTCTCTATCCATTAAAGTGTAAGGTGATACACTTAAATACTAAAAACGTAAAAGATAAAAAGATAAGAAAGACAATGTAAGCCCTTAGATGACTTGAACGTCTAAGATTAGCTTTGGGAAGTTCAAAGATGCTTCTTCTTAAGCTTTAGGCTTGATCCATCAAAGATATGCACGTCTGGATTTGCATGAAAGTCGTGCTTGACCGAGGGTGATCTTTGGTTGTCCGTTGGATGCGCGCGGTTGATCTTATCTCGGTTTTTGTGGGATCCACTCGTGCTAATTTTGAAAGGTTGCTGTCCAACGATCCTCCGATGATTATGGCAGCTTTAGCATGTATTATTTGGATGAAAATCCTTGTTGTTTTGCCGGTGGTTTGATGGACGGTTTTTGGCACACGAGGGTGCTTCAAAATGTGACCGGTTAGACCTTTCTCCTGATATTACGGGATTTGTCAATGCCATTTTTGAAATATCATTTTCGAACGATCCTCCTATGATTATGGCAGCTTTAGCATGGATTTCTTGGATGAAAATCCCTTGGGTTCCGCCGGTGGTTCCAAAAATTGATCTTGTGTGCACCCGGATGGATCTTCTCCGAACATCTTGAGATTTGTCCGTGTCAAACTCGAACCTTATCTTTTCCTTGACCAAATAACCAAAATACTTAGTGATTTAAGTAAAGTGGCCGATGGAATTTGGTCAAGGTCTTCTAGTGGGCCGTGGCTTGACCGTGGCCGGCCATGTCGGGCGTTTGTGTGTCTTCGCTGATGGGATATGCATTCCTCTTCTTTGGGCTTCTTTCTCTTCCTTCTCTAAGGTTATTTGCTGGCTAAAATAAATAAAACTATGTTGATGTGCCCAGGACTCACCCACAACCGGAAGGAGCAACAACTCGAAGCCGTGCAAGACATTTAGCTAATATGTTTGTTGATTTTGCAGGTACATTTTTCCCTACATTGGAGCTCCTAGATATTCCTTCACATCATGATCAAGAACTCCCCAAACATTGCTTACAATGGGAGTATAAAGAAGAGAAGAAGTTAGCCGAAAATCCAAGATCTTCCTTGCCAAGTTCACCACCCGGGACATAACTACACTCGGTTTCGAGGACAATGGAGACCGTATGCACCACTACTTGGGGAGATGAAGTCTTCCAAGGAATGACCAAGTAATGTTTGATTTTTGTGTTTGTAAAATACTAAAATATTTGGGATGTTTTGATGTAAACAAATTGGTTCGGTTTGAACCAATTTCGTTGGGATTTGGGTTCGGCTTGGTCCAAACCAAGCCCCATTTGATGGAGCTTAGGTATAATCCTAAGTATCTATTTTTCATTCTTCTTTTGTTATGTTAGGAACGTGGATTTTTTGTTGAAGACTCCATTGTCTTGGTTTAGGAGGTTTGGTGGGACCCATTCTCACCTAACTTCTATTCTTAGCCACTCATTAGTCCTAATTGTAGGTCTTTAATTGTTTTTGTCTTTTGTGAAAGTTTGTCTGGGTATGAATCCGTCCTCCCACGTCTGATGAAGGGAGAAAAAAAATAAAAGAAATTTGCAGAAGCCAAGTGCTCTCAATCTCCATTTCTTTCTCACGGCAATTCAAGGTTTTGGTGAGTAATATCCTCAACCTTCTCTTGTCTTGGTGTTGGTGATCTTGCTAGGGTCATGAAACCTTATTTCAACCTCCCTTCCTCACTTGTTAGGATCAAAAGGCGAGTTTGGAACCCCCATAGCCTACCTTCCATTTGCGTTTTCATTTGTTTGTGTTGGTTGTGTTGTTTGCTGTTTTTGAACCTTCCCTAGTGGACTTTGAACTCCAACAGTCCATTCCGTGCCATTTTCTGTTCCCGTGAGCATAAGCCCCAAATTTCTAGCAGTGAGTCCCAACTTCATGGCCTGAAACATTGGTTCTTTCCGTTTAGCCATAGCCACCTCCCTTTAAAAGTTATGCTTGTGTTTTCCCACTGCTTCCTACCCGAGTTCCTGAAATCGGGCAATTCTGTCCATTAATTTTCTATCCAGCATAACTCCTAGCCTACCCGTGTTTTTCTGTGCAACCGCTTTCATTGTCTTCCACTTTGATTGAAGTTGTTGTCTGCTTATTTTTGCGATCCCAGACTCCTTGTATTGGAAGTTGTGTAGAAGTTTCCCCATCACCCCTGCACTATTTTCTTCCTGTTTGTCTGTTTGTGCATCTGAAAGTGTCTCCGTGTATTTTAATGTTCCGCACGTGCTTCTAAGCTGCAATTCGGGTCAAACTTAGTCCACACCCTTAAGTTTAAGTTGGATGAGTTTTATAACCTAAACCTGTATGCGTTTGGAGAACTAAGCGGTGCACTCCCCTGTTCTGCCTTACTCCCTGTCCTTCCGGGCAGATTGCAATCTTCACCCTTATTTCCGGCATCCGCATCTTGGAGCGTGTCATTTGGTATCAGAGCCCAGCTCTTCTTTCCCTGGCTTTCCCCTGTTGTTAACCCTTCTTCCAGTTGTTTTTAATGTCGCACAAAAGTGGTGGTATGACTACTCGAAGTGGGGCTGTTTTGCAGCCAAGCCGAGACCACCCCTCCACGAGTGAACCTCCTCCACCGCCTATGCCCTTCCAAGAACATGACTCCAATTTCCAGAACCAAATTGATGGCATAAACCGGAGGTTGGACATGCTCCTACAGAGGATGGAGACCCCTAATCCCCCACGGCCACGACCTCTGACTACTCCCGGTAGAAGGGCCGGACATGCACAGGCTCGGTTATATGAAGTTGAAGATTCAGAAGATGAATTTGAACCAAGGGACCGAGCACCCCGTGAGGATGATCTAAGGAATATAAAGTTAAGTGTTCCCCCATTTAATGGTTCTTGTGATGGAGATGCATATTTGACTTGGGTAGATAAAGTAGACAAAGTCTTTGATTGTTACAATTACTCGGAGAAGTCTAAATTGCAGCTAGTAGCTTTGGAGCTCCACGGTTATGCAAGCTTATGGTGGGATAGTTTGAGGGCACAAAGGAGGCGTGACCGTGAAGAGGAGATCACCACTTGGAGGGCAATGAAATTGCATATGAAGAGGAGATTTGTCCTGAGTCATTATAGGCAAGAGTTGTTCTATCAACTCCAAAACTTGAGGCAAGAACACCTTTCGGTTGAGGAATACTTGATGGAGTTTGAGACCTTGCAGAATCGGTGTGATCTTGAAGAGCCGGAAGAACAAATATTGGCACGGTTCTTGAGAGGATTACACAAGGATATTGGTGAAGTTATTAAATTGCAGCTCGTTGAATCTTTAGATGCCGCTATCCAATTGGCCTTGCAGGTTGAAAGGCAACAAAAAAAGAAGGGCAAGAAAAGTGTTGTGAAGCCTACACCGACCTACAACACTCCTTACAAACCACCTCCGAGGCAAGACAACCGCCCTTATCAACCAAAACCGTGGACTCAAAAGAAAGATGCTTCCAGTAAGCCAATTGAAGATACCAACAAGCCACGGTCAAGGGACATCAAATGTTTTAAGTGCCTCGGATTGGGACATATTGCTGCACAATGTCCTAATAAGAGGGTGATGGTACTCTTAGAGAGTAGTGGAGAAGTTGTTAGTGAAGATGAGCCGATGGAAGAGGAAGAAGAACAAAAGGCCGAGCCTTTAGAGGAAGTGTGCCGAGCACAAGAAGGCCCCCTCCTCATGGTGATCCGAAGGGCCCTCACTATCAATGGCCAACCCGAGGCTATTCAAAGGGAAAGTATCTTCCATAGCCGTTGCCTCATCAAAGATAAAGTGTGCTCCCTAATCATTGATGGAGGGAGTTGCACTAATGTAGCATCCTCCGAACTAATTGAGAAACTTCAACTCCAAACCGAGGAGCATCCCCACCCTTATCGGCTCTGATGACTAAGTGATGAAGGAGACCTAAAGGTGACCAAGCGTGCACGGATTGAGTTCTCCATTGGGGGATATAAGGATGCTGTGATGTGTGATGTGCTGCCAATGGATGCAAGCCACCTTCTCCTAGGGAGGCCGTGGCAATTTGACTGCCACACCATGCATGATGGATTAACCAATGAGTATTCATTCAAATGGGAGAACCGGAACATTAAATTAGCACCTTTGACACCCTCGGATGTAGCTAAAGATGAGAGGGCAAAAAGAGAAAACTCCTCCAAGAAGGTGCTATTCATCAACAAAAAGGAACTCTCTCGGGAATTATCCCAAGTGGCTCCAATTGTGTTGATTCTTTTTCGAGAAAGAATGAAAGAGATAGGAGGGGCTCCGGAAGAAGTCTTAGCCCTCCTAGAAGAGTATGATGATGTCTTCCCCGAAGAGTTGCCAACCGGTCTACCACCAATCCGTGGGATAGAGCATCAGATTGATCTTCAACTCGGGGTGGTTCTACCAAATCGGCCAGCATATAGAATGAATCCCGAGGAGGCTAAAGAGCTCGACGATGAAGTGCAAGAGCTCTTGGAGAAAGGGTACATCCGAGAGTCATTAAGTCCTTGTGCGGTGCCAACCCTTTTGGTGCCAAAGAAGGATGGCTCCTCTCGGATGTGCATTGACAGTCGTGCAATCAACCAAATAACCATCAAGTACCGGTTTCCAATACCACGGCTGGAGGACTTATTGGATGAGCTAAGTGGTGCTGCCTACTTCTCAAAGATCGATCTAAAAAGCGGATATCATCAAATAAGGATGCTAGAAGGAGATGAGTTGAAAACCGCCTTCAAAACCAAGTATGGACTTTATGAATGGTTAGTTATGCCATTTGGGCTATCTAATGCCCCTAGCACTTTTATGCGTTTAATGAACCATGTGTTTAAAGATTACTTGGGAAAATTTGTGATAGTATACTTTGATGATATATTAGTCTATAGTGCACAATATCTGGATCACTTGGGACACCTTCGTATATTATTTGATGCACTTAGACAGGCTCAATTATTTGGCAATTTGAAGAAGTGCTCCTTTGTCCAAGAAAGAGTGCATTTCCTCGGTTTCATTTTGTCCAAGAATGAGATAGAAGTTGATCAAAGCAAGATAGAAGCAATTCGGGAATGGCCATGATAGGAGCTTCCATGGCCCTACTTCATTCTACCGGAAGTTCATCAAGGGTTTTAGTAGCATTGTTGCTCCCCTCACGGATTGTACAAAAAAGGGGAAGGAGTTTGAATGGACACTGGTTTGCCAAGCAAAGTTTTGATCGGATCAAAGAAGCTCTTTGCAATGCTCCTCTCTTAGTGCTCCCGGATTTTCATAAGGTTTTTGAAGTGGATTGTGATGCCTCGGTCCTCGGCATAGGAGCGGTTCTCATGCAAGAAGGGAGGCCCGTGGCCTACTTTAGTGAGAAGTTAAAAGGGGCAGCCTTGAATTACTCCACTTATGATAAGGAGTTATATGCTTTGATAAGAACCATTGAGGTTTGGCAGCATTATCTCCTTCCTAAGGAATTCATTATACACACGGACCACCAAGCATTGAAGCACATTAAAATTCAAGGGAAGCTCAACAAGAGACTTGCAAAATGGGTGGAGTTTCTTGAGAGATTTCCTTATATTATTAAGTACAAGAAGGGTGAAGTGAATGTGGTGGCCGATGCACTTTCAAGAAGAACTATGTTGCTTACCGAGCTCACTTCCTGAATCTTGGGATTTGAGTGGATCAAAACCTCATAAAAAGAGGACCCCGACTTCAAGGAGTGTTTTGAAAGGTGTTTAAACAAGGAATGAGGTGCCTATCACTTGACAGATGGCTACCTATTTAAAGGGGGACAACTTTGTATTCCCAAGTGCAACCTTAGAGAGTCGCTAGTAAAGGAAGTTCACGGTGGAGGATTAGCCGGACACTTTGGGGAAAAGAAGACCCTAGAAGCATTGAAGGAACATTTTTTTTGGCCACACATGATCAAGGAGGTGCACAAGTACATAGAGAAATGCATTATATGCAAGAAGGCTAAAAGCCGATTGCTCCCTCAAGGTTTGTATATGCCATTGCCGGTGCCTTCTCAACCGTGGACGGATGTGAGCATCGACTTTGTTTTGGGGTTGCCTCGGACTCCTAGGGGAAAAGAGGCCATCATGGTAGTTGTTGACCGATTCTCCAAGATGGCTCACTTCATTGCTTGCAACAAAACCGATGATGCTAATCAAGTGGCCGAATTGTTCTTCAAAGAAATTGTTAGGCTTCATGGAGTTCCCACCACAATTGTCTCGGACCGGGACACCAAATTCTTAAGTTCTTTTTGGAAGACTTTGTGGAGAAAGCTTGGAACTAAATTATTGTTTAGTACTTCCTTCCACCCTCAAACAGATGGCCAAACGGAAGTGGTAAATCGCACATTGGGAGCAATGCTAAGAAGCATAGTGGGAAAGAGGCTCTCGGATTGGGATGCACAATTGCCATATGTGGAGTTTGCATACAATCGTAGTGTGCATAGTGCAACTCAAACATCGCCATTTGAAGTAGTTTATGGCTTCAATCCGTCCACTCCTTTGGACTTAATACCATTGCCGAGCCATGAACTAACCAATCAGGATGGAGCACAAAAGGCTAAGCAAGTCCAAGCCATGCATGCTAAGGTGCGAAAGGCCATAGTCAAGAAAAATGAAGCCTATGCAAAATATGCTAATCGGGGGTGGAGAGATGTGGAATTCAAGGTGGGCGATCTTGTGTGGCTACACCTAAGGAAAGAAAGATTTCCTAACCAAAGAAAGTCCAAACTTCTCCCTAGGGCCGATGGTCCATTCGAAATCACCGAGAAGATCAATAAGAATGCCTACAAGTTAAAGCTTCATGGGGATTATGGAGTTTCAGCAGCCTTTAATGTACAAGACCTTTCACCATATTTGGGGGAAGTACCGGAGGAAGAGGAGGAGCAAACCGTGAATTTGAGGACAAATGCTCAATCACCCAGAGGGGATGATGTGCCCGGGACTCACCCACAACCGGAAGGAGCAACAACTCGAAGCCGTGCAAGACATTTAGCTGATATGTTTGTTGATTTTGCAGGTACATTTTTCCCTACATTGGAGCTCCTAGATATTCCTTCACATCATGATCAAGAACTCCCCAAACATTGCTTACAATGGGAGTATAAAGAAGAGAAGAAGTTAGCCGAAAATCCAAGATCTTCCTTGCCAAGTTCACCACCCGGGACATAACTACACTCGGTTTCGAGGACAATGGAGACCGTATGCACCACTACTTGGGGAGATGAAGTCTTCCAAGGAATGACCAAGTAATGTTTGATTTTTGTGTTTGTAAAATACTAAAATATTTGGGATGTTTTGATGTAAACAAATTGGTTCGGTTTGAACCAATTTCGTTGGGATTTGGGTTCGGCTTGGTCCAAACCAAGCCCCATTTGATGGAGCTTAGGTCTAATCCTAAGTATCTATTTTTCATTCTTCTTTTGTTATGTTAGGAACGTGCAGTTTTTGTTGAAGACTCCATTGTCTTGGTTTAGGAGGTTTGGTGGGACCCATTCTCACCTAACTCCTATTCTTAGCCACTCATTAGTCCTAATTTTAGGTCTTTAATTGTTTTTGTCTTTTGTGAAAGTTTGTATGGGTATGAATTCGTCCTCCCACGTCTGATGAAGGGAGAAAAAAAATAGAAGAAATTTGCAGAAGCCAAGTGCTCTCAATCTCCATTTCTTTCTCACGGCAATTCAAGGTTTTGGTGAGTAATATCCTCAACCTTCTCTTGTCTTGGTGTTGGTGATCTTGCTAGGGTCATTAAACCTTATTTCAACCTCCCTTCCTCACTTGTTAGGATCAAAAGGCGAGTTTGGAACCCCCCATAGCCTACCTTCCATTTGCGTTTTCATTTGTTTGTGTTGGTTGTGTTGTTTGCCGTTTTTGAACCTTCCCGAGTGGACTTTGAACTCCAACAGTCCATTCCGTGCCATTTTCTGTTCCCGTGATCATAAGCCCCAAATTTCTAGCAGTGAGTCCCACCTTCATGGCCTGAAACATTGGTTCTTTCCGTTTAGCCATAGCCACCTCCCTTTAAAAGTTATGCTTGTGTTTTCCCACTGCTTCCTACCCGAGTTCCTGAAATCGGGCAATTCTGTCCATTAATTTTCTATCCAGCATAACTCCTAGCCTACCCGTGCTTTTTCTGTGAAACTGCTTGCATTGTATTCCCCTTTGATTGACGTTGTTGTCTGCTTATTTTTACGATCCCAGACTCTCTGTATTGGAAGTTGTGTAGACGTTTCCCCATCACCCCTGCACTGTTTTCTTCCTGTTTGTCTGTTTGTGCATCTGAAAGTGTCTCCTTGTATTTTAATGTTCTGCACGTGCTTGTCGGCTGCAATTCGGGTCAAACTTAGTCCACGCCCTTAAGTTTAAGTTGGCTGAGTTTTATAACCTAAACCTGTATGCGTTTGGAGAACTAAGTGTTGCACTCCCCTGCTTTGCCTTACTCCCTGTCCTTCCGGGCAGATTGCAATCTTCACCCTTATTTCCGGCACCTCCGCATCTTTGAGCGTGTCATATGTGTGACCAAAAATAGGGCCATGGTTGAACACTTGATCCGTGGTAATTGGACCAAGCGTTCTTCCATGTCGGTCACTTTCTCTTCCTTCTCTATGGGTGGTCGTCGGGTCGTGGTCGTGGGGCTGGGTGCCAGGCGTGTCATGGCCGGGAGGGCCGGGTGTGTCTCAGCCGGGCACGTCGGTTGTGTCATGGCCGAGCGAGCCGGGCATGCCTAGGCCGGGTGAGTCGGGCGTGTCTTGGCCGGGTGAGTCGGGCTTGTCTAGGCCGTGCACGTCGGGCGTGTCATGGCCTGGAGCCCCATGCATGTCACGGCCGGGAGACTTAGGCGCGCCGTGGTGTAGCGCGCTGGGCGCGTCGTGGCCGGACATGCTCGGCCGCCAACCAAGCAAAATTCTTGACCTTTCCTGATTTGCCTCGGACATTGTTTCTTAGGTTAAGCTTCCTGCAAAATGAGCACACAAATTATTGAAATTTGGCGTGCTCATCGGGGCTAGTTCCATGATGTGCTCCCGTTGCACATCATCCTCCCGAGGTACTTGAGGATTTTTCCTCAAATCTGTCTTTTCTTCATTAACCTCTCCCGGTTGGAGGTCAATGTGTTGCTCATTCCTTAGTGAGGGTGGTGACTTGTCGGGAGGTTTCTTTGGGAAATTTTTCCGATATTTGTCAATGAAAAATCCATGCTTTCGGTTGAGGACCTTGACAATGAGCTTCTTTGGTCTGAGTGTAAGTAACCACTCTCTTCGGCTCACAAAAATGGCACCTTTGCTGGATTGATTTTGTATGGCGATCCATTCGGCAATGTGGTTCCCGGATGGAAGATAGTGTGGTGTTCAACTCCTCGGAAAAGTGGTAATTCTAGGGTAGTTCCTTCGGGAACCCGTCTTCGTCATGATCAAGAGGAGGTTGAACACTCTGCGGAATCAGACCTTCATTAGCATTATTATGCTCTCGGTGAGGGAGCTTAATAATGGGGCCACCTTGGTCGATGGTGCGCTCGAACTCCTTTTGGCCCGTCGATATTGCCAATTTGGCCGTGGCTTCTTTCTTTTCGGCCTCATCCTTGGGCACTTGCTCCGGTGTCATTGGAGCTAGAATTATGTTGCGGTCGTTCACCTTGAAGGAGTATCGGTTAGTGAAGCCGTCGTGCATTACGCGTCGGTCGAATTCCATGGTCGGCCGAGCAGCAAATGAGTGGTGCTCATCGGCACCATGACACATAGGACCATGTCGTTGCAGCCGCCGATCGCAAACACCACTCGGGTTTGTTTGGTTACCCGTATCTCTTCCCGATCAGTAAGCCACCCTAGATTGTATGGCACCGGGTGTTCGGTGGTGGGTAGCGCCAACTTTTTTACCATCTCATTGGAAGCCACGTTGGCAAAACTTCCACCATCAATAATCAAGGAACAAACTTTTTCCTTGATTAAACATCGGCTGTGAAAAAGATGTTCACGTTGTTGGTCCGCTTGATGAGATTGAGTCAATAAGGCTCGCCGGATCATCAAGAGCCTCGGCCCCTCTCGGGTACTTGGCTCTGATACCAAGATGATGTGCCTTCCTTGCGGGTCGGCGCATCGTGGTCGGAAAAATGCGCGCACGCGGGGCTCAGATTTTGGTTGCGTGCGGCAAATGGGAAAATGGCTCGTGCGAATTGTAGAGTTGGGTTGCGGAAGCAAATTGTGATGGGAATTATGGGTAATGGTCGAATGAAAGTGTAGATGGCTCGGTAAAATATGGGAATGGCTCGGACGATGGAAAACGGGGTGAAATAGGACAATGGAGGGGTTGAAAGCTCGGGGGATGGAATGGGATAAACTCTTGTGAGTTTTGGTGTTGGGATGACTGAACAATTCGAACACTTGAGCAATCAAAGTGTTCTCCTAGGTAGACCTCGCCCGCACTCGGATGTGACGCACCAATCGTACGTGAGAGGGTTGACGTTCTTGGCCAGATATGACTCACCTTAGAAGTATACGTCGGAGGGAGCTTCGACTGGTTAGTGACACGCTCCAAAGGATGCAGAGGTGTCGATAGAGGTAGGAGGAATGGTAATCTGCCTAGAGTCAATGAAGGAATGCAGAAATAGGGGAATGAGTCCAATGAAACTCCAAATCCATGCGTGCGTTTGGATTAAAATTTTTGTGGACTTAGACTTTAGGTAATGGACCAACTTTGGTCAAAATTTCAGAGGGGTAGCACGTGAGGAACATAAAATGTCACGAGGTAACTTTTAGATGCACAAGTGGACAACAAGGGTTTTGACAGTGCAGTAGGTGAAGAGAAAACCTCTGCACAACTCCCAATACAGACAAGTTGAGAAAGATAAAATTGGCAGAAAACTTCCTCTATGGAAGGGGAATCAAATGGTGAGGGTTTTATAGGAATCAAGCGGGTAGTTTAAAAATTATGAGAGATTGAATTTTGGTCGACAGAACTGCCAGATTTCAGGAGTTCGAAAGAAGGAAGGAGGAAAAATGCATGCACAACTTTTAGATAGGAGAAACAGGGAACGCAATGACAAACCAAATTTCTCAAGACATGAAAGAGGAACTCACAGCCCAAATTTTAGGACTAGCACACGGGAACAGAAGTTTACACGGAGGGCACTTTTGGGACACAAACTGGAATTAGGTTAAAATACAACCGGCAGCAACCAACAAGGACAACACTAATTCCCAAACACACAAATGGAAGGATGGCTATGTGATTTCCAAGCTTACCTTGACCCAAAACAAGTGTGGAGGAAGGTTGGAATAAAGGCTAAGTGGCTCTAGCAAGACACCAACGCCAAAGACAAAGAAAGATTATGGATATTACTCACCAAAATCTAATCTTGCCGTGAGAAAAGGGAAGGATTGAGAGAGCTTCAAGCTTCTGCAATTTACCAAATTCTTTTCTGCCTTCATTAGACGTGGGAGGAGGGATTCATACCCCCTCGAACTTACACAAAAGACAAGAACAATTAAAAACCTAAATTTAGGACTAATGAGTGGCTAAGTAGGAGGTAGGTGGGAAAAAGGGACCCACCTTCAACTTGCCTCCCAACTCAAACACTCCCTAGACCTAAACCACGTCTAAAAGACTTTACAAACTTAAGTTTCATGGGAAATAATATTTCCCTTAAGCTCCAACATGATGGAGCATAAATTGGTCCAATCCAAACCAATTTCCAGCAAATTGATCCAAACCGAACCAACCTCTATACATCATTTCAAGCTACTAGAATAAATACAATTTACAAGTATTCTAAACAAGAAAAAAATCTCCAAGTGGTGAACTAGCAAACCTGCATTGTTGGACCAACCTCTCATTTGATTTATTGGGCTCCAATCCGTGCTCAAAGTTAAGAGGATTTTAGGCAAGGTTCGGTCCATCACTTGTCCATTGACAAATGGATATGTTCACTTGCATCCTTCTTGGACCACACTTGAACAGCGTCCTCTCCCATGGTGGACAAAGTGAAGTCGGCTTTCCCTTCTTTTGGAGTTGGACATGGCCAATGCTCGGATAGGTTGTCTCGGCAAGAAGGGCTTTGGGCATCGGTTGTCAACTTCTCCTCTTCAAATTCCCAATGCAAACAATGTTTGGGAAGCTCTTTGTCAAGGGGTGAGGGATCATCTAAAAGGTCCATTAAAGGAAATGTTACACCTGCAAAATCAGCAAACAAGTTAGCAAATTGTCTTGCACGGCCACGGGTTATCATGCCCTCCTGGTGGTGGTGGCTCTCGGGCATGTCAGTTAGGAAGAAGGTGCAATGCACAATTTTACTCTAAAATTCTCTCTCTCTCTCATTAAAGTGTAAGTGTTACACTTAAATACTAAAAACGTAAAAGATAAAAAGCTAAGAAAGATAAGCTAAACCCTTAGATGACTTGAACGCCTTGGATTAGCTTCGAGAAGGCTCCGGTTGACTTTAGGCTAGGTTCATGAGGATTGGCACGGTTGGCTTGGAGTCTTGACCGAAGGTGACTGTGGTTGACCGAGAGGGTGCATCGGGTGGGCGGAGCTCTGAATAATGAGAGATTGGCTCGAGCAAATTTTGATCCGGGCTTCTAAAAGGCTCTCGGTGGTCAACATAAAGTGTCACGTGGTCTGGTTCCTCAGTTGTCCGGCAATGGTTCATAATGTGCTCGGGTGTCTATGAAAAAGACCGAACCGGTGGTTTATCCGATCTTGGATATGGTGGGATCCGCGAGGATATTGTGCAAGATTGTTGCTAGGAGATCCTTTGAAGATTCAACAGCTTGATCATGGATTTTATGGATGAAAATCCCTTGTGGCTCGCCGGTAGCCTTGCACGCGCGCTCGGTGGATGATCCTCGGACATCTTAAGATTTGTCGGTGTCAAATTCGAACCTTGTCCTTTCCTTGACCAAATAACCAAAATACTTAGTGATTTAAGTAAAGTGGCCGATGGAATTTGGTCAAGGTCTTCTAGTGGGCCGAAGGTGGGCCGAAGCTTGACCGTGGGTTGGTCAATGTTCGGCCGAGGTGGTCCTTCGTGGGCCTTTGCCTATCGAATGTGTGTTCCTCTTCTTGGGCAGTCTTCTCTTCCTTTTCTAAGGATAATTGCTTGTTAAAATAAAGAAATCTAAATGTGAACAAAACTAAGGCCCATGGTTGAACACTTGATCTGTGGGGATTTGGATCGAGCGTTCTCCCATGTCAGTCACTTATTCAATCTGGCCGAAGCCCTAGTGGACTTCGGCAAGGCCGACGACCGTGTCTTCTTTGGTCGTCAGGTCGTGGTTGTGGGGTACCCGTTGAGCGCCGGGCGTGTCGTGGTCGAGAGCCCCGGATGTGTCATGGGCTGGGCTGTCGGGAGGCTGGGCTCTGGGCGTGTCATGGCCCGGAGGCTGGGCGCTGGACGTTTCATGGCCCAGAGGCTGGGCGCTGGACGTGTCTTGCCTGGGGATGCTTGGACGCCAATCGAGCAAAGTCCTTGGCCGCTCGTGATTTTCCTCGGACATTGTTTCCGAGGGTAAACTTTCTGCAAAACGAGCACACAAATTAGCAAAATTGGCCGTGCTCCTGGGCGCTGGACGTGTCTTTTCTCCGATTGTACATCAAGACCCGAACCCGCATTTGATCCCGGTTGAAGATGCTCGTTGCATGAGAACCCGAGAGGGTTTCCCGGCTCAGATGGACCCCCAAAGCTTTTTGGATCTTTTGATGATCTTGCCGGCCTTAAATCAAAACAAGTCCTTCTAAAAAGAGATAGCTAACTTCTCCAGCTTTCCAACAAAAGGTAGAACGTTAAAATGGGATGCAGTTTGCTTAGTCAACTATATCCAACAGAGAGAGGGCAGCACAACCTACCCGCGAAACAATCTTTTTAGTTTTTTTTTATTTTCACGACTTTGTTGCATGGATTTGCATGAGAAAATTCTAGGGTTATCTAATTGTTATTTGGGAGGAAATTTTAGACATTTCCTAGGAGCTTAATGAGCTAAAGGAGGAGCGCCCCATGAAGGCTCCTCATTGGTCCATTTTCGATGCCATGGATTGTGCTTCTTGGAGATGTTTTGGGCCGTCCGATGAAGAACGTGATGTTGCTTGGTTTTCCTATTTAATCTTACCTATGGTGAATGTAATTCTTGGATTTGAATTTAGAAGATTTTTCTTTTCAAATTTTGAATCTCCCCCTTTGGAGTTTTTCTTCCAAAGACTCGGTCTACAGAACCCATAATCCGGCCACTGAGAGACAACCGGAGTTGATTGTCTTTCCAAGCTAAGATGATCTATCCTTACCACATTTCTCCAGCCATCTTCATCGTCTAAGGGTGAGAGTGTGGATCATCAGCTCAAACATCCATTTTTACGTGAAAGGAACCACCTTTTATTGCAAATCCCTGTTTCCTACCATTCTGCATCCGTCTTCCATCTCGCCACCACAATTCCCAAACCATCCGTGAGAATTCAAATTTTGATGTATTCTTCTACCATTATTACTTTATAAAACCTCCAAATTTAAGCTCCAAACTCATTTCTGTTTACAAGTTACGATCATTTCAAATTCATCCTCGTTTTGCCGGATCTGCTGAGAAAACCCTAAATTATCCCCTTAACCGTATTCACCATCGTCAGTATATCTTTAAATCCGTGCGTGAGAATCCCGTAATGTTTTGAGACCGTATTTAACCTTCATTTTTGAAGATTTCCTCCAAATTTCGTTAAAAATATCGCCCCCGTTTGCGAGATCCAAGCACCCAAAGTTTATCCCGAATCTGATTTTTTGGGTAATCCCTAAAAATCCGCTGATCCAAAATATTTCTATTATTCCCATTCCTATTTCGCATCACCTAAGTCATAAGCCCTTACCCTTAAGCCCTAAGCCTAAAGCCCTAAACTCTAAGCCTAAATCCCTATGACTTAATCCATAAGCCCCAAGTCCTAAGCTTTGCACCATACTCCCTAAACCACAAGTCATCAGCCCGAATCCCTAAGCCCTAGGCAAAAAAATCCATAGCCCTAATCTTTAAGTCGTAAGCCATAAGCCCTAGGTCCTAAGCCCAAAGCACTAAGCCTTAAGCCATAAGGCCTAAGCTTAAAAACTAAGCCAAAAGCCCTAAGCTCTAAGCCCTTAGCCCTTAGTCCTAAGCCTTCCGNGACATAAGTTGCGTCCGGTCGACATACGATCCAATTTCTTGAACTTCAATTGACTTCAATCGGTCGACATACTTGATAGGCTGTCGACATACAATTGTTTCTGGTCTTTGAGCGGTCGACATATGTTGCGTCCGGTCGACATAGATTTAATCTCTTGAACTTCAAATGTCTTCAATCGGTCGACATAAGTTAATAACGGTCGACATATGATTTTTCTCTGGTTCTGAAGCGGTCGACATAAGTGGAGTCCGGTCGACATACGATTAATCTCTGGACTTAGAGCGGTCGACATACTTGCTCACCTGTCGACATATGTTCTTCTACGAACCTAGCTGCACTTGCTAAAACTTCAATTTTATCTTACATAGTTATCATCAAAAATAATTGATTGCTTTAAAACCTTTTAAAGCTAACAACAAACAACATATTTACATGAATTTTCTGCAGCACTTAAACAAAATAGTTAGACTTTAATTGTACCCTTCAATGAAGGTATTTCTCATGAATCGTTAAGTCTAATTTAAGAATTGTGAAATAGTTTCCTTTATCAATTTTATCTTTCATGCTCATCTTGCATAGTTATCATAAAAAATAATTCATTACTCTAAATATACTTTTAAAGCTAACATAAAGGGTCGGGTATTACCCAAAAAAGTGGGGTGAAGTAAGCCCAAATACTTAAGCTCTAAGCCAAAAATCGTAAGACCTAAGCTCTAAGCGCTAAATCCTAAGCCATAAGCACTAACCTTTAAACCAAAAAGTTCAACCCTATGCCCTAAGCCCCAAGCCCTGATTCAAAGGCATACATCCTAAACAGAAAGTCTGAAGCCCACAACACTAAACCCTTTACCAAAATCCCTAAGCCTTCATCTTTAATCCTTAAGCCAAAATCCCTAGGGCCTAAGCTCAAAGCTTTTAGCCTGAAGCCCTAAGATCTAAGCCAAAACACCTTAGCCTTATGCCTTCAGCCCAAAGACATAAAACTTAAGTCGTAAGACCTCAGCCCTAAGAACTTTGTAGTAAGCACAAAGCCCGAAGCCCTCAAGCCAAAGCCATAAGCCCTAAAAACGAATGTCGTATTGTTTTAGCCCTAAGCCCTAAGCCTTAAAACCTAACCTTAAATCCTAATCCCAAAGCCCTCAGACCTAAGCTCTAAGCCCTCAACCCTAAGCCCTAAGCCCTCAACCCTAAGCCCTAAACCCTCAGCCCTAAGCCCTAAGCCCAAAGCTTTAATCCCTAATCTCCAAACCTTAAGCCCTAAGTTTAAGTAGTAATCTCTAATATTTAAGCCCAAATACAAAATTCATATGCAAAAATTCCAAAACACAAAACTTATACCACTACATTCTAAGGCCAAAGCCATAATACCTATGCTCAAAACCCTAATCCCCAAAGACTTCAGCACTATGTAAAAGGCCCTAAGCTCTAAACGTTAAGTTGTAAGCCAAAACTAAGCTGAAATTTGTAAACCCTAAGCCTTAAGCGCTAAGTCTTAAGCCCAAAGCTCTAACCTCTATCACCTAAGCATAAAGTCTAAAGCCCAAAACCTTAACCCCTATCCCAAAGCCCAAAGAAAAAATCCCTATAATCCAGTTTCAAAACCCTAAGCCCTCACCCTAAATTTGTAAACAATAAGCCCTAAGAGCTAATCTTTAAGCCTAAAGCACTAAGCTTTAAGTCTTTAGGGCTAAGAGCAAAGCCCTATGACCTGTACCCTATGCCCTAGCACCTAAGCCCAAACCCCTAATCCCAAAGTTCTAAGCCCTAAGACCTGATACTGAAGCCCTAAGTCCTACGTTGCAAACCGCAAGCCTAAGCCATAAGTTCTAACCTTGAGGTCAAAAACCCTAAACCCTAGGCCCTAAACCTAAAATTCAAAGCCTTAATTCCTTAGCCTTAAGCCAGCCCTAAGCCCAAACTTCTAACACCAAACAGTTAACCCTAAGCCCTAAGATCTTAGCCCAAAGACTCTAGCCGTATTCATAAGCCCTAAATTCTAAGCCCAAAGCCCTAAACCTTATGCCCTTCGCCCAAAGCCATAAGCCGAAAGTACAAACAGCTAAGCCCTAAGCCATAAGGCAAAGGCCTAAGCCATAAGCATGAGGCTAAAACCCTAAGCGTTAAGCTCAAAGCCTTAAACCTTAATCCATAGGCCTCAAGCCGAACGCCCTAAGCCATCAGGTTGAAGCACTAATCCCTAAGCCATAAGTTCTAAGCCCTATGCTATAAGCTCTAATATTTAATTCGCAAGCCAAAAACCCAAAACTCTAAGCCCAAAGCACTAAGACTTAATCCTTAAGCTCTAAGCCCTAACAACTTAGCCTTAAACCCTCAGCCAAATGACATAAGCCTTAAGCCCTAATTCTCAAGCCCTAAGACCTAAGTTCAATGGAAAAAGCAGTTAGCCCAAGGAACCTATACCTAAGCCCTAATTTATACTGAATCCCTAAGCAAAAAGCCGTAAACAAGGTGTTTAAAACCCTTAGCTCTAAGCCCTAATCCTTTAGTACAAATCGCTAAACCCTAGGCTCCAATCCCTAAGCCATGAGCACTAAGACCTAAACCTTAAAACCTAAGTCAAAAGCCCTAAGCCCTAAGCATTAAGCCCAAAAAACATTACCATAAGCCCTAAGCCCTAAGCAATTACCCAAAACCCTTTAACCCTATTCTTCAGCCCTAAACCTAAAGCCTTAAGCCCTAAACCCTATGCCCTTAGCCATAAGCCATAAACCCAAAGCACAAACAACTAATCACCAAGCCTTAAGCCCTAAGTCGTAAGCCATAAGGCTAAAGCGCTAAGCTCAAACCCTAAACTTTAATCCCTAAGCCCAAAGCCCAAAGCCCGAAGCCCGAAGCCCAAAGGTTTAAGCACTAATCTCTAAGTCGTAAGCCCTTAGCCATATGCCCTAATCCCTAATATTTAAGTCGTAAGCCCAAAACCCTAATCCCTAACCCCAAAGCACTAAGCCTTAACCCTAAAGCCCTAAGCACTCATAACTTACGCCCTCAGCCCAATGACATAGGCCTTAAGCCCTTAGACCAAAGTTTAATGCCCTAAGCCCTTAGCCCCAAGTTCTAATCCTTAAGAGCTAATTTCTAATGCTGAAGTTCTATGCAAAAAATCTCTAAACAAGAAGTTTAAAGCCCTTAGAACTAAGCCCTAATCCTTTAGATAAAATCCATAAGCCCTAAGCCCCAATCGCTAAGACATAAGCCCTAACACCTAAGTCCTAAGACCTACGGTAAAAGCCCTAAGCCATAAGTGACATGCCACAGATTAGCATGCCAAGCGGAGCTATCACCCGAGCCCGAGCTCAGGATTTTTCTAATATGTTTGTTAATTTTGCAGGAAAATTAATTGAAGAATCATACATTTCCAAGACAATTTTGGAGGATCAAACAAGGCCAAAACACATGATAATTTGATGTGGAGAAAAGGTGGATTTTCAACCAAAACCGAAAGCTCCGGATTCAAGCCCGAACCCAAACCCGATTGAAGTATCACGTTGCAAGGCAAGTTGGAGTCCCATGCAAAAGTGATCAAGGGTTCCACGACTCAACTCACCATAATTTACATGGATTGAAGGGATTTTATCGCATTTTTAGCTTAGTTTTTACTTGAATTTTACGATGAATATTTGGAGAACCCGAGAGAGTTTCTCTGCTATGTTTTATTTTGTTTATTTTTGCATGCTTGCATTGGGTTTTGCATGAGGTATTTTCAGCTAAGAGAAGGGTATTTTGGGCCAAGGAAGAAGGGAAATTGACTGAGAAGATTCAAGATCACGTGGCTTTCACATTCTTGCAATCTCATGGGTCCAATTTTCCCTCATTTATTTTAATTTCCAGCATGCAAGTTGCATGCCTTTGGCCCTCAATTTTCCCTCACTTTTTCCCACTCTTCTCAGCAGATAAAACCTCTCCCATTGCGTGATTGTAAGGATAATTTGGAATTTGAATTAAAGAAGCTTTTTAGCTCTCCCTTCTTGGGCATTTTCCAATTTCAGCCGGCAGCTGGAAGTTCTCCAGCCACCGTGGGTTCCCTTCAAGATTTCTCCCTCCGAGCTGGAGATCTCTTCTTGCTTCAAAGTCTCCAGCCTTCTTCAAGGACGTAGGGGTGAGCCTGAAGTCCATAAGCTCCTTCTTCCATCATTGATTTCGTTTGCAATTTCATCTCATTCGCTGTCCAGCATTTTCGGCCACCTCCCGACCACTGTTATTTTTCCATTACATTCCGACCGATCCATCCACATGATTTCCTTCATTTTTGGAGGACTATCACCTATTGTTTTTCCAGAGTTCCACTCAAAATTTAAGCCCTAAACTCGATCGCATCGTTGAGTTATCGCCGTCCAAAATTCAGTCCCAATTTTAGAATTATCGGATTATCGTTTTCCATATATCCTAACCTGATTCTCCCACTTCCTAAATCTAAACCCCCTCCATTCTGTGTCAATAAGCCCTATGCCCAAGCCCTATGCCTAATCCCTAAGACTAACATCCAAATGCCTAATATCTAAGTCTTATGCCAAAGCCCTAAACCAAAAATCCTACGTCATAAGGGCTTAGCCTTACGATCTAATAACTAACACCTAACACCTAAATCCATAAGCCCAACATCGTAAGCCCAATGCCCTAAGCCCAATGCCCTGATCCCAAAGCCCTAAGCAAAAAGCCCTAAACCCAAATTTTGCAGCCATATGCCATAAGAACTAATCCCTAAGCCCAAAGCCTTTAAGCCCTTAGCCTGAATCCTTAAGCCCTAAGGCCGAAGCGATAAGCTCAGAGTGGTAAACCCTAAAACCAAGGCCCTATTGTTTATGCTCTAAGTCCTAAGCCCTAGGCCTTAAAACATAAGCCCAAACCATAATCACAAATCCCTTGGGCCTAAGCTCTAAGCCCAAGCCCTAAGCGTTAAGCCCAAGCACTAAGCCTTAATCCTTAATCCCTAAGCATTAACCTCTAAGTCTAAGTATTAAGCCTTAACCTTTTAACCCTAATTCCTATGCCTATGCCCCAAGCCCTACACCTTAAGATCTAAGCCTAAGGCATAAAGACCTAAGCCCTTCGTAAAAAGTCTATAGCCCGAAACCTTAAGTCGCCAACCCAAACTCAGCAGAAAGCCCTAAATCTTAAGCCAAAACCACAAAGTCTTAAGCCCTAAGCCATAAGCAAGAACACCTAAGCCTTCAAGTAGAAAGCCTCTATCCCAAAGTTCTAAGTAAAAACCGTAAGTTCCAATTTCAAAACCCTAAGCCCTCAGCCTAAATTTCTAAGCCCTAAGCCCCAATCGGTAAGCCCTAAGCCACAAGCCCGAAGCCTTAAGCCTTAAGCCCTAAACCCTAAGCCCTAAGCCCTTAGCCCTAAGCCCTAAGCCCTATGCCATGAGCCCTAAGCCTTAAGCTCTATGCCCTAACACCTAAGCCCATACCCCAAATCCAAAAGTTCTAAGCTTTAAACTAAATATAAAGGCTAAAGCCCTAACCTCTACTCTCTAATATGCTCAAAGTCAAAAACCATACGCCAAAAGCTCAAAGCCCTAACTAACTCGTAAGCCTTCGGCCCAAAACCCTAAGCCTTAAGTTGTAAGCCAAAACCCTAAGTCAACAAACTTAACCCTAAGCCTTAAGCCCTAAGCCCCAAGCCCAAAGCCTTTAGGGCCAATTCTAAGCCCTAAAGCCAAAGCCCCAAGCCCTAACTCTAATGCCAAAACAGCTAAGCCCTAAGCCCTAAGCCCAAAGCCCTAAGCCCTAATCCCTATTCTCAAAGTCCTAAGCCCTAAACCATAACGAAAGAGCTTGAAGCCTCAAACACTAATCCTTAGCCCAAAGCCAAAGTCCTAAGTCCTATGCCCCACCACCTAAGCCCGTACCCAAATTCCCAAAGTTCTAAGCCTTAAGACCTAATACTAAAGCTGGAAGCCCTAAGTTGTAAATCGTAAACCCAAAGTCCAAATCCCTAAGACTAAAGACCAAAGACAAAACTCTTAAGCCTTCATCTAAAACCCATAAGACCTAAACCCTAAGCCTTAAGCATAAGCCAAAAGCCCAAATCAATAAAACGTAACCCTAAGGCCTAAGCTCTTAGCCCAAAAACTTTAGGCCTAATCATCCCTAAACCCAAAGCCAAAGCCCTAACTCTTATGCCCTTTGCCCTAAGCCCTAAGCCTTAACCCTGAAGACCAAATAGCTAAGTCTTAAGCCCAAAGCCATAAGCCTTAAGCTCTAATCACAAAGCCCTAAGCAATAAGCAGTAAACCTAAAGTTCAAAGTCCTAAGCTATTAGCCTTGATCCCTTACCACAAAGCCCTAAGCCCTAGCCCCAATCCCTATGCTATAAGCCCTAAGACCTAAGCCTTAAGACGTAGAGTAAAAGTGCTAATCTCTAAGCCCAAAACCCTAAGCCTAATCCCTAAGCCCAACAGCAAAAGCCTTAAGACCTAAGCGCTAGGCCAAAGCCTTAAGACCCGAGCCCTAGGCCAAAGCCAAAAACCTGAAATCCTAAGTCATAAGCGCTAAGCCCAATGACCAAACACCTAACCTCAAAGACAAAAGCAAAAAGCCCTAAGCCCTATTCTCGAAGTTCTAAACCTAAAGTCCTCAGCCCTAGCCGTCAGACCCTAATCCCTAGCCCCAATCCCAAGGCCAAATCTCTAATCCCTGAGCCCTAAACAAAGGCAATAATCCCAAAGCTTTAAGCTCTAAAATCGATGCCCTATTATTTGAGCCCTAAGCCCTAATCCCAAAGCCTTAAAACCTAACTGAAAATCCTAATCCTGAAGCCCTGGTGTGCAGCGGACACCAGGATTGCACACACTTTGTCGGACTTGTCGCTTTTCACGTAACCGGGAAGGTCGCGTGTACGGCGATCGGTAAATTGGCTCGGGCCAATTTAGAACGGGGTTTGCGGAAGCGTATTATGATGGAAATAATGAGGTTTGGTGGTGGAAATAGTGTAATGGCTCGGATATTTATGGAGATGGCGCAGTGGTGAATTTATGGACCGGAATCGGCTTGTGGAGGGGCTTGAATGCTCAGGGATGAAGATGGGGCTAGGAGATGGATGTAGGCAATTTGAACACTTGAGCAATCAAAGTGTTCTCCTTGGTAGACCTCGCCCGCACTCGGATATGACTCACCGAACGTACGTGCAAAGGGTTGACGGTCTCGGCCGGATGTGACGCACCGGAGAAGTATTCATCGGAGAGATCTTCAAGCCTTTCGGGAAGAAGGTGCAATGCACAATTTTTATCTAAAAAGTCACTCTGTTGAACAATGGAAATGATTACAATACTTAAAGAAATAAAGTTGAACTAATTAACTAAAAAGAAGGAAGCTTTCGGCCTTTGGATTGATCAAACGGTCTTCGTTGACTTCATGTCCGAGATTCATGGTTGGAGGATCGGTTGGTTCGAAAGTAGACCGTGGTTGTCTTGAGGTTGACCGGTTGACCGAGAGGGTGCGTCGGCATGGGCGGAGCTCCGAATGAATGAAGGATTGGCTCGAGCCAATCTGGATCCGGGGCTTCTAAAGTCTCCTCGGTGGTCAACAAAATGTAGCGCACGGTCTGGTTCTTTGATGGACCGGTGATGACTCGAGTTGGTGCGCGGGCACGTCTAGATGGCCGAGCCGGCGGTCGGTCAAGTGCGATCTTCAAGGGATCCGAGAGTTTGTTGAGGAAATCCGTTGATTGAAGATCCTCTGAAGATTTAATAGATGCTCCAAGGATTTGGTCCATGAAAATCCCTTGATAATCGAAGGTGGTTCGGAGATCGGTCATGCTCGTGCGTCCGATGGGTGATCTACGGTCATCACGAAGATACGCTCGTGCCAAACTTGATCCTCTTCCTCATCTTAACCTAATAACCAAAATACTTAAAGATTAAGTAAGTTTGGCCGATAGAATTTGGCTAAGTCTTCGAATGGGCCGATGGTGGGCCGATAGTGGGCCGAGCCTCGTGAGAGACTCGGTCATCTTGGGCTTCTCGTCGAGCGTTGAGCGTCTTCTATCTTTAGACTTCATTCTTTCCTTCACTAAGTCTTCTAAATGCGAAAACAAACTAAGGTGGCCGGGCTCGGCGTTGGGTTGGCCGAGGAGATGGACTCCGTGGAAGACCGCGCGATCCAAGGGGATCAGACCGTGCGTTCTCTCACGCCAGCCACTTATTGGCGAGCCGAAGCCCCTAGTGGTCTTCGGATAGTCCGACAACCGAAGCTTGGGTGGTCGTCGGGTTGGGTTCGTGGAGCGGTGCCCGTTGGGTGCGGGGCGTGTCTCGGTCATGAGCCCCGGTTGCATCGTGGGTTGGGCTGTCGGGTGTACCGTGTCCGGGTGCGTCACGCGTCTCGGCTGTGTCGCAGGCCGGGCTGCTGGATGTGCTGTTTCCGGGTACGGTCGGACACGGTCCGATGCGAGCGTCAAGGCCGGGAATGACCGAGCACCAAGTAACGGAGTGCTTGGGTCGTTCCCGATCATGCTCGGAAGGTGTCTCCGAGACTAAGATACCTACAAAACGAGCAACTAAGTTAGTAAAATCGGGTGGGCTCGTTGTGTTGGTCGGGGCTTGATCCTTGATGTGCTCGGGTTGCACATCAAGCCCTAAGCCTTAAGCTCTAAGGCTTAAGACCCAAGCCATAATCCCTAATTCCTAAGCCTTAAGTCTAACTAATTATTTCTAAGCTTTAAGCACAAACATCAAATCTATAACCCCAAATTCTTAAGCCCAAAGTTCAAAGCACTAATTTCTAAGCAAAAAGCCCTAAGCCCTATGCCCTAAGCCCTTAGCCCTAAGCTCTAAAACCAACGCCTTTAGCCCTAAGCCTTAAGCCTAAAGACCAAAGCCCTTTGTACAAAGACATAAACCCTAAACCTTAAGTCGTAAGTCAAAACTAAGCTGAAAGCCCTAAATCCTAAGCCAAAAGTGCTAAGGCTTAAGCCCTAACCCATAAGCTATAACACCTAAGCCTAATGTTTAAATCCCAAAGCCCTAAACTCTACCCCTTATCTAGAAGCCCTAAGAAAAAAATTGTATCCAACTTAAAAACCCTAAACCCTTAGCCTAAATTTGTAAGACAAAAGCCCTCAGCCATAATCTTTAAGCTTAACGACTCAAACCCTAAAGCTTAAGCCCTTAACCATAAGCCCTTAACCCTAAGCCCTAAGCCATTAGCCTTGGCCAATGCCCTAAGCCCTAACACCATAGCCCATGCCCTTATTCTTAAAGTTTTAAGCCCTAAGACCTAATACTAAAGCACTTAGCGCTAAGCTGCAAACCGTCAGCCCTAATCCCTACATTCTAAGACAAAAGTCTAAAACCCTAAATTTAAAGATCAGATCCCTAACCCATAAGCTCTCGACCTAGAGCCTAAGACATAAGACGTGAGCTCTAAGTCGTAAGCCTAAAGCCCTAAGCCCAAAGAAATTAATCCTAAGCCCTAAGCCCTTAACCCAAAGCCTTTATCCTTATTTAAGCCCTAAACCTAAAGCACAAAGCCTTAACCCTTATGTCGTTAGCCCTAAGCCCTAAGCCTAAAGCCCAATCAGCTAAGCTCTAAGCCTTAAGCCCTAAGCATTAATTCCTAAGTCCTAAGCCTTAAGCCTAAAGTTCTAAGCCGTAAGCTTAAACCCCTAAACCTTAATCCTAAAGTTCTAAGCCGTAAGCCTAAACCCCTAAACCTTAATCCCTAAGCCAAAAGCTCAGACCCAAAGCCCTAAGCCCTAAGCCCTAAGACTTAATCCATAAGCTTTAAGACCTACGCCCTAATCCTTAATATTTAATTCCTAAGCCCAAATCTTTGATTCCTAAGTCCATAGCACTAAGCCTTAAGCCTTATGCTCTACGCCTTACACCTTAGCCTAAAGCCCTAAGCCTAATGACATAGGCCCTAAGCCCTACTTTGAAGCCCTAAGACCACAGTTCAATTCCCTTAGCCCTTAGCCCAAATACCTAATCTCTAAGCCCTAATTCGTAATCCCGACGCCTCAAGGAAAATGCCCTAAACCCAATGCTCAAAGCGATAAGCACTAAGCCCTAATCTTGTTGCCCAAAGTCCTAAGCCCTAGGCGACAATCCCTAAATCATATGCCCTAAGACCTAAGCACTAAGAACTAAGCTAAAATCCATAAGCCCTAAGCCAAAAACCATAAGCATGATCCCTAAGACCTACACCCAAAGCTCTATTACCTAACCCCTATGCCAAAGCCCTAAACCCAAAATCCTAAGTCATAGGCGCTAAGCCCTATGACCTTAGACCTAACACAAAGCCCTAAACCCTACTCGTGAAGCACTAAGAAAAAAGCTCTAAGACCAAAGTTGAAAGCCATAATCCCTCATTCGAAGGCTTAAGCACTAAGCCCTAAGCGCAATCCCTAAGCCCTAAGCCCTACCCCTAAGCCTTAAGCCTTAAGTTCTAAGCCCTACTCCTTAAGCATTATGCCCTAAACCCTAAACCCTAAGCCCTTAGCCTAAAGCCCTAATCCCAATGCCATAAACCATAAGTCCTCATTCGTAAGCCTTAAGCCCAAAAGCCTAACTCCAAAGCATTAAGTGTTGTCACAAAGTCCTAGACCCTAAGCCATTAGTGCTAATACCAAAGCCTTAAGCCTTAGATCATATGCAATACACCCTGAGCTCAAAGCAATGAGACCTAAGTTCAAAGTCTTAAGGCCTATGGCCTTGGCCTATAATTCCTTAGCCCAAAGCTCTAAACCCTGATCCCTAAGGCCTAAGCACTAAGCCTTAATCCCTAAGCCCATAGCCATAAACTGTAAGTCAAAAACCTAAGCTCTAATTCCTAATCTTTAATACCAAATCCCTTAGCCCTAAGTTCAAAGCCCAAATTCCAAAACCTTAAGCCCAAAGCCCTACGCCTTAAGCCTAAAGTTCAAAGCCCTAACTCTTAAGTCATCGACCCAAAGCCCTAAGCCCTTAGTCGTACGCCCTACGCCATAAGTCGTAAGCCCAAAGACCTAAGCACTAAGCGTAGGCATATCCACTTTCATATCTAAACTCCCTGCCCCTGATTTTTTTGGGATCAGCCGAGAAACCCTAATTCTCCCATTATCTGCCTTTACCATTTTTGGCATATCTCTCATTTCTTCCGTGAGATCCTATCCAATTTTAGAGGATCTATCTTACCCTCATACATCAAGATCCCTTCCAAACTTCATAAGAAATCTCACTCCCGTTTGCGAGATCCAAGCTCCCAAAGTTTATCCTGAATTTGATTGTCCGAGTACCCTTAAAAATCCTCCGATCAAAATTATTCCATTATTTCCATTCCCATTTTGTGTCATTTGGTATCAGAGCCAAACATCCCTTCCCACCTTCCTTTTTTTGCCTCTGTATTTTTGTTGTTTTATTTTGATAATATGTATTCACTAGTTGCATCACATTCGAGATCAAACAAAAGAGCAAAAAAGCCATTGATGATTATTTCGGTCACCATAAGCAACTAAACCGAGACGATGATATGAGACACTTCAAGATATTCATTCCTCCCTTCAATGGATCTTATAATGTTGATGTGTTCATTGATTGGATTGAGAAGGTCGAAAAAGTTTTTTAATGTTATGATTATTGTGAGAAGTTTAAGTTACAACTAGTTACCTTGGAACTCACGGGTTATGCTAGTTTATGGTGGGAGCACTTAAAGGAGGAAAGAAGATGTAATGGGGAGAAAAGAATTTCCTCATGGACAGCCATGAAAAGGCTCATGAGAAAAAGTTTTGTACCAAGCCACTATGAACAATTACTCTTCTGCCAACTCCAAACATTGAAGCAAGAAACTCTCTCGGTGGAGGAGTACTTCACCAAATTTGAGACCCTTGGGATTCAGTGTGACCTTGATGAATCCGAGGAGCAAATCATTGCAAGGTTCTTGAGAGGTGTGAACGAGGAGATTAGATACATGGTGGACCTACAACCAATGGATAATTTTGATGTCGTGGTCCAAGTTGCCCTTAAATTAGAGAGACTAATGAAAAGAAAAGGAAGAGTTTTGTTTAGCCAATTTGCTTCTGAAAACCCGCCTCCTTACAAATCATTGTCGAAGGAAGAAACTTTATTTGCTCAAGAAGTAGAAGAAATTGATGATGTTCAACAACCCGAGGAAGAAACTTCCATTGCTCATGAACCCAATGAGGAAATTTTCCAAGCTCATGAAGTAATGGAAGAAATTTATGAAGATAAAGGACCCGAAGAGGATTCTTTCCTTGCTAAAAAAATGACCTTTATTTATGGTGAGCCAAACAATAATGTCTCCCCAAGTCCGAGGTGAAGACTTTCAAAAAGAAGACATATCCTATGGTAGGTGCTTCATTGAAGACAACGAGGATAACAAAGCAATAAGGAAAGTGAACTTAGAGTTTCACCTTGGTGATTACAAGGACAACTTCATATGTGTTGTTGCTCCCGATGCTCTTTCAAGGAGGTTTGTTTTCGTATCCTAAATATTTACCAACTTCTTTTGTTTTGAGTGGATAAAGGAATCTTATATGGTTCAAAAGGACTTCAGCCATTTTTTTGATTTCAACCTAAAGAAGGTGGATTGCGACCTTCATATCAAGGAGGACTACTCAATCGAGGGTGGCAAATTTTACAATTCTAGTGAAGGAGTCTGCGGGTTACTCATCAAAGGAGCCATTGATGATGGTATGGCAAGCCTTTAGTGAGATAAAAATCTTGAAAGTTTTCAAAGAATATTCCTATTGGACACACTTGTTTCGTGATTTGCATAAAATGTTTGTGCATAAGCTACACGATCCGAACACATGCAAGCTCGAGCTACCCGACAATTATGGAATTTCAATTGCATTTAATGGAAAACAATTTTTTTCTTTACGGGATTTTGCAAAGAGGACCAAGGAGAAGAGGAGTCTCAAGTGGATTTGAGGACAAATCCTCAAAAACCTGGGGAGGATGACATGCCACGGATTGGCATCCCAAGCAGAATACTCATCTGAGCCCGAGCTCGGGAATTTTCTAATTTTCTAATTCATCCATCAAGAAAACCTCAAACTTTTAGCTCCTAACTCATTCCCGTTTCCGATTTACACCCGTCCAAAGTTCACCATATTTTCTTGGTTATTCCTAGAAAAACACTAATTTCCTACGACCACCTTTGGTTACTCAATCCAAAATATCTCTCATGTCATCCGTGAGAATCCCTTAAAATTTTGAGGATATATTTATCCCTTATTCATCTCCTATCCTTAAAAAATTTTAGCTCCAAATTCACTTGCAATCCGGAGATATCCGCTTTCCTATCTCAACTCCCTACCCTCAATTTTTTCGGGATCAGCCGAGAAACCCTAATTCTCCCATTATCCGCCTTTACCATTTTCGGCATATCTCTCATTTCGTTCGTGAGATCCTATCCATTTTTAGAGGATCTATCCTACCATCATACATCAAGATTCCCTCCAAACTTCATAAGAAATCTCACTCTTGTTTGCGAGATCTAAGCGCCCAAAGTTTATCCCGAATCTGATTGTTTGGGTAAACCCTAAAAATCCTCCGATCCAAATTATTCCATTATTTCCATTCCCATTTGGTGTCAGGTACCAAAAAGGGGATGATCAGAAAAGGAATTGGGGTTGATCGGAAAATGGGAGGTAACTGGAGATGCAGAAGAGATAATATGAATTACACACTTACCCTAAGACCACGAGGGAGTGGTTGAAGATATGTAGCATGGCCTAGGTCACCCTAGCTCAAAAGAAAAAAAAACCTTGAAGGATGCTGTCGGATATCACTGGATATTACTCACCGGAGAGCTGTGTCTTGGAGGTAGAAAGGACCACCCAAGGAAGAAGATGCAAAGCACACTTTGTATTCATCAAAAACTGACTACAATACTTGGTGACAAGAGGGTTTTGACCTCTCTTAAATTAAAGAGGGAAAACTCAATCGGATGGCATCCAAAGGCAATACCCGATATGATGCATGCACAAAATGGAAGAGTAGAAAGGACAACCCAACACTTACCTGATTTTGGGGTGACCAAGGAATAGTGCTCCCCGAATTTGGTTCCCCCCTAATCCGTTACTATGGAGACACCCTCAAAAACAAAAAACCCATGCAAAAGAGAAAACTCATAGAAACCAACTCTAAACCCATGTCAAAACCCATAAAACCCTAAATAATTTTTTGTGCAAAAGTAAAAGCATAATATAAAAATAGAGAGAGAGAGAGTTCTGCTCGGGTTTGTGCCATGCTCCATGCTCCATGGGCTCCGACCTATGCCCGACCTATGCCCGGATTGTACCCGATACGGCCTCCTCCCTTGCTTTTGTTTTACGCATCCCTCCATCATGTTCCAAGCGCGTAGACGACTTGATCTCGGCCTCCATTTCCAAAGTTACCGAATTAGTGTCCCATATGAGGAGATGTTTGGGTTGCTTTAAGTCCTTCGGGGTAAGTTCCTCCATTATTATTCTGTGCTCAACATTTGCTACAAAAAGAGCGAATTGGTTAGAAAACTCCTTAGCTCGGGCTCAGGTGATGGCTCCTTGAGGTATGGCTCTATGCAAGGCATCCTGTGGCATGTCAAAAGACCTAAGCCCTAAGCCCTAAGCCCTAAGCCCTAAGCCCTAATCCCAAAGCACAAAGCTCAAAGCCGAAAGCCCTGAGCCTTAAACCCAAAGCCCTTAGCTCTAAGCCCTAAGCACTAAGTTTTGAGCACTAAACAATAAGCCCTAAGCCTTAAGATCAAAGCCTTATGCCTGAAGCACTAAACTCTAAGCACTAATCCTTAAGCCTTAATTTGGAAGCCCTACGTCCTAAGCTCTAAGGCTTAAGACATTATCTTTAAGTCGTACCCAAAGCCCTAAGTAAAAAATCCTAAACCCTAAGTCGAAAGCTTTAAGCCTCATGCTCTAACACCTTTCCCTAAATCCCTAAGCCCAAAGACATAAGCCCAAATCATTGATTCTGAAACCCTAAGAAAAAGCCTAGTGACCAAAGTTTGAAGCTTCAAGGCCTCAACATAAAGTTGTAAGCGCTAACCCTTATCCTTAATCCCAATGTTCAAAGCCCTGAGCCCTGTGCTTCGTGCCTTAAGCACTAAGCCCAAAGCCCAAAGCTCAAAGCCCAAAGCCCAAAACCTTAAGTCCTAAGCCAAAGCACAAAGCTATAAGCCCTAAGTAATAATACCTAAAACCTATGCCCTAATCGCTAACCCCAAAGCTCAAAAACCTAAGCCCAAAGGCCAAACCCAAAGCCCTTAGCTTAAAGTCCTTAGCCCTATCCCTAAGCCATAAGCACAAAGCTAAAAGCCCTAACACTTAAGTTATTAGCCCTAAGCCATAAGTTTTTCAGCCAAAAGCCCTAACACCTAAGCCATAAACCCTAAGCCCTAATCCCAAATGCCCAAAGCCTTAAGCCCTAAACCCTAAGCGCTAAGGAGCTCTAAGCCATTAGCTTAATATCCTTAGACCTAATCTCCAAACCTTAAACCCAAGGCCCAAAGCCTAAACCTTAGCCCTAAGCCCTAAACCCAAATCCCATATTACTAATCCATAAGCCTTAATTCCCATGACCTAAGCCCTAAGCAAAAGGCCTATAGCCTAAAGCCATAAGTCATATGCCCTCAACCCTAAGCCTTATAACCTCATCCCTAAGCACGAAGCTCTATGTCGTAAGCCCTAATCTTTAAGTCCTAAGCCCTAAGCCCTAAGCCTTAAGTCCTAAAACTTATGCCCTAAGCCCTAAGTCGTAACCCATATCTTTAAGTTGTAAGCCCGAAGCCCTAAACCCTTAGTCCGAAGCTCTAGGCCTTAATCCTTAATCTTTAAGCCCTAACACCTTAGCCTCAATACCTTAACCCATAGACAAAAGCCCAAAGCCCTAATCCCAAAACCTTAAAAAAAAGACCTAAAACCAAAGCTTAATGCCTCAGGCAATCAGCCCAAAGCGCTAAGGCTTAGCCGCTAAGCCTAATAGCCTAATAGCCTAAGCCATAATCCCTAATCCTTAATCCCTAATCCCTAATCAATAAGCCCTAAGGCATAAGCCCTAACCCTAAAGCCCTAAGCTAATATCATGAAGATGTTAGCACAAAGGCCCAAGAAGAAAGTCCTAAACCTTAGGCTTAAAGCACTAAACCTTAAGCCATAAGTCCAAAGCCCAAAGCCCTAAGTCTTGAAATATCAGCCCTAAGCCCAAAAAACTAGCCCTACTCCCTAAACCCGAAGCCCCAAGTCAAAATCTATAAGCCTTAATCCAAAAGCCCTAAGCCCAAAGCCATAAGCCCTAATCCCAAAGCCAAAACCCATAGGCCCTAAGCTCTAAGCTCTGATCTCTAAGCTCTTAGCCCTAAGCCCTAAGCCTTAAGCTCAAAGCCCTATGGCTTAAAAACTAAACTATAAGCACTAATTGCTAAGCCTCAAGTCTAGACCATATGGCCTAAGCCCTAAACCTTAAGCCTTTGTCTAAGCCACAAGCCCAAATTATTTATCGTAGAGCCCTCAACCCTAACTTGGAAGCTCTAATCCTAAGGCTCTAAGCCTTAAGCCTCAAGCCTTAAGCCCTAACACCTTAGCATAAATCTCTAAGCCCAAACACATAAGCCCTTATCCCAAATCATAACCAAAAAGCCCAAAGACCAATTCTGATAGCCTTATGCCCTTAGCAAAAAGCCTAAGCTGCAGTTGTTAAGCCCAATTCTCTAAGGTGACATGCCTCGGGATACCCTATCGGAAATTACACCTAAATGAGCCATTACCCAAGCCCGAGCTCAGTATGTTTTTAATAAGTTTGTTCTTTTTGCAAGAGAGGCTCTACACAATTTAAAAGTATTGGAACCCACTGATTTGGACAAAGAGAGCCCGACCTACATGCTAACTTGGATAGAGAAACTATCGGCAGATAAAACTATGAAGATACATGAAGAAATGGGAGAGCACTCCACCTAATCCAATCCCAAGACATAACTCCAGGAACGCTAAAAGGATTGAAGAATAATAGATATTTGCTTATTGTTTTTTGCATTTGAATTTTAGGGTTTCTGTTTCCCAGGTTAAGTTATTTTTTTACTTGAACTTGTTACATGGGTTGCATGGATTTAAATGGGGGTTTTTCTTAGCTGATAAGAGGGTACTTTAGGCACAAAATAAAGGACATTATGACCGGTTCAAAAGAGGGGAGCGGGAGCCTCCTCATTGGTCCACATCTTCCTTTATTTTGGTGCGTTAGATAGTATCTTTTGGATCTTAACCATCCGTTTAGATCACAAAAATTAGGCTCCCTTGTTGGCTGATTTAATCTTTCATTTGTAGCTTGTAATGGTAGATTTGAATTTAGAAGATTTTCTTTTCAAATTGTGAATCTCCCCCTTTGGAGTTTTTCCCTCCAAAGAGTTGGTCTCCAGAATCCATATCCGGCCACCGAGAGACCACCAGAGTTGGTCATCCTTCTGAGCTAGGACAACCTATCCTTACAACATTTCTCAAGCCATCTTCATGGTCTTAGGGTGAGATTGTTAATCCTAGCTCCTTTATCTATCCCATTCTCATTTTGAGAATCATTTCTCCTAAATCCAAACACCTCGGGTTGAATTCCAGTGTGTTTTTTGGGTACTGACCAAACCACCAATTTCTCCCAAAGGAATCCTCTCAATTTTTGAGAGATCTCTTCCTCATCCATCTGTCCAGATTCATCCTAAACCTAGTCCAAAAATACGTCCCCCATTCATTGAGAAGAGTGATTCAAAATCATCCCCGATTCGGAATTCTCTTTTCGGTGAAATCCCTAAAATTTTGCCTTAACCATCCAAGTTTTGTTTATCATATCTTCCTGTTCCCACAATCATTCCCCTTCAAATTTTGGAGGATATCATCATGTTTTACCCCTCTATCACCCCTCCAAAAATCTGCCCCAAATTCCTTCCCTAACTCTAGTTTTTAATTCAATTTTTCCCTCCTCCAAATCCCGGATTTTTTGGAGCTGCCTAGTCAAACCCTAGCTACTGTTTGATTAGATATATCACAATTGGCTGAAGGGATTGCCTTCAATTTTTGAGGTGATTCACTCAACCCCTCCTTAAATATCGATTCCCAATTTCAGCCCTAAAATTCATTTTCTCGTTGAGAAATTTTCATTCCTTCCCAAACCCTAATTTCATTTTTTTCTTGCAGATTTTTTGTTAAACCCTAATCGGTTTTCCCATTTTTCCTTCCTCCCATTCCATTTCGTGTCATTTGGTATCAGAGCGTCCCATCCCTTCCCACTCTTCTATTTGACTCTTATTTTTGTTAACTTTTGAGTTCGAGAATGATGACTTGAAGAGGATCCAACCAAAAAAAAATGTGAGAAGTTATTCTAAGGTTGGAATTTCTTCCCTTAGAGGGGCATTTGATGATGGAGAATATTATTGTTGGTTAGATTTAGTTGAAACACATTTTTCATGTAATGACTACTCGGATATAGGGAAAGTTTGTGTAGCCTCACATAGTTTTGTTGGTGTCACTTATAATTGGTGACAAGATCTCAAAGAGGAGATAATGATAAATGGAGAAGATGAAGTTAGAACTTGGAAGGCCTTAAAGAATCTAATGAGAAGGGAATTTTTCCCAAATGGAAAACTCCCTCACTCTCGAGCAAAAACCCGCTACATGAAGCACATTGAACCAGGTAACTTAAACTTGTTGGTTGAGATAAAATATTTGTTGTTAGAAGCACGTTTAGACTTCTACAATATTGCTGAAAATTATGCTAAGACTCACCAACAACAAGTGGAAGGAAATGTTGAAGTAAAAACTGAGCAAGTGGGAAGAAGACTTCGGTTTTGAAGAGAATCACTACTCCATGGAACCCGACCACTCTTATAATATCTTGGAAGAATTTCACGAGCCTAACCAAGAAGATGTGATGGCTAACCTTTCATTGACAGCACATAATGAAGGAGGAATCGAAAGCGAGACGGAGCTCCAAAAGCCCGAGAGTGTAAGCTCGGAGTCTCTTACAACTTTGAAACAACCTTTCAAGTTTGATGACTCAATCTTGGCAACATCTTTATTTGCTTGCGTTGAATATACAAAGGAGCATGAAGAGCTCCTATTGATACATCATAATAGCCAAGTAGACCGAGAGGATGAAATGGCCAAACCGCTCAAGGTTGTGGCTGAAAGGTATGATCCATTTGACCAAGTTCTTATGTATCTTCATGAGATTGATTGGATTGATAGTAGATATTTTATTGATGTTGACATTAAAATTTTTGAAGAAGAATTTTGTGGTTGTTTTTTAGCATGCAGATTTTGGAACTAAAGGACTTTTCTTGGGAAATTATGAGCTGGCTTTGCCTAGTTGTGAAATTCAGAAATTAATGAGGGACAACTCATTTGGAATTACACATGATGATTTTAGAAGCTTTTTGAATTTGGATACATTTTGTCTACAACAACCGTGGTCATTGGACACAAAAGCTTGGTATGATGAGATACTAAATACTCGTGATCTTAAAGTTGGTACAACGGCCTTTAAAAATGTTTTGCTTCCTTGGAATAAGATTATGATTGACTATGTCATTGAGAACAAGGAGATGTATACAAGTGCGTGGTTTATTTTGTATTTTAAGATGGAAAAGTTTTCAACCAACCTTATGTTTTGGACGTTATTTTTATCTTGGGATGAACGTTTAGTTTGGGAAGAAACACATGGAAGAATTTGGGTAATCAACTTTTTTTGGTGGTTCAATGGTTTACAACTTTTCATCCTTCTAACATGTAGTAATAATGCGAAGTCTTTGTGCCCTAAAGCAGAGAATATAGAGAACACCGTGGCTATTGGATCTTTGATCAAGAAAAAAATCAAATGCAACCCAAACATGACCAAGTATATTGACTTAGGGAAAATGATTCATCAAAGGATTGAGAAGGTTTTGGATTTGAGGACAAATCCTTATCAACCCCGGGAGAATGACATGATATGGAGGGCCCAAAAATTCTCTTGCCATGAATGTTTATCTAATGTGTTTTCTAATTTTGTAGCTCCCTATATCATTGAAGAATTCAACCTTGTTTAGCTCCAATTCTTTCCTTTGAAGTCAAAGCATTAAGGTCGGATGGAAGAAGGAGTCGAAGCCTACATGCTAGTGGTCCAAGCAACAAAGCATGGGTACCACAATTTGATCTGGCACAACTGGACCTCCAAAGGTTTCTCCGCCAATTTGACAACCAGCCTGGCATCTGATGAAGACAACGTCTTCTTACGAAATGTAGCCAATCCTTCAAGGTTTACAAAGAGTGGTAGAACGTTTAAATTGGACACCGTTTCTTTTGTCAAAAGATGCAATCACAGAGAGCCCAAGAAGAGCCTTACCAGGGATGAACGATTTCCCAATCAACGGGGATAAAAAATAGCACCAAGGGCCGATGGTCCTTTGAAAATCAACGAGAAAATCAACCCGAATGCTTCCAAGCTAGAACTACCCAGAGAATATGGAGTTTCAACCACTTTTAACGTACAAGACCTTTCCCCTTATATTTTATATGAAGAAGAGGTACAAGGAGAGCATGAACTATAATCGGATTTAAGGTCAAATCCTCAAGTACCCCGGGAGGATGACATGCCTCTGGATACCCTATCCAAAATTACACCTAAAGGAGCCATTACCCAAGCCCGAGCTTGGGATCTTTCTAATAAGTTAGTTCTTTTTGCAGGAGAGGCTCTTCACAATTTAAAAGTATTGGAACCCACAGATTTAGACAAAGAGAGCCCGACCTACATGCTAACTTGGATAGAGAAACTACCGGCAGATAAAACTATGAAGATACATGAAGAAATGGGAGAGCACTCCACCTCATCCAATCCAAAGACATAACTCCAGGAATGCTAAAAGGATTGAAGAATAATAGATGTTTGCTTATTGTTTTTTGCATTTGAATTTTAGGGTTTCTGTTTCCCGGGTTAAGTTATTTTTTTACTTGAACTTGTTGCATGGGTTGCATGGATTTAAATGGGGGTTTTTCTTAGCTGATAAGAGGGTACTTTAGGCACAAAATGAAGGACATTATGACCGGTTCAAAAGAGAGGAGTGTGAGCCTCCTCATTGGTCCACATCTTCCTTAATTTTGGTACGTTAAATAGCATCTTTAGGATGGATCTTAACCATCCAATTAGATCACAAAAATTAGGCTCCCTTGTTGGCTGATTTAATCCTTCATTTTCAGCATGTAATGGCAGATTTGAATTTAGAAGATTTTCTTTTCAAATTGTGAATCTCCCCCTTTGGAAATTTTCCTTCTAAAGACTCAGTCTTTGGAATCCATATTCTGGCCACCAAGAGACAACCGGAGTTGGTCATGCTTCCGAGCTAAGACGACCTATCCTTACCACATTTGTCCATCCATCTTCATGGTCTAAGGGTGAGAGTGGGGATTATCAGCTCAAGCATCCATTTTTACATGAAGTGAAGTCCAATTTCCGCCGTTCTTCGTTTCCGATCAAACCCTATCCCGCATTCATCCCATTGATATATATCTGAAACCCTACGTGAGAATCTTCTCAATTTCATAGGATATCTCATAAATTCATACATCAAAATAACCTCAAACTTTTAGTCCCTAACTCATTCCCACTTCCGATTTACACCAGTCCAAAGTTTACCCTATTTTCTCAGTTATTCTGAGAAAACCCTAATTTCCTATCACCACCTCAGTGACTCATTTTCGCATATCTTTCATTTCATCCATAAGGATCCCTTAAAATTTGGAGGATCATTTCATCCCTTATCCATCTCCAATCCCTTCAAATTTTAGGTCAAGAACAACTACCGTTTTTCAAGATATTGCCTTCAAAACCTCACTCTGTATCTGTTCGGTCCCCTCTTTGAGCATTATTATTCCCGATTCTATATCTCCAGAGTTACCCATGAGAATTCTCTCAAACTTTGAGGACTTTTTCTCCAGAGAGAGAGATGGGCCAATCGGATGGTCAAAAAACAAAAGCAAAAAAAAAGCAAGGAGGAGGACCACTACCTAAAACCTACCCAATTTGGAAGGACAAAGGACAATGGTCCCCAAAGCCTGTCCCCCAACGTTCAACTTGGATTTAATCAGCCATTCAAGAGAAGAGAGAAAAGCAAGCTGCCAAGAAAAAAAAACCCAATCCAAAAAGAGAGTTTGTAAAAGTTGAAACAAAAGTTGGAAACATTCAAAAACAAGATATAGATGTCCTTCTCTCTTGGATTTGGGATTGGACTCAAGGTTTGATGCTAGTGGACTTCAAAGTGGTGCAATTTGCCTCCTCGAGTAAGTGCTGTTCTTGGATCTCCAATGTGGGCTTCGGCTCCTTCTCCCATCCAACCCCCATGACCTCGGAACTAGCTCTCCAAATGAATAATTGTTTGGGCTTCTCTTGGTCCTTCAATGTTGGTTCCATCGTATTGAATCCTTGTAAGACATTTCCTACAAAAAGAGCACACTTGTTAGAAAACTCCTTGGCACGGGCTCGGGTAACGACTCCTTGAGGCTCGGCTTCTTTAATTGGATCCCATGGCTAGTCACCTAATCACTAATCCCAAAGCCTTAAGCCCAATCCCTTAGGCCCTAAGCCAAAAGACATAATTTTTAAGCAATAAGCCCTAAGCCCTAACCCTAGGCCCAACTCAAAAGTCCTAGGCCTAAAACTTTTGGCCCAAAGTTTAAAGTCATATGCCCTAAGTCCTTAGCTCAAAGCACTTAGCCTAGAGTCCAAAGCCCTAACTACAAAGCTTTAAGCCCTAAGCCCCGGCCCTAACACCTTAGCCTAAATCCCTAAGCCAAAGACATAAGCCCTAAGCCCTAATCCTAAAACCCTTAGCAAAAAGCCTAAAGTCCAATGTTTATAGCTATAAGCCCTCAGCACAAAGCCCTAAGTCCTAGTTGCTAAACCCTAAACCCTAAAATTAAAGACCTAATCCCATAGCTCAAAGCCCTTAGCCCTAATAACTAAGCCCAAAGCCTAAAGCCCTAAGCCCTAAGCCCGAAGACCTAAGTCTTAATCTGTAAGCCCTAAACGCTAAGCCCTAGATAAAGTTCATAGCCCTAGGCCCAAAGGCCTAATCCTAAAAGCTCTAGGTCCAAAGTTAAAAGTCCTAAGCCCTAAGTCCTAGGCCCTAATCCGTAAGCCCTAAGCTTTAATCTATAAGCACAAAGCCCAAAGCCCTAAGCACAAAGCACAAACCATAAACCCTAAGCCTTAAGCCTAAAGCCCTTAGCCATAAGGCCCAAGCACTAAGTCTTCAGCCTAAACCCTATGCCTTAAGCTCCAAGCCTTAAACTCAAAGCTTTACGCCTTAAGCCCTAAACCTTAAGCACTAGTCCCTAAGCCTTAAGCCCAAAACCCTTAGTCAAAAGCCCTAAACCCTAAGTCCAAAGCTCTAAGCCTCAAGCCCTAACACCTTAGCCTAAATCCCTAAGCCCAAAGATATAAGCCTTAAGCCCTAACCCCAAAACCCTAAGCAAAAGTCCCAACGACAAAAGTTTCAAAGCCTTTGGCCATAAGCCTAACAAGGTAAGCCCTAACCCTTATCCCTATGAAAATTCTTCTAAGTCCTAAGCCCTAAGCCCAATTCCCTAAGCCTTAATCCCTAATCCATAACCCCTAAGCCCTAAGCCCAAAGCTCTAAGCTCTAAGCTTAAAGGCAAAAGCCCAAAGCCCGAAGCAAAAGCACAAAGCTCTAAGACTTAAGTCCTAATCCTTAATCCCTAAGCCCTGAGCCCTAACCCAAAGCCCTGAGCCCTAAACCCTAAGGCCAGACCTAAAGCTCTTAGCTCAAAGTCTGTAGCCCTAATCCTTAACCCTTAAACCATAAGTTTTTTATCTAGAAGCCCTAACAATGAAGCCCTAAACCCTAAACCCTAATCCCAAATGCCCAAAGCCCTAAGCCCAAATCCTTATTACTAATCCCTAAGCCCTATTTCCTAAGCCTTAAGCCAAAGGCCTATAGCCTAAAGCTATAAGCCCTAAGCCCTAAGCCTAGAGCCCTATGCCTTAACCACTAAGCCTCAAGCTCTATGCGATAAGCCCTAATCCCTAAGTCCTAAGCCCTAAGCTAAAAGCGTTAAGCTCAAAGCTATATGCACTAATCACTAAACACTAAGCCTCTAATCTCTAAGCCTTAAGTCCTAAAACCTATGCCCTAAGCCCTAAGCCTTGAACCGTAAGGCTTAAGCCCTCGTCTTTAAGTTATAGGCCAAAATCTCTAAACCTTAGTCCAAAGCTTTAAGCCTTTAGCCATAAGCTTTAAGCCAAAACACCGTAGCCTAAATCCCTACACCTAGAGACAAAAACACAGCCCTAATCCCGAGGCCTTAAGAAAAAAGCACTGAAACTAAAGCTTAATATCTTAGGCCCTAAGCCCAAAGCCCTAAGCACGAAGCCTTAGTTCCTAAGCCTAATGCCCTAAGCCTAATGCTCTAAGCCTTAAGCCCTAAGCTCTAAGCCCTAAGCCCTAAGCCCTAAGCCCTAAGCAATAAGCCTTAACCTCGAAGCCGAAAGCCATAATGATAAAGCCGTAAGCACAAACGCCTAAGCAGAAAGTCTTAAACCTTAAGCCAAAAGGTTTAAACCATAAGCCCTAAGGCCAAAGGCAAAATCCTTAATCTTAAAGACCAAAGCCTTAATCCCAAAGCCCTAAACCCTAAGCCTAAAGCTCTAAGCCTTAAGCCTCAAACCTCAAGCCCTAACACCTTAGCATAAATCCCTAAGCCGAAACACATAAGCCCTAATCCCAAAACCCTAAGGACAAAGCCCAAAGACCAATTTTGATAGCCTTATGCCCTTAGGCCTGAGTTCTAATCCCTAAGCCCTAAGCATTAGGCCCTACTCCCTAAGCATTAAGCCCTAACCTCAAAGCCCTTAACCCTAAGCCCTAAGGCCAAATTCAAACCCCTCAGCTCAAAGACTTTAACCCTAATCCCTAAGCCATAAACCCAAAGCCCAAAGCCCTAAGACTTAAGTTCTTAGCCCTAAGCCATAAGTTTTTATTCCGAATTCTTAACGCCTAAGCCTTAAGCCATAAGACCTAAACTCAAAGCCATAAGCATTAAGCCCAAATCCCTAACCACTAGTCCGTAAGCCATAATTGTTAAGTCGTAATTCTTCAAACCTAATCCTTAAGCCCTAAGCCTTAAGCTCGAAGCACCAAACCCTAAGAACTAAACCCTAAGTCATAATCCCTAAGCCCTAAGTCGTAAGATCTAAACCTAAGGCCCAAGCCCTAAGACCAAATCTTTAACTTGTAAGCTCAAAGCCTGAAGTCTTAAGCCCAAAGCCCAAAACCTAAAGCTAAACACTCTTAAGCCTTAAGCCATAATATTTATCCCTAACATCTTAGCTTAAAGCCCTAAGTGTGGAAGCCTTCAGCCCTAATTCTGAAGATGATGTGCAATTAGAGACCAAAACCTATGACATGTCACGAGTTGAACCAAGCTTGAGCGTTATCGAATTATTATTTGGGAGGGCATTTCGGAGATTTCCTAGGAGCTTAATGAGCTGGAGGAGAAGCGTCCCATGAAGGCTCCTCATTGGTCCATCTTTGATGCCATGGATTGTGCTTCTTGGAGATGTTTTGGGCCGTCCGATGAAGAACGTGATGTTGCTTAGTTTTCCTATTTAATCTTACCTATGCTGAATTTAATTCTCAGATTTGAATTTAAAAGATTTTTCTTTTCAAATTTTGAATCTCCCCTTTTGGAGTTTTTCCTCCAAAGACTCGGTCTCCAGAACTCATATTCCGGCCACCGAGAGACAACCGGAGTTGGTCATCCTTTCAAGCTAGGATGACCTATCCTTACCACACTTCTTCAGCCATCTTCATGGTCTAAGGGTGAGAGTGTGGATCATCAGCTCAAGCATCCATTTTTACGTGAAGTGAAGTCCAATTTTTGTCGTTCTTTGTTTCCGATCAAACCCTATCTTGCATTCATCCCATCAGCATATATCTAAAACCCTACGTGAGACTTTTTTCACTTTTGGAGAATCTCTCATACATTTATACACCAAAAAAACCTCAAAATGGCAGCCCCTAACTCATTCCCGTTTCTGATTTACATCCGTCCAAAGTTTACCCTATTTTCTCAGTTATTTTGAGAAAACCCTAATTTCCTATCACCACCTTTGGTTACTCATTCCCGCATATCTTTTATTTCATCCGTGAGGATCCCTTAAAATTTGGAGGATCATTTTATCTCTTATCCATCTCAAATCCCTCCTAATTTCAGATCAAAAACCACTACCGTTTTTTAAATATATTGTCTCCACAACCTCACTCTGTATCTGTCTGGCCCCCCTTTGCGCATTATTATTCCCGATTCCATATCTCATGATTTACCCTTGGCAATCCTCTCAAACATTGAGGACTCTCTCTTCATCCATCTTGTTATCTCTCCTCAAAATTTTTAGCTCCAAAATCACTCGTAATTCTGAGATCTCTACCTTCCATTATCAACTCCCTTCCCTGATTTTTCGAGATCTTTCACTCATTACATGAGTTGGTAATTTTCCCGCTTATTCCATTCCCATTTCGTGTCATTTGGTATCACAGCCAAAAATCCCTTCCCACCTTCCCTTCCCTCTGATTTGTAACTATTTTGAAGATTAAAGAATGACGACAAGAAGTGGTTTTCATTACAACCACAATCGGGAGTCGGATCTACCAAATATTCCGAGTGTACAAACAACTCCAACCCCGAGATCGGAAATCCCGAGATCTAGCATCCAAGGCCAGCTAGATCAGCTCAATAGAAGGTGTGATACTTTTCTTCAAAGATTGGAGGCTGTTATTCCCCTATTTAGGCCCCCTCCGAACGCTCCTCCAAGAACAAGACCCAGTAATGGGTTGAGAAGACCCCATCGCCAAGCACCAGAGGACTCGAATGAACCATGAGCAACAAAACTGAGAAGATGAGTTGAGACACATCAAGGTAACCATTCAAACCTTCAATGGTTCTTGTGATGGAAATTCTTTTTTTGATTGGGTTGAAAAAGTAGATGAAATATTTGAATGTTACAATTTTTTGGAGAAGTTAAAAATGCAATTGGTGTCCTTGGAATTAACCGGCTATGCTAGCCTTTGGGGGGATGTTTTGAAGGCCCAAAGGAGGCATGATGGTGAGGATGCCATTCCCACTTGGAGGGCTACAAAAATTTTCATAAGGGAGAGGTTTGTGCCGAATCATTATAAAAAAGAAATTTTCCTCCAACTACAAATCTTGAAGCAAGAATTTCTATCGGTATAGGAATATTTAACATAGTTTGAGACCCTTAGGATTATGTGTGACCTTCATGAATACAAGTAGCAAATCTAACACGAAATGGGAATGGGAATAATGGAAATATTTTGGATTGGCAGATTTTTAGGGATTCCCCGAAAAATTGGATTTTGGATAAACTTTGGGCGCTTGGATCTCGAAAAGAAGAGTGATATTTTTAATGAAATTTAAGGGAGATATTAAAATATGAAAGAAGGATATGGTCTCCAAACATTATGGGATTCTCACGCACGGATTTAAAGATATGCTAACGATGGTAAAAATGTTTAAGTGGTTAATTTAGGATTTTCTCGATAGATCCGGGAAAATGAGGATGAATTTGAATGATTGTAACTTGTAAACAGGGATGAGTTTGGAGCTAAAATTAGAGGTTTTCTAAATAAATAAGGGTGGAAGAATACTTCAAAAATTGGAAAAATTCTCACGGATGGTTTGGGAGTTGTGGAGGCGAGATGGAAGATGGATGCGGAATACCTGGATATGGGGATTTGAAGTAAAAGGTGGTTCCTTTCACGTAAAAATGGATGCTTGAGCTGATGATCCACACTCTCACACTTAGACCATAAAAATGACTGGATAAATGTGGTAAGGATAGATCGTCTTAGCTCGGAAAGACAATCAACTCCGGTTGTCTCTCGGTGGCCGGATTTGGGATTCCGGAGACCGAGTCTTTGGAGAGAAAATGCCAAAGGGGGATATTCCAATTTGAAAAGAAAAATCTTCTAAATTCAAATCTGAGAATTACATTCAGCATAGGTAAGATTAAATAGGAAAACTAAGCAACATCACGTTCTTCATCGGACGGCCCAAAACATCTCCAAGAAGCACAATCCATGGCATAAAAATGGACCAATGAGGAGCCTTAATGGGGCGCTCCTCGTTCAGCTCATTAAGCTCCTAGGAAATGTCTGAAATGTCCTCCCAAATAATAATTAGATAACCCTAGAATTTCTCATGCAAATCCATCAACAAAGGCGTGAAAATAAAAAAAAAAACTAATAAGATTGTTTCCCGGGTAGGTTGTGCTGCCCTCTCTGTGTTGGCTATAGTTGACTAGACAAAAAGCATTCAATTTTAATGTTCTTCCTTTTGTTGGAAAGCTTGAGAAGTTAACTATGTTTCCTCAGTAGAATTTTTTTTTATTTAAGGCCGCCAAGATCATCAAAAAAAGCACAAAGCTTTGGGGGTTCATCTGAGCCCGGAAACCCTCTCGGGTTCCATGTAACGCCCATCTTCAACTGGGATCAAATGCGGGTTCGGGTCTAGACTCCTCGGGTTTTGGTTGAACTTCTGCCTCTTCTCCAAGCCAAGTATAACATATTTTTGTCTTTCTTGATCTTCCAAAGTTGGCTTATAAATGTTGAAATCTTCAAGTATTTTTCCTACAAAATTAACACACAAATTAGAAAATTCCCGAGCTCGGGCTTGGATGAGTATCCCGCTCGGGATGCCAATCCGTGGCATGTCATACTCCCCAGGTTTTTAAGGATTTGTCCTTAAATCCACTTGAGACTCCTCTTCTCCTTGGTCCTCTNAGTAAAAGGTGGTTCCTTTCACGTAAAAATGGATGCTTGAGCTGATGATCCACACTCTCACACTTAGACCATAAAAATGACTGGATAAATGTGGTAAGGATAGATCGTCTTAGCTCGGAAAGACAATCAACTCCGGTTGTCTCTCGGTGGCCGGATTTGGGATTCCGGAGACCGAGTCTTTGGAGAGAAAATGCCAAAGGGGGAGATTCCAATTTGAAAAGAAAAATCTTCTAAATTCAAATCTGATAATTACATTCAGCATAGGTAAGATTAAATAGGAAAACTAAGAAACATCATGTTCTTCATCGGACGGCCCAAAACATCTCCAAGAAACACAATCCATGGCATCAAAAATGGACCAATGAGGAGCCTTAATGGGGCGCTCCTCCTTCAGTTCATTAAGCTCCTAGGAAATGTCTGAAATGTGCTCCCAAATAATAATTAGATAACCCTAGAATTTCTCATGCAAATCCATCAACAAAGGCGTGAAAATAAAAAAAAAAAACTAATAAGATTGTTTCCCGGGTAGGTTGTGCTGCCCTCTCTGTGTTGGCTATAGTTGACTTGACAAAAAGCATTCAATTTTAATGTTCTTCCTTTTGTTGGAAAGCTTGAGAAGTTAACTATGTTTCCTTAGAAGAATTTTTTTTTATTTAAGGCCGCCAAGATCATCAAAAAAAGCAAAAAGCTTTGGGGGTTCTTCTGAGCCGGGAAACCTTCTCGGGTTCCATGCAACGCCCATCTTCAACCGGGATCAAATGCGGGTTCGGTCTAGACTCCTCGGGTTTTGGTTGAAGTTCTGCCTCTTCTCCAAGCCAAGTTATAACATATTTTTGTCTTTCTTGATCTTCCAAAGTTGGCTTATAAATGTTGAAATCTTCAAGGATTTTTCCCGAGCTCTGGATGAGTATCCCGCTCTGGATGCCAATCCGTGGCATGTCATACTCCCCAGGTTTTTAAGGATTTTTCCTCAAATCCACTTGAGACTCCTCTTCTCCCTGGTCCTCTTCGTAAAATCCAGTAAAGAGAAAAAAATGTTGTTTCAACCCCAAAATAATTTTCTTCCTAGTCTCCTTTTCTCCATTTGTCAAAGTGTCGTTTCGCTTAGGTTCCATGTAAATCATCTCCCAATGGGGCCAAGCGATCATCCACATCTTAAATGAAGCTTGTAGCAAAAACATACTCTTGGGTTTAATGCCAATTGAGATAGAAACAAAGAATATCCAAAAATATAATGGTCATACTTGGTGAGAACAAATGAATAACTTCCAAAGCTTAAAACCTCATTAAGCTTAACAGCATCAATTAAAATGTATTGCTGCATTCCCTTTAACTACCAAAAAAAGTTTTGAACCCAAAATTTTCCCTGACACAAAATCGGAGTGGACTAAGTAGGAAAATTACCAACTATCGGATTTGAAAACTCATTAGAATGAAATGACACGTACCATGGGTCATCATTAGTAAATGCATCAACATACATGCTACAATGTTCATTTCTAAGGTGGGGTACCTCCAATATTCCTTTAGCACTAAAATAAGGCATCACAAGCTCATTATCTCCAATTGAGGAATCTTGAAACACCAAATTAGCATGATTAACTTCTATAATAAAATTTTCCTTCAAAAACTTCAGATCAATACCCTTAAAATATCCACGTCCACTCAAACCAATACGATGAAGGTGACTAAGCACTTGGTTAAATAGATCATACCTCTCGGACACAACCTTGTGCGGTTTGGCCACTTCATCCTCAAGGTGTACTTGGATACAATGATATTCCATTATAAACTCTTCAAAATCATTTGTCCCTTCCATGCAAGGATGAGATGTTGCTGCCAATGAAGGGTTGTCTATGATCTCTTTTTTGTTAACCTCGTGAAGATTCTCGAAGATATCATTAGAGTTGTCGGATTCCAAGAAAAAGTGATTTTCCTCAAAACTGACAACATCTTTCACTTGCTCGGTTTCTACTTCCACTATTTCCTCAACTTTTTGTTGGAGATCTTCAAAACTATTTGTACCTACATTGCAAGCATGAGAGGGTGCTGTAAATATTGGATCTACATACTCGAAGGGTTGGTTCACGGTTGTTCGAGAGATAGGGTTGGCAATCTCGGCTTGTTGGAGCTCTATCTTTATTGAGGTTCCTTCTTCAATACTGGCTGCCAACGGAAGATTCTCAATCCTTTCTTCTTGGTTAGGCTCGTGATGGGGGTCCAAGATGGCACAAGAGTTTTCAGATTCCTTGGAGGAGTGCTTATCCTCAATTACGACAATGCCTTTCACTTGCTCGGTTTGTACCTCAACATTTTATTCCACTTTTTTTTTTGGAGAGAAACAGCATAGCTTTGATTCAACTTGTGAAGATCTTGACGAAATTCCAACATAAGGAGCTTGATTTTATCCAACGATTCATAATAGTCTGATTCAAGGTAATCCGAGTAGTGGCTTTTTGTTCTTCGGTTTGATCTCGAATGTGGTGCAACTAGTAAATACATATTATCAAAATAAAACCACAAAAATACAAAGGTAAAAAGGAAGGTGGGATGGGATGCTTAGCTCTGATACCAAATGACACGAAATGGGAATGGGAATAATTGAAATGCTTTGGATTGGCAGATTTTTAGGGATTACCCGAAAAATTAGATTTGGGATAAATTTTGGGCACTTGGATCTCAAAAACAGGAATGAGATTTTTAACGAAATTTTGAAGGAGAAATTAAAAAATAAAGGATATGGTCTCCAAAAATTACGGGATTCTCACGCACGGATTTAAATATTTGCTAACGATGGTGAAAATGGTCAAGTGCTTAATTTAGGATTTTCTCGGTAGATCTGGGAAAACGAGGATGAATTTGAATGATTCTAACTTCTAAACGGGGATGAGTTTGGAGCTGAAACTTAGAGGTTTTCTAAATAAATAAGGGTGGAAGAATACTTCAAAAATTGGCAAAATTCTCACGGATGGTTTGGGAGTTGTGGAGGCGAGATGGAGGATGGATGCGGAATACCTGGATATGGGGATTTTAATTAAAAGGTGGTTCCTTTCACGTAAAAATGTGACACGCTCGGGGTAGGAGGAAGTGTCGGGAAGATAGGAGATGGCAACAAACTGCTGAGAGAAAGAAAGGTAGGCAGCAACAGGGGATTGGAGCAAGGAGAACTCCAAACGCATACAGGGGCTTTAGCTAGAAATTGGAGGACTTAAACCTTTGAGAGTGGGCTAAGTTTGACCAAATTTACAGCTTAAAACACGTGCGGATCAATAAAATACAGGGAGGCAAAGTTAGGTGCACAAACAGACAAAGCTGAAAGAAACAGTGCAGGGGTGTTGGGGAGACTTCTGCACAACTTCCAATTCAGGGAGTCTGGGAGGGTGGAAATTGGCAGAACTTAACTTCAACTAAGTGGGAAGAAATTGCAAGTGGTTTGAGGGAAGAATCACGGGTAGATTGGAAGATATGCA